>CM059278.1:30547945-30555445 GCA_030347295.1 Setipinna tenuifilis
GCGTCTGCCCGATCCACAGCATGTCGCGGCTGCTACACGCAGACCCTTCTAATTAGAGCGACGCAGCCGCGCAAAGAAGAAAAACACAAAAAACAGGAAGAAATGTGACAGATAGGCCGACCGCGGCCTGTGGCGATAAGAACGAGCGAAGGACAGACTCGTCTACTCCGCGACACAGCTCAGCCCAGCACAGCATGGCACAGCACGGTACGGCACGGCATGGCACAGCACAGCACAGCACAGCATGGCACAGCATGGCACAGCACGGGCCAGCACGGTACGGCACGGCATGGCACAGCACATCACGGCACAGCACAGCCTAGCACAGCACAGCCCAGCACAGCATAGCACAGTACGGCACAGCCCAGCACATGACAGTATGGCACGGCACAGTACGCCATGGCACATCACGGCACAGCACAGCATGGTACGGCACAACACAGCACAGCACAGTCCAGCACAGCCGACCGATGCTCTGCCAGAGGTCACCACGCAAAGGGCCTTGACTGATCAATACAATGGTGGGTGGGGGGCCGGGGGCTGGATGAAGTCCCTTGTGTGGGTGAATGAGGAAGTGTACAGTGGTTTGGCAGCCTATAGTTAGGCTTTTACAGGGCTTAGGCTAAAAAAACAGTGTGTGCTGTATTTTGAGGGGATCTGAGGACCTGAACATCTTGTGCTGTATTTGTGTGTGTGCGTATGTGTGTGTGTACACAATGTTCGCGGAGGTGTTTGTAGGTGTTTGAAGAAAAAAACAAGAAACCTGAGTAGTTTATTGCTAACATATGCAGGTTTTCTGTGTGTGTGTGTATTTGTGTGTGTGTGTGTGTGTGTGTGTGTGTGTGTGTGTGTAGCTGTCAGAGACTGATGGAGTGTCTCTACATGACAAACAGCTGCTGAAGAGAGGGGCCTGAGACGCTCACTGATCAAAGTGGAAAATGATGAACAGACTGCGCCTGCAACCCAACACACAAGAATTCATCTTGATTTACCAACTGCTGCATGGCCAGAATCAAGAAAACCACTGAGATTCTCCAAATACTTACATACGCCCGCACACACACACACACACACACACACACACACACACACACACACACACACACACACACACACACACACACACACACACCTTTGCAGATGTAAGCAAGGATGTGGAAACACACATTATATTTTAGTGTGCTGCGACTTGTAACTGCTCTTAAACACACACACTAAGATACCCAGAGGTTCTGACTGCTTGCATGGGTCCAAATGTACTCTGTGACCTCTCTGTGACGATGTCCTTTTTTTGGGGTCATGTTGGGCACTTTTATGTTAACACTGTAATGCCCCACTCTTCATCTCACACGATTTACATTACATACTAAATTGCATTACAGTGCATTTAGCTGACGCTCTTATCCAGAACGACTTACAGTGAATTAGGTACAGGTATTCACTCCCCTATCCATTATATTTCCTACTGGTACAGGAATCAAACCTGTGACCAATCCAGACCAACTCCCTAACCATTACCTGCCCCTGTGGGCTAATGAACAACTGAACACCTGACATGAAGGTTGACCAGGAATGTACACATCTGACTACCTGAAATGACACTATGTACTGTTTATACAGATCTGATCACTTGAAATGATGGTTGACCATCTATGTACACGTCTAATCACCTGAAATGTTGTTTGACCATCTATGTACACATCTGAACACCTTGGTGACGGTTGACCAAGTAGCTACACATCTGACCACTTCAACGTGATGATGAGAAGCGTGATGAGGGGAAGCATCTATCTGTCGTGTCCTGGATTCTGACTGGCCCAGTCAGAGGCAGAGGCAGCTACCTCATTAGCCCCGAGCACGGCTCATTCTGCCCCATTATCAGTGTTCTCTTCCCCCACAGTGCTCCACTGTGGAAGCCACTAATTGTCAGAGTCCACAGAAGCTTCTGGAATGCTGCACGTGCATCGGAACAACAGACTGAGACAAGTGTGTGTCTGTGTATATATGTGTGTGTGTGTGTTTGTGTGTGAGTGAGTGTGTGTGTGTGAGAGAGAGTGTGTGTGTGCCAGTGTGTGTGTGTGACTGTGTGAGTGAGTGTGTGGGAGTGTCTTCATCAGGACACTCAGCTGGGTGCACCTCTGAACAATCAGGCTTTTTAGTCCGTCAGCAGATATAATTATCATGTACGGTCCTCGGCCATGTGAGGCCAGGCTGTCCGTCCAATGCGCTGCCTGTCCAAAAATGTTTACTCGTTCACTTTATACTGCACTATGTCGAGTGTCAGTCACATCGTCTCACTGCCTACAAAAGTGCACCTAATAGTGTGTCAGTTACATTTGACTGGTGTCCTACATGGTGCGCTACTGTACGCAGTGATCGAGTGAACATTTTGGACTGGCCCCCTTGTCTCGAGATCCCTTTTTAAGATCCCTCCACTTGAACCTCTGACATTTCCGTCGCCAGCGCTGGGCTCTTACTGACCCGTACTGTGAGGGTGTTTTTCCCCTCATGCGCGGCCTCAAGCGGGCTTTCACAAGCGAGCCCAATAAACCCCATGACCCCTGGCTGCTCCATGCCGCTCTGCTCTGTAAGGGTGCCTTTGGAGGGAGCGGAAGTGATTGGAAACTCTGAGGGGATGGGGACTTTCCCTCAGCCTTGGGCGAGGCTAAACAATGCTAATATTAATGTGTGTGTGAGTGTGTGTGTGTGTGTGTGTGTGTGTGTGTGTGTGTGTGTGTGTGTGTGTGTGTCTGTGTGTGTGTGTCTGTGTGTCTGTGTGTGTGAGAAAGTGTGTGTGAGAGTGTGACTTACTAGTCTAAGTCTAGCCTACTAGCCTACTTACTAGCCTAAGTGACTGTTCTAGGTTTATCCACTTGCATTCACTTTACATTCGCTGATCTTTTTGGCTCAGGGTCTCTGACGGTCCTCGCAATTTCTGCGCAGGCACGGAGGAGGCCAGCCTGCATTACACAGCAGCAGCTGAGGGCCTTGGGAGTCGCTGGTGCCCCAGAAACCGCAGCAGCATCCCCACCAGCCCACAGCTCCCACCCAGCTTGAGGCTCTGATCTGTATTAATGGTGCCTTTTGACACTCTGGCCATTTTGTAGCCAGCCAGCCTGGCTTAGGAGGCCCAGCCGAACCTCTGGGAAGAAAAGATTAACAAAAGAAAGAGAAGAAAAGCGAGAGAAAAGAGGTTTTTCGGGGAAGAGAGACAGAGGACACACGCAGGGCGAGGGGGGGACAGAAGCTTTGCCGCGTCCATCTGCTGGTCTGGATGTGGCGGGTCGTCTGCTGAGCTGTCTGTGTTTCTCTCCATCTATCTCTTCTTCTCTCTTTCTCTCTCTCTATCTTTCGCTTTCTTTCTCACATGAGGCTGTGAGAAAGTAGCTTGAGCCTGCTGAGGTGGATTTCACCATGGCCAGATTGATTCATACACATGCACATAGACACACACACACACACACACACACACACAGACAGACACACACACACACACACACACAAGACATGCACACACACATAGACACACACACACACAGACAGACATGCACACACACGCACAACCACGCAGACAAAGACTGAAAGATTGGGCCTTGTATGCCAGTCATGTGAAGGACAGCAGAAATAAGTAGAAAGAAAATTTTAGAATATCCAGAGAGGACACAAACCATCTTACAGAAAGGAAAAGGGGTATGAGAGAGAGAGAGTAATAGAGAGAGAGAGAGAGAGAGATAGAAACAAGAGGTGATGAAACAAGAGGGGAGAGATGAACAGATAGAGAGATGAAGTAGAGACTGGAAGGAGAAAGTTAAGAAACAGAGGACAAGGTAGGGAAGAAAGGTGAAGGAGAAGAGGAGAGATGAGAAGAGAAAAGAAGAGAAGAGAGGGGGAGAGAGGAGAAGAAAAGAGAAGAGAAGAGAAGAGAGGGGAAGAGAAGAGAAGAAAAGAGAAGAGAAGAGAAGAGAGGGGGAGAAAAGTGAGCATAAGTGAGGAGGAGAGAAAAGAAGAAAAAAGGAGAGACTGCTTACTGCCCACACCCAGTGGGAAGACTTCCTGTAGGGAGCGGCCACTGCATACGGAAAGAGAAATAAAAGGAGAGAGAGAGAGAGAGAGGGAGGGAGGGAGGGAGGGAGAGAGAGGGGGGGGGGGTGAGAGGGGGAGACAGAGAGAGAGAGAGGGAGGGAGAGAGAGACGGAGAGAGAGAGATAGGGAGGGAGAGAGGGAGGGAGGAAGCAAATCAGAGAAAAGTAAAAAGAACAGGAGAGAGAGAGAGGGTGCATACAGTCCCTGTTCATTCATACCATTCCAGGGCAAATGGAAGGGAGAGTAAAAAAAGAGAGAGAGAGGGAAAGAGGGATAGTGGTGAAAAGAGGAAGAGTTGAGAGAGGGCACTTGTCCTGGTGACAGAGAGCAAGTGTGTGTAAATGTGTGTGTGTGCGTGCGTGTGTGGGTGTGTGTGATAGTGACAGAAAGGCAGTGGGAATGAGAGAGAGGGAAATGGGAAAGAGGCAGACCGGGCATGTTGAGTGCGTGTGCAAATGTGTATGTGTAAAAATTGTGTTTGTGTGTGTGAAAGTGTATGTGTGTGTGTATGTATGTGTGTGTGTGTTTGTGAAAAGTGTGCATGTAAAGTAAGTGTGTGTGTGTTTGTGTGTGTGTGTGTGTGTGTGTGTGTTAAGGGGGTACTGCAGAGGAGTTACAGTTGGATGAAGGGTTGGGGATTAGGGAATTAAAGCTCTAATACGGGGAGTATGTGTGTGTGTGTGTGATGTGTGTGTGTGTGTGTGTGTGTGTGTGTGTGGCGGGGTTGAGGGATGGATAGCGGAGTGGTGGCAGTGGCAGCAGCAGTGGTGGTGTGTGAGTGTTGGAGGTAGACGGCAGGATTGAGCTGCGTGTGTGTGTGTGTGTGTTGGGGAGTTCGGGGTTCTTTTGTTAGTCACACATACACACACACACACACCACCCCACCACAGTCCGACCACCTCCACCCTCCACCCCCGCGCTCGATCTCCCCGGCCCTGTGTGAGCATGCTCGGCCAGTGTAGCACACGCACACACACATACACACACACACACACAGACACACACACACACACACACACACACACACACACACACACATATACACACACGCACACGCACACACACACACACAAACACACATATGCACATACACCGCCCTGCTCTGGCCAGTGTAGTGCACACACACACACACACACACACACACACACACACACACACACACACACACACACCACTCTGGCCAGTGTAGCGCAGCTGCAGGGCAGAATCCGCCCCTGTGCTCTGCATCCTAACGAGCCAGCGGCCGCCGGCCAATGGCAACCCCCGGACGGGGAGACGGACACAGAGGAGGGGGGTCGGGGGTGTGGGGTGCACGGTGCCCTCCACACACACACTCCCCCCACACACACTCACTCCCCCACACACACCCGTGCCCATATAAGGCAGTGCCACCCCACTGTAAGGCTGTTCACATGCCAGCCAGTTAGCCAGCCAGCCAGCCCCCTGCCCACAGCACCCCCAGCACACACACACACACACACACACACACACACACACACACACTTCCATGGGTTTGGGCTGCACCCCTTCCCACACACATACACTCCTTTCCTCTACACTTGTCTCCTCTCTCACTCTCTCTCTCTCAATGTCTTTCTCTTTTTCTCTATTTGCCCACTCCTCTCTCTCTTTTTTATCTTTCTTTCCCTCTCTCTCCCACTCTCTCTTTATTCTCTTTTTGCTCACCCCCTCCACCCCCTTTTTCTCTCTGCTCTTTTCTTCTCTGCCATCCGTCTCCTCTCCTCTCCTCCCCTCCCCTCTTCCCTCCTCTCCCCTTCTCTGCCCTCCTTTCCTT
This sequence comes from Setipinna tenuifilis, assembly GCA_030347295.1. Lineage (NCBI taxonomy): Eukaryota > Metazoa > Chordata > Actinopteri > Clupeiformes > Engraulidae > Setipinna > Setipinna tenuifilis. The sequence goes on from CM059278.1 coordinate 30,553,824, forward strand.
CCCTCTTCTCCCCTCTTCCCTCTTTTCTCCTCTTCTCTTCTTTCCTCTCCTCTCCTCTGTCCTCCCCTCCCTTCCTCTCCTCCCCTGTCCCCTCCTTTGCTCTCCTTTCCTCTCCTCTTCCCTTCTCTCCTCTCTTCTCCTCTCCTCTTCTCTTCTCTCCTCTCCTCTCCCCTCCTCTTCTTTTGTCTCCTCTCCTCTCCCCTCCTCCCTCCTCCCCTCCTCTCCTCTCCCCTCCTCCCCTCTCCTCTCCTCTCCTTTCCTCACCCGCCCCCTCCTCTCCTCTCCTCTCCTCTCCTCTCCTCTCCTCTCCTCCTCCCCTCCCCTCCTCTCCTCTCCTCTCCTCTCTAGCTGGCCTGCTTCTCTCGCTCCCATGCAGCTGGATGGGGCTGCCACTGCTGAGAGTTTGGCAGGTCACGAGGGGACCAGGAAGGTCCACTTGCCACTATGGTTCCCTCTTTTCTTTTCTTCCCTTTCTTTTCTTTTCTCTCTCTCTCTCTCTTTCTTTCTCTGCCACTGCTGCTGCTTGGGTTGTTGCTGCCACCGCGACAGAAAAAAAGGGGGACAGGGGAAAGAGAGAGAGTGAGAGGGAGGGAAAGTGTGTGTGATTGTGTATGCGTGTGTGTGTGTATGTGTGTGTGTGTGTGTAGTGTGTGTGTGTGTGTGTGAAGTCAGCCCCCTCTTTCTCACGCTCACAAGAAAGAACTCACTTCTTCTCCGTGGCTACTGGCACCTGCTGATTACCATAGAGACACTGTGGGAAGCCCCCCCACCCCCCTCCCCTACAAACCCCACACCCACCCCCCATTTTTTTGTGTTTCAGATTCAACTCCCAGCCCTACACCCCTGCACAACACCCCACCCCCCAAAACCACCACCACCACCACCACCACCACACCCCCTCGTCTCTGTAAACAAGCCGACCGTGGATTAGTTAACCGGACTACTGCATGAGAAACAAACAAACAAACAAACAGACTGCGCTCCCACACAACAATCAGGCCGCCACTTACATAACATAGGAAGAGAGGGCTGAACTGTGATGAGCAGAGGAGAGCTGTGCTATGCTACGCTACACTACACTATGCTATGCTACGTTGCGCTATGCTGCACTACGCTATGCTGCACTACGCTATGCTACGCTACACTGTGCTTCTGCTGCGCTGCCAGTCCACAGAGGGCCCCCCAAAAATGGTGGATGGCATCCAGAAGAGAGCATTATCTTAATGGGATTAGTGCGTTGCCGTGCCAATTAAAGAGCCTATTAGCGTTATCACAGAATAGGTAATGAGATAAACATGTGAGCGAGCGACGAGCAAAAAAAAAACAACAAAACAAAAAATCATTCCAGCTTTTGACAAAGAGCATGACGAGCTCCTTTCACATGATGTGCACTGCGGAACATAATGGCTGAGGACTATAATAGACTTGCCAAAGGATTCCACCGCCTCAGTCTCTAGGTTACATCCGGATTACATCCCACATGCGTGTCTCTCAGACACACTGGGCCGGGCTCAACATGTGCACACTCAATCCACCAGTGTTTCAGATGGAGAATAGCAGGATGATTGTGTGTGTGTGTGTGTGTGTGCGCGCGTCCGTGCGGTGTCCGTAAATGAGTCTAT
>CM059278.1:30560445-30565445 GCA_030347295.1 Setipinna tenuifilis
TAAGGATAATGTAGACTTCCGAGTATTATTTTAGCCAACACACGAATGCAGGACGTCATGAAAATTCAAGTTTACCAGCAATTTAGTCTACGTGATACGCAGGTAGTATACCTACCACGCCACCAGTTTGGCGTTTTCACATCAGCTGATTTGCGAAATGAAAAGTTGAAAAGTTAAACTGTTTAGGGAAGATATTTTTTGTATTTCAAGACTCGCTCACTTTTTTAAATCAGAATTATATTACATTGTGTGGTTAATATTGAATTTACGTCATTAATCTACCCCGCTTGCTCTGCAAAGTTTTAGTAACAGCTGATGTAGGACAAAATGATGTTTAAATGGCGGGAAATGGAGTATCGTGATCTGCTCATGCGCGCGCATGTGCCGTGGGTGTTTGTAGGATAAAATGATATGTAGGATAGAATGATAGAACACCGGGAGAGAAAAATTGGAGGTTTGCAGTGTGTTAGGATGAAGCTTTACAGTCACTAGAATGGGGGCTTAGCTGTGAGCTAGGATGGATTTTTTGTACAAAACTGTGATGGAGCTTTTGCTGTAAGGTAGGATGGAGTTTTGCAGAGATCACGACAGAGGTTTGTTCTGAAGCAGCGATGAGGTGAGCTGGAGTTTTGTGTTCTGGTAGAATGGGCACTTACAGGGAGGCCTGGCAGTGTGATGCTGTATTACCTCAAGCTTTCCTGTTCCATCTTGTTTGGCCCTCTGTACCCTCCAGAGGTGTCAATACCCGGTTAAGAAAGTAAAAACACAGCCACAAATTTGATCCAACCAGCTCTGAATCAGTTGATCATAATGAGCACTCAAGACAGGTAGATCAGCTACTCAGTGAAGTCATTTGTGTTAGAAGAAAAATGTGGCGGGGTTTTTACTTTCTAAACCTGGGATTGACACCTCTTTGCAGGGCTTGTATTCTCTCTAACGCTCATTTTAATCATCTTTTTCATTTACCGCTCTCCACTATAAATGTATGGAGAACAGATGCACTATGTTTCACTGCATCTGTATTATTCAGACACTTTTTAAGCGAAGCGAGGCTCACAGAGTCAGAAGCTGCACTCTCATTACAGCTGGGTACAGTAGGGGATCTATCAGAGAGTGCTAAGTGCTGACCTTTTAAAATAACCAACGAGGTGTTAAAATAACAGACGATACAGCAACCTTCAACTCCACCACCAGCTTCAGCACCAGCAGTAGCCTATGCAGTGATCTCCCACTATATCGCGCTTCACCTTTCGCAGTCCCGCTATATTAGAGATTGTGTTCATTAATACATACATGCTATGTCACTATGCATGCTAAAGAAAAGTTTGTCAGAACAATATTATAAACTTATGATAACTATACTGTAACATATAAATATTGATTAAATGCATTATGCATTAATAATTCAGTAATACATGCAGTAAATGTATTAAAACAGCGAGAGGTATTTTAGTGTGGGAGGGGTATTTTAAGGCTTAAACTATGAAATAAAATGTTTCCTATAAGGTCTTGTTATATCATGGATTTTCACCTATCGCAAGGGGTTCTGAAACGTAACTACTGCGATAGGTGTGTGTGTGTGTGTATGTATGGTGGGGGTGTCACTGTATTCCTGCCAGGCCCCCTCCGGCAGAGCCAACCCTGCCACTGCCACTGCACTGGGTGGCGCTCCAATCCCTGGGCGACAGGCATGAGGGTGGGATGGAGGGGATGTGGAGTGTGTGGGTGGGTGTGTGTGTGTGTGTTTGTATGCCTGTCTATGTGTGTGTGTATGTGTGTGTGTGTGTGTGTGTGTGCCATGTGTGTGTATGTGTGTGTGTGTGTGTGTGTGTATGTGTGTGTGTGCCTGTATATGTGTGTGTATGCCTGTGTGTGTGTGCCTGTGTGTGTGTGTATGCCTGTGTGTGTGTGTGTGTGTGTGCCTGTATATGTGTGTGTGTGTGTGTGTGTGTGTGTGTGTGTGTGTGTGTGTGTGTGTGTATATGCCTCTGTGTGTATGCCTGTGTGTGTGTGTGTGTGTGTGGGGTGCTGGATCAGGGCGCGGGGTTTGGGTTTGGCTGGCAGCCGGACAGACTGCCGACGAGGCGACTCGTGCTCTGGGGCTGCGTCACGGGACGCTGCTAATAAGGTGCTCCAGAGCCTGTGCAGGGCCGCACACAGAAGAGAAAAGAGGACAAAAGAAAAGAAAGGAAAAGAAAAAGGAACGAGAATGAGAACGAGAGGAAGACAAAAGCTTCCCGTGCCAGTCTAGTCTGCTGTCTGACAGCCTCCCGTCTCCTGGAGCAGAGAAAAGAGCCTGCATTCTGTCTGTCTGTCTGTCTGTCTGTCTGTCGTGGAGTGAGAGACCATTTTTCCTTCAAGTCTGTCTTTTTTTTTTTTAACTTAGAAGCGACTAGGGAGGTAAGGAGATTTAAAAGCCCAAGGCAACACCAAAGCTCTCCTGCAAGCAAACAGTAAATATAAACACACACACACACATACACACACACACACACACACACACACACACACACACAGAAGCACAGCGTGTGCATGTGTGCCTGTTACTATTTGCTTGCAGGAGCACACAATGAAACACTCACACTATATATCCATATGAATAAACTCCTAAACACTGTGTGCTGGTGTGTGTGCAGGTAGCTGTGTGTGTGTGTGTGTGTGTGTGTGTGTGTGTGTGTGTGTGTGTGTGTGTGTGTGTGTGTGTGTGTCTGTGTGTGTGTGTGTGTGTGTGTGTGTGTGTGTGTGTGTGTGTGTGTGTGTGTGTGTGTGTGCGTATGTGTGTGTGTGTGACTGAGAGAGTGCAGAGACACACCCTGTGCAGAGCGCAACAGAGGCAAGCACAGCAGCAGGGCTCTAGTGGAATGACTCCCAGGTGTCTCCGTACGTGTGTGTGTGCATGTGTGTATGTGTGTGTATATGTGTGTGTGAAAAGGGACAGAGAGAGAGAGAGCGAGAGAAACAGATATATAGAGAGAGACAGACAGAAAGACGGAGAGAAAAAGAAGTCAGCGAAACGAGAGAGAGAAAAAGAGAGAGAGAGAGGGAGAGAGAGGGAGAGGGAGGGAGAGAGAGAGAGAGAGAGAGAGAGGGAGAGAGAGGGAGAGAGTGTGTGTATGGCAGCCACACTGCAGCCAGCTGGCCCACACACACAAGTCCACACTTGAACTCGCAAAGGCAAACACAGCACATCAAGACACAACACTCGCCAGCCACTACACACTACACACCAGCAGCCCCACGCAGACAAGAGGAAGGAGAGAGAGAGAGAGAGAGAAAGAGAGAGATAGAGACAGAAAGAGAGGGAGAGAGCGAGCGAGAGGAAGACAAAGAGAGAGGCAGACAGAGAGAGTAAAGACAATGAATGAAGAGAAAAAAGAAAGAGATATGAAAAAGAAAGCAGAAGAGGAAGAGAGGAAGGACGAGGCTGACACATGAAAAAGAACATGACAGAGAAGAGAGAGACAGAAGAGAGAGACAGGGGGAGAAAACAAAACCCTCAAAGGACAGACAGCGAGGAGGAAACAAGAGAGACACACACAGAGAGCGAGGTGACGGGCTTCATTAAAAATTGTTTAGACTCTTTAATGAAGTCCCCCTCTCTCTCGCTCAGTCCGCCCCCGCACCACTGCCGCCCCCTCCACACACACACACACACACAACCAGCCACCCACACACACACACACACACACACACACACACATACACAGACATGTACACAGGCACAGACACAACCATGTACACACACACACACACAACCACCCACACACACACACACAAGTACACACACGCACACAAGCACACGTACACACACACACACACACAACCACCCACAGACACACACATCAACACACCCCCGTTGCTGCCCCCCCCCCTCCTCCCCCCTCCCCCGGCCAGCTGGGCATGTCTCCCATAGTCCAGAGCGTGGTGGTGCGATGCGGTGCGGTGCGGGGGACTTCGTTAGGCTAACGAAGGGAACAGCCTTGTCAGGGAGAACAGGACCTGATCCGGAGCCGGAGCAAGGGGCTGTGAATGCCAGGCCAGCACAAACAAACGCACACACACACACACACACACACACAACAATGCCAGTCTGTTGCCCGCTGTTCCGCATGCACACGTCACCCAAAGCTTCTTGGTTGCTGCCAGCCGGCGCTGGATTCGGCCCCTTTGATGTCCGATAATGTCCTGTCTTTGATTTTTTTAAAGACTGTAGTATGTGGGTGTCCAAGTGTGTGTGTGTGTGTGTGTGTGTGTGTGTGTGTGTGTGTGTGTGTGTGTGTGTGTGTGTGTGTGTACATGTGTGTGAGGAGAGGGGAAGAGAGTTTTTTTCCCCCTTATTTTGTAAAAGCCCATGCAGACTTTGATCTCTGGGGAGAATGCTGGCATGTTCCAGGTATGAGGATGATGTAATAGAACAGACGGGACTTTTCCGGAATGATGGGAAACACACACACACACACACACACACACACACACATGCACACACACATGCACACACACATGCACACTCACTCACTCTCTCTCTCACACACACACACACACACACACACAGACACCCCCACACATGCACACTCACTCACTCACTCACACACACACATGCACACACACACTCACACACACACACACTTACTCTCTCTCTCACACACACACACACATACACATACTCACACACTGACTCACACACATTTGGGCCATTATCTGGGGGTCAGTAGGGTTTCCTGGTGTAGCCTAAGGAGCTGTGTGTGCATATGGGATAGTTTGTGTGATGGACACACAGCTGGCCACCAGGAAGAAAGAAAGAAAGCAAGAAAGAAAGAAAGAAAGAAAGAAAGAAAGACTAAAAGAATAAAAGAATAAAAAAGAAGGAAAGAACAAAAAAGAAAAAAAGAAGGGGAAAAAGTAAGGCAGAAAAAGACCAGAAATTTAAGGAAAAAAAGAGTTGCTCAGATGCTGCTTTTAAGATTTTTCAAGGACTCTACTTCGCTTTTCTCTCTCTCTTT
>CM059278.1:30575445-30580445 GCA_030347295.1 Setipinna tenuifilis
TGATGTTTTTTCTGTGTGTGTGTGTGTGTGTGTGTGTGTGTGTGTGTGTGTGTGTGTGTGTGAGTGAGAGAGACAGAGAGAGAGAGAGCGGAAATAAAACAGCAAAGCTGATTGGCGATTGTTGTCATTGTGTGCATTTCTGTGTGTCAGTGTGAGACAGAATGCAAGACAGTGATTATGTATGTGTGTGTGTGTGTGTGTGCGTGTGTGTCTGTAGCAGACATAAAACAGCCAAGCTGGTGAAAACAAGCCCACCTCGTTTGTGCAGCCATCCCTCCTTGACGATCACCACGCCGTCCGACATGCTGGCAGGCCGTGGCGCAGGGGGGTGGGGGGTCTACGGTTTATCCCGGGCGTCCCAGACGGAGAGGTACTGGTGCTGGACGCTGGTGCTGGTGCTGGTGCTGGATGGCTCGGTCACTCGCTGGCTCGCTGGATGGCTGGCTGCTGCCTCGTCCCTGACGGCCCCCCGAAAGTGTCCTCAGCGAAAGCAGCCAGGGGCCAACAGGAGTCGGTCGTCTTCTCTCTTCCTCTCTCTCTCTTCCTCTCTCTCTCTCTCTCTCTCTCTGCAGCGGCGTGACCTGGGGGAGAGCAGGGGAGACTAAAGATTAGCCCCGCGGACACTCAAACATTAATCTGGCGTGTCAACAACTCCACTGACCAGCGGAAACAAAGACAGAGGGAAAGAGAGGGGAGAGACAGAAAGAGAGTGAGAGAGAGAGAAAGCGAAAGAGAGAGAGAGAGACGGATGCCGCTCCTCTATTTCCACTGAGGCGAACAACAACACACACACAGAGTGGAAAAAAAGCGCGCAGAGAAAAATAGATAAATAAATGATTATGTGCCAGACGGAGGATCATTGAGTTCGGCCGCTCCGCTGGGCGGATGTGCAGATAGACACCCGACCTGGATTACCTACCGGCTTATTATTTCACCATCCACCTAATGCCACTCTCTTTGACATGTGTTTTATTCTGTTATATTATACGTTATGCGTCTGTTATACTGCACGTCAGTGTGGGTCAATCCCACAACCTGCACAGTACTACATAGTCCAGTCTGCAATTACCTAGATTCTTCTTTCAGGCATAGGGTGTTAATAATTATATAATAATTAATTAATAATAATAATAATTTTATATATACAGCGCTTTTCTAAGTACTTACAGACACTTTACAAAGGTAAAAACATTTTGCCAAACAGTTGTGCAAAGATACTGTGATGGCTGGTTTCTGTGGGCCAGATGTTCTGCACATGATCAGAAGCACTCGCTCACAATGCCAACATCGCGGCCAGAACAATACAGCATCAGTTCTACCTCGGCGGACAGCCACACCCATAGGGAAATGCTCATCAAATAGACCTGCAGCAGGAGAGCAGAGAGCAGACAGCAGCCCTTTGAAGCTGCAGGACAACCAACCACGTGACCCTCAGGATCCTGCTTCACCCCACCGGGACAGGACGAGAGAGAAAGGTGGAGAGAGACAGAGATAGAGGGTGAGAGAGAGAAAAGTAGAGAGAGATAGAAAGAGAGGGTGAGAGAGAAAGGTAGAGAGAGATAGAAAGAGAGGGTAAGAGAGAGAGACAGGGATAGAGCGTCAGAGAGAGAGAGAGATGAGAGAGCGAGAGAGAGAGAGAGAGGGAGAGATAGGAAAGGAGGGAGGGAGGGAGAGAGGGAGGGAGGGAGGGAGGGAGAAAAGACTGAGAAACAGGAAGTCCCACGTTCATCCTATTGGCAGGCTGTGAATGAGTCACACATGAAAAGATGCCCCAAGGGTTAATACATCGGCCATTTAACTGGACAGAGAGGTGCCTTTAATGACACTATGACAGTCCCCCCACCCCACACACACACACATACACACGCACACACACACACACACACACACACCCCTTCTCCAAACATTGTGTATTTACGAGGCTAAATCATTACGCGCTACAGGTTCATGCTCAGTCAAAATAGTGTGGCGTGCTATATTTACCCCGTGGAAAAAATCTACTCAATTACCGCGCTGGCTTTGAGCAGCAAATCCCCCCGCTGGCCCTGTCACTGCAGTTGTTGCCACAGGTCGACACGCAGCTGAATCAGCCAGCACATTGTCCTGGCCGTGTGTGTGTGCGTGTGTGTGTGTGTGTGTGTGGTGTGGTGTGCGTGTGTGTGTGTGTTTGCACGTGTGTGATTGCACGTGTGTGTGTGTATGTGTGTGTGTGTGTGTGTGTCTTTGCACATGTGTGTGTGTGTATATGCGTGTATGTGTGTGTGTTTGTGGATGTGTTTGCACGTGTGTGTGTGTGTCTGCGTGTGTAAGTCAATGATGGCCACAGCTGTCTTCTCACACAGAAACAGGCTAAAGGAAGGAGACAGGACAGAGCCTCTGTGGGTCCATGTTGCTGTTACATCTCTTTCTCCCTGATTTGGTCTTGAAGATTTCATGCAAACTTTGCAAAACGCTTACAGCACCTTCCAGGACCTTTCAGCCTAAGTTTTCATTGCACGAGAGTAGTCCAGCAAAAACAACAGCTCTAAGCTCAAAGCTCTAACATCAACTGTTATACATTTTAGACTAAAGGATGCAAAGGAGCACACTGTGCAATAGTGTAATCTACATATCTATATATCTATATGTTCGTGATCTTCATCCACTTTGCTTCTGTATAGCTATAAGTAAACATAAACATCAGAGGAAGAGCTGCATGGCTTAAAACATTACATCTTAACAACTTCAAAATGGGAGCTATACGGCGTGTGGATCTTTTCTGACTTCCTTTGGTTCTTACACTTTTGGTCCAATCCTGCACACACTCCAAAATCGGGACTGGGTGGATGTGCGGGGTATTACACTGCATCTTCTGTCCAAAGCTGGAAACCCATTCTAGTACTCTTCCCTACAAAGCCAAAAGGCAGTAACCATACATTTTGCCAAAACTCAGTTTACACTGGAAATGGACTTTATAACACCTCCTTTGTCTTGTGACTAAATCTCCTGCTTCTTGTTATTAAGCATCACTGCTATTATATGAACAACAACATGACAATGTCAAAGGTATTTTTCTCAGTTACTGTGTTCACGTAGTTACTGCACTGTGCCTTTATAGGGCAGTAGTGATGATGATGAAGATGAAGATGATGATGATGATGATGATGATGTTTTTATGAGTCTCCCCCCTGACGGTGACTTCACAGGGGTCGAGTGAGTGAGTGTTGCATGACTCTGCCTTTAAGGAAAGCACCGCTGCGCCGTGTGACTACCAAACATGGAGCGTGAGGTCAGCGACAGGAAGCAACAGCACCGATGCACCGTCAGCTGTGGCCTGCCTGCCTGCCTGCCTGCCTGCCTGCCTGCCTGCCTGCCCGTCTGACTAAGTGACTACAGCAGGCCAGGGGAGCCTCAGAGAGTCGGCAGTGTTTTGTTTTTAGACTTTCCTCACCTCAGTGATGCCATGAAGTGTGAAGCAAGAGAAGCAATCATATCAAGGACTGCCAAGACATAGAGGGGACAAGGAAAACTGTTGTGGTTGACAAAACATTTATATTTCATACATTAAACAATTTGTAGTTTTACTTTATCTTACACAGAGAGGAGCCTTGAGGACCTCTGCATTCCTTTACTCTCCTCAACAGTGCCTCCCACGCATGGTCACAAACACACACACAACACACACACAAAAACATGCAGGCACACACACACGCACACACACACAACACACACACACAAACATGCAGGCACACACACACACACACACTTTTCAGCACACAGGTATTCCAGGTTTTGAGGGCTGCATTCGGGAACCTGGGGGCTGGAAACCATCGGAGCACGGCAGCTTCCAGGAAGGACTCCTCTTCCTGCGCACATTCAGTGTGTGTGTGTGTGTGTGTGTGTGTGTGTGTGTGTGTGTGTGTGTGTGACCTAGCAGCCTGGAACGCGTGTAAACAAAGGCCCACTCTACCAACCACCGGCTCCCTCGCAGGAAGTCATTTGTTCATTCATTGGTGGCCAGAGACTGCTGCTCTGCTCTCCCTGAGCCCAAGTCCTCCTCCAGCAGTCCGTCCTGGTACTACGGCCCGCCCTCAGCGGCCCAGGCAGACTACAGAGGGGGGACGCACACGCCTTCCTAAATGCTCGCGCTTGTTCTAACAGTTAGGACTCCGGGGGAAAGTGAGGTATTGATATCGTTGTAGCTCCATAAAATTACAGAAATCCCCCATGACATTGCAGTGAGAGAGCAGGGAGAGAGAGCAAGCCAGTGTGTGTGAGTGTGTGTGTGTGTGTATGTGTGTGTTAGAGAGAGAGAGAGAGAGAGACAGATATACAGACAGACAGACAGACACAGACACACAGACAGACAGGCAGACAGACAGAGAAAGAGACAGAGAGGGGAAAGAAGCAAGAAAGAAGGAAAGCGAAAAAGGAAGAGAGAACTTTTGATGTTTGAATTAAAAGAGGGCCGGGCATTCTGAGGAATGTGAAGTTCATGAGGTAACCCAGTTAAGAGGGACAGCGACAACAACACCCGCTGTAAAAAAAAAAAAAAGAAAGAGGAAGGAAAAAAACAGCTGGGCGTGGCCATTGGTCATAAACAAGCAGTTAGACAGCCAGTCGGACGGCTGGACCATGTCCTTTTAGAGAACTGAGATGAGCCTTTGGTGTTGGACATCCTGAGGGGGGGGGGCAGAAAAGCAAGAGGGAAAGAGAGAAGGAAAAGAAGGATATAAACACACATGCAGAGAGAGACAGACAGAGAGAGAGACACACACACACAGAAATAGAGAGACAGAGAGAGGGAGAAGGACAGATGTACAAACAGAGAAAGAGAGCGAGGAAGAAAAACACATACACAGAGAAAGATAGAGAAGGACAAAGAGGGGGAGAAAGAGGGAGAGGACACACAGAACAAGACAGACTGACAGAGAGACAAACAGAGAGAAGTAAGGAGGAAGAGAGGGTGTGTGTATGTGTGTGTGTGTGTGTGTGTAGCGAGAGAAGACATCTTCATGCCC
>CM059278.1:30582945-30657945 GCA_030347295.1 Setipinna tenuifilis
ACATACTTCGAGAGGGAAAAGAGGGATGGACAGCAAGCAGTGAAGAAATAGGAGGGGGGAAAAAAACTTTCCTCAGCATCTTCCAAGCAGAACAGGATGAGTAGATCAGTAACTACATCACTTAACCACCACCCCCCTCCCCAAACCCATGTCACATGCCATCTCTCTGCATACAAACAGTGGTCCAGCATGGTCCCATGACCACGAAGAGGAGGGGGGGGGGGGGGGGGAACAGAAACCATCTCCGACGAGATTAACACGTAAACGTACGGAGGCAAAAACAACCTCGTAGGCTGGGTTGCTGTTGACTACCGTGCGCTGTGTTGATCACTGTTATCTACTGTACCAAGAGAGGTCCGCAAATATTATTCAGCAGGGAACACCACAACATCTGTTGGTGGTTGACCAAAGGCTTGGCCGTCTGACGTTTTCATTCAAGCGAGAAAATATTTTCAGGAAACGATCCCCACTTGTAGCTCAGACCATCCTGTTGTTCAACACCAAAACAATCGATATCATCAGGAAAAGATCCCTACTTGCCGCTAAGGGCCCAAACTATCCTGTTGTTCAACACCAGCACCGCCATACAATCGAAGTGTGCGTACAAAAACAATCGATCTTGCAAAACAAAAAGGAAAACAAAGCCTGAACACAACATGGTACGGCTCTGAAAAACAACCAGACTACTTCATTGCACTCCAGAGCAGCATGCAGACAAGGTGAGCTGGAACCGGGGCAGTATAAATGCTCACACGTCATCCAGCGGGGAAAAGGGCCCATCTCACAACACTGAATGTACAGTAGGCCCACGCACGGCTCGGAAACATAGCACTGCCCTTATTACCTCATCCTTTACTAATGAATAGCAACATTTAACAGCAGTTACAAAGTAACGAACACCCTTGCGTTAGGTTTGTATAGTGGAGTGGACAACATGTTATTCCTTTCTCATCAGTTTTGTCATCGTGGGCAGCTTGGACCATGCGGTAAATCATTACCATTACCAGCTCAGCAGGATATTATGATGAATTCGTAATAAATGTATTACTATTACCATGATGGTTATTAAGCACATATGACAATTTCAGTGACAGCCTTTTGCACTCGCGTTGAAAAAGCAGAGCGCCATGCCACACAGCACATTTTCTATAGGCTACCCTACAGATGCACACAAGGCTATACCTTTCAAAAGCGGACCAACAAAATACATAAAAGAATTGTGTTGATTTCTGAACAACGGCTCAAATCCAGAACGCCCGTGTAAATGTGTTAAAACTACAGAACCCCGTGCTCTAAAAATCGTTGTGGCAAACACGGCGTGCAATTCAAGACAAGAAGACAGACTACTACATACCTCAGCAGTCACTTTAAGGCATTTGTAGCCTTTCTCGTGTTTTTGAAGTACAGGTTGGAAGTGAAGTTCACAACATTTACAAAGTTCCAAAAGCATGCAACAATACGCTGGCGTGATTAACCCGCGGTTACCGTCTGTATCTCGGCGAATTCAGTGAAATTTTTGGAGTGGATTTGGGGCCTAGTCTGGGCAGATTTGGTGAGAATAACCGCATCCTATTTAATACAATGGGACCTTCCCTCTCCGTTTACAGTCGGACATACAGTCAACGTGTGAGGAGAAATGCGAGACTTTACCTGGGCAAGGGCTCAGAAGTGACTCCGGAACATTGCTGAGGACTGTTTCGGCTATTTATATGGCAGATAAATCCCACAATAATCTCGCTTAAAGTGTTTTCATTTACTCCGTTTCTCTTGCCTTTCTTCCACTACACCTCCCAGTCGTTCTGTCTGCAATGCTTCTGTAGCATGGTCGTCCTCCCAGGTCCTAACGCCTACCCTTTTCGGCGTCATGGCCTCAATGACCGAGAGGCTCGCAGGCTGGCGTGGACCATTGTTGACTTTAGTTTGGGAAAAGCGAGAGAGGTGTGCATTATTAACTGACATCGGGCTAGGAGCTCTAAGCGGCCACGTCATGCAGTCAAACATTTAAATATTGTGCCAATTTCACTCTGATTCAGCAGTATCTGTTATACATAAACATGTCCAATATATGCTTAATGATGTAAATTAAAAGTGCCATGGTGTTGATTCCAATGTATCTCTAATAGAAAAGTAGCCTAGGCCTATAATATTACAATATGATATAGTTGATGTACAAATGAAACCTGTATGAACATTTTGAAAAACTTTGAATTTTTTTTTATTTGAGTTCCCTATCAGTAACCCAGTAAACGTATAGAGGTCAGTATTCATAAGTCTGTTTAGGTCCCAGGTCAGTGGTCCTTGTATAGGTCACTGCAATTTATGTGGCCTCTGTAAAAATTTCAAGCAGAAATTGCAAAGATGCCTTTGTATGTATACCTAAATCAATATGCTGGTATTTACTGTGAACCTCTCAAATAGTTCCTTAGATGTGCAATAGAACATTCTTTTTGTTAAACACACTCAACCACACCCATCTATCTATCTATCTATCTATCTATCTATCTATCTATCTATCTATCTATCTATCTATCTGTCTGTCTGTCTGTCTGTCTGTCTGTCTGCATGTCTGTCTGTCCGTCTGTCCATCTATCTATCAGTTGTCGTTCAATGTATATATTTACGAATCCCTGGCATCGGGGCATCAGATAGTTTGCTGCGCCGTGCTGCTCAATTTACGGCCCAGTTTGGACAGGTGCATAAGCACAGGGCTGGCCTGGTGCCAGCGCTGCCTCGTCTTTAATGGGGGCTTGCTGCTGGTGCAGAGGCCCCTGAGCGGGCACTCCTCTCCTCTCCTCTCAGGGTATACACCAGTGGCTGTGCTTAAGAGCCTCACAATGAACCGTCTTTCACCTTGTTCTTTTGATGTACTGAGAGATGTGTGACTCCTGCAGAAGAAAGAAAGACGGACAATGAGCTGTTTTGTCGGCACCGAGCGTGTGTACAGATCTGGGTAATCTTTAGTGGGTTGGCTGGTTTGTTTGTGGAATGCATGCTTGTACCCCAATGCAGAGTCTAAACATGACAAATTGCTAAAAAAAAGGTACCTAAAAAGGTACACAGAAAAAATCAAGAGTTAAAATGTTAGAGTTAAGCATTTTAGAGTTGCTTTTAACTCCCAAAAGTGTAATTTTAACATTTTTAAATTTAAATGGTGTAGAAAGTCAGGGTTATTTCATATTGTGAAAGTGTTCATTTAAATCTGGAAAGTGTGAAGCAATGTAGACCCCCACAAATGGTAAAATTCAACTCAAGGAGTCAATTCAACACTGGTCTTTTTGCTGTGTAATGAAAGTTTGAAAAAGAAAAAAAACTGCCATTGACTGGCCCAAGGCCGCTGTTTGGCAGAGAACTGTTTGGGGCTTTCTAAAAAACGTTGCACTGACAGGGAACCATTATAGAAAATAACGACCAACATTATAATTATCAGAAGGCACTAGTTGTGTAGGGATGTCTAAAGACATGTACACCTCGTTTACGCAACTCTTTAAAAAACAAAACAGTATTTACTGACTCTTTTATGACGCTGAAGCCTTTTTTTAACCACTTGACGTATTGTTTGCCTGCCTTTCTTTTTGCCACTACACCACTGGAAGGCATGACATTAAATTCTTTCACAAGGGCCCAGAAAGTTACAGCGGCCATAGACAGGCCTCTCCATGAGCTATTTCCTACAGTGGTTTGATCAACACACAACACATTCCTCTCGTGCGGATTCCAACCTGGAGGTTAGTTTGCTGTAAATGTTGGGCCCAGTGAGAAAAAAAAATCTCAACCTCTAAAGTCTAAATATAGAAACTCTCACCTGCCCGTTTTGTCCCTTCCCAAGACTGGGGCACCTGAATCTTCTGGAGACACACAGGCACATCATGGCATCTCTCAGGGCCTCTCCCAACTCACTGTGTCCCGGATTGCAGGCTGTGACTATCGGTAAATAATTATTATGTCACATGTAACACACCTTGTTAGCAGAGTAACATAATGTAGTGTGATTTAGAGCTCTGTTTAAAACCAAACACACTTGTAGCCACTCTGAGGTGGTTTTTAATGACAATATACAGTATTTATGTTGCTTGCTTAGTTTACTAAACTAAAAATAAAAACAGTGTATAGTAACACTTTATTTTACTGTTGCTGTTACATTAATTAGGTACAGTGTAACAAAGTGTGACATTATGTACTTACATTGTACCATAGGATTAATGTTAGGGTTAATGGTAGGTATGTACAGTGTAAGTACATAATATTACATGTTGTTACATGTAGAAAGAAAAGGAACCATAAAATAGTCTTACCCTAAGAAACCGAAAGTGTTTTCTTCAAAGCATTGTATATGAATTTAAGTAGAAACTTGGATTTTCAGTTATAGTAACTACTTTACTAATGACTCTGTGGGTGAGTATATTCAGCATGACATTACTAAATGCTATAAAACCAGTGGGCACAAAAGGCCCACAAGGCCAAACACACAAGACAAGCAAGACTGGCACCACACTACTGAAAATTAGCATTACAAAAATGTGAGCGACATATGCAATGGGGTCATATCATATCATATCATATCATATCATATAATATCACATTATATCGTATCATATCATATCGTATCGCATCATATCGTATCGCATTGTATCATATCACCTAAACATACTGAGCATTTAGAGATCTTAGTTTATATGCACTCCTCCCAGATACCCAAGACACTTGTTTACTTGCTAATTAACATATTAGCATGATGCCGCTCTATAAGCATTTAATTACATGCTCTTAGGGTCTGGGAATAGGTTTGAACTTGTGAACAGTAACTTGCTGCATTGTGTACTTAGGTAATAAATCACAACAGAAAATCAAACATTATAAAACATTTAATCGTTTTGATAAATCAATTGAAAAAGCACACTTGTGCGTTATTTTAACCAGATGTATTAAATTCCCTTACAAAGACATAAAGTCTGTAGAGGACTCAAAGAGGCCCATGCATGGTCATTTGATCTTTCGTTTTAGTTATACATCTGGAGTACAATATCAAGAATATGAGAGATACACAGCAATATGATTAAAATTTGCAATACAAAACAGGTCTGGTTTTGAACTGGTAATTAATAAAATCTTCTTCAGGTTCTTATTTATAGAAGTTTAACATCCTGTTAAGGTACATGATTAATTAAACACTTATGCCAGTCTCATGTTTTATATAAAATGTTAACATTTTTAAAAAGTACAATAATCTACTGTGACTCCATGAAAATGTTGCCAATAAAATATTTTAAAATTCCCAAGATCAGGCAGATTAAAAAAGATTGTAAAACATCTCTGTTCAAATCTTTTTTGCAGAAATGATTTCCTGGAAATCATTAAAGAATTCTGTCAATTCACCTGACCTGAAAGCATTGGTGAAACATTTTAGACATGTTTCTAAAGCAAAACTTGATGGTCAATTTAATGACCTGCTGGCACATAACTTTAGTTATTTGTTCTTATTTTGGTATTTGCTCTAAGTCAATGTAGTTAATGCAGATAATACTTTGACTTCTTATATGACGAATTACAGACATAAGTTTACATTTTCCTATTCCTTTGTCTGTGCTATTTGTAGAGCCAAGGACAGCAAGGGTCATGTTTATTCAGCGTATGTCTAAGCTTGTTGCTGCTAGTAAGCATAAATTCCTAAACACACACACATTTACACACACAGAGACACACACAAATCAGACAAACACACACACATTTACAAACACACACACATGCAGACACAAGCACAAACACACACACACACACGCATACATACACGCACGCGCACGCACGTGCACACACACACATTTACACACACATAGACACAGACAACACAGACAGACACACACATGCATACACAAGCAAAATCAGAAACACACACACACATGTGCACGTGCCGGCACACACACACACACACGCACGTGCACACACACACGCACGCACACAAACACCAGCACATACTCCCACCCACCCATACACCCACCCACCCACACACACCCACCCACACACACACATACACACACATACAGTCTGTTTTGTACCTCCTGAAGCTGCATCTGCAACAGACTGCCTGTGATTCCTATTGGTCAGCAGTCTGCAGCCTTCAGGCTACAGGAAAAGCTTGCCTCAGACCTGTGTGCTCCCCTGCACTGGCTCTCATTACTTTGCCATACTCGCTCTTTCGCATTTCACTTTTCATATAGGATTACTCTCTGACCCTAGGAGACCCGGCATATGATGAATGTACACACAGTTTTGGGTGCAGATCAATGGTTGTTGTTATGTGAATGTATAATTTTCATAATGATTTGATTCTGCATGTGATGTACACACAGTTTTGGGTGCAGTTGTAAGATGTTGATATGTGAATGCATGATTTCCATAAAGACTTGGTCCTGGATATGATATACACACAGTTGTGGGTGCAGACCAGTTTTGAGATGTTGATATGTAAATGTATCATTTTTAGGATGACATGGGTCTGCTCTGTCCATATAGCCTAGTGCTGGGCTGCAGCAGATGAAGGTTGAAGGTGTGCCCTCAGCATGGCCTTAATGATGACATAAAGTATAATGCTAAGAAAAGCCACACAATGACCGTCAGAAGTGCTTGGGACAGGAAATCAACTTCTGCCCACTTTTTATTTGGCAGACAGTCCTCTTGCGGTAGGTAAGGAAATTAAACACCTAGGTCGTGTCATATCCAATGACTGGACAGATGACAAAGACCTCGCCGACAGCGCTGTAAAATTTATTCTCAAGCTAACATGCTTATAAGGAAGTTTTCTATGCGCTCTGACTCTGTGCAGTGTTCCCTGTTCAGAACCTACAGCACACCATTATATACTGCTCAACTGTGGTCCAACTACAAGAGAAACACAGTATGCAGTGGTAGCAAACAATGAGGCAATGAGGTTACTGCTTTGTGTCCCTATAGGTGGCAGAGTGCCAGTCAATTGTTTGTGTCCACTAGCGTGCCAACTTCTTAGGCCCTCTTAAGACGGCTGATGTTTAGTTTTATGTGTCGCCTGGACAAGTCAGAGAACCACATAATTGAAGCCCTAGTCAGTCTGCTGAAAAGCTGCTATAGATTTACTTCTAGGCTAAGGTGGCATTGGTCCAATAGCTTGTGTATCTTATAATATGCACATTTCTGTATTGTTGTACTATTTATATTGTATGATGTATTATATGGACCTGTGTCTGTAATAAAGCTTTATATTATATAAAAAGAAGTGTTTCTTTGAAAAAAAGGTATTCTTGATTTATGGGGGATAGCCAATTGTTCTGTTTTAATTAGGACGTATTGCCCTGATTACGTCTGTATGGCTGCTTCCACATGTTGTGAGGCTGCATACAGATAAACAGAATACCTCATGTTTCATGCTAAATGACATACTACATTCAAAATTCAATGATTCATTTACATTTTGTGTGAGTCAAATAAGATGGCACATACAGTTAGACTTTTTCATTGATATGATGGATTTTTAAAATATATTTTTGTTAGGCTTTCGCAATTCGGAGGTGTAGTGTTATAGTAAAAAGCTCAAAAGTTTAAAGCCCAAACTAAGAAAAACACTCATAATGGACTGGATTTATAAAGACAAACATTTTCCACTTTCAGAGATATTCCTGTTTTCATGTAAACCAAAGCAATACAAGCTTTTCTCATTCTGTCAGTGTTCAAAATTGTTTGCTTGAAAAGTTCACCACAAAAAAATATGATATTTATTATGTCAAAATAAAAATGTAACTCATCTTAGAGAGCTGTGTGTTGCAACACCACAACAAAATATTTAAAAATATTCAGTAATGAAACACAGGCCTCAGTATTTTTTGGATGTAAGAAGTCATTAAAAGTGACCCATAGTACATGAAGTATCGAAAGAGACTGCATGGCTGTACCTAGTCTCCTAACTGGAGCTTGTCTCAGCAACATCGCAGCCAATGTCCACATTTGGAAATGCTGTATGTCTTGCATTTTGAAAGGCAGTGTCTGAAAAAGCCACACAAGCATTCAAAAAAAAAAACCTGAAATACCTTACAGTTTTGCCAATTTCTTTTGGGTTGTATGTGAAACAAATTATGTACAAGGCAAGCAGTTTAAAATTGACAAATACGACGTCAGTATAATACTATAACCTTTTACCAAATTCGTGTAATTGAGTGTGATTTATAAAACAAGAGGTGCATTTACATCACTGATGGACTGAGATGTCTTCATAATGAGATCACATCCATCGTCAAACAGCTGCTCAGTGTCCCTCTCTGCTATTGTACCTCACATTCATCATTCACCTCAATTCATTCCATGCTAATAGTGATGGAGAGAGCCACCGGAAAAGAGGGGAGGGAAACAACAGAAAAATCTGCATCCAACAATCAACATTTGAATCCTAACGAGCAGACACACATCCAGTGTGCATGAGCAGCTTGTGGGAGAGAGAGAGAGAGAGAGAGAGAGAGAGAGAAAGGGAGAGAGAGAGAGAGGGAGAGAGGAAAAGAGAGAGTGTGTGAGGGAGGGAGCGAGCGAGCGAGAGTGATAGAGGGGGAGAGAGAGAGCAGGAGAGAAAGAGAGAGAGAGGGAGAGAGAGTGTGTGAGGGAGGGAGGGAGGGAGGGAGGGAGGGAGCGAGAGTGATAGAGTGGGAGAGAGAGAAAAAGAGAGAGAGAGAGAGGGAGAGAGAGAGAGAGAGGGAGGGAGAGGCTCCCTGAAGTAATGAATGACATGGAGGAAGCCTGGCCTGGCTGGCCTGGAGGGCTGCGGAGGAATGCGAGGCCTTTGTCTGTTTGAGTAAAGAGCGGGTCAGAGGGGGGAGTACCCATTGATGAGTGCGGAGAGAAAGAGAGGCAGAGAGAGAGAGAGAAAGAGAAAGACAGAAAGGGAGAGAAAGAATGAGAATGAACCTCCAGGAAGCTCTGTTTCCATCTCTCTCTCTCTCCCTCTCTCTCTCCCTCTCTCCCTCTCTCTCTCTCCTTCTCTCTCTCTCGCTCCCTCTCTGTGTCCTGTGAGAACCTCTTGCAGTCATCAGCATACAGAGGGTCTCTCGGGAGCCCAAGTCCCAGGGCAGACAACAACTGCTTTGTCTAACCCATAAACACACACCCCGCCACTGCAGTAGCCCTCCACCACCACACCCCACCCCACCCCACCCCGCACCCCACCCCGCCCAGGCCAGAGCAGAGCAGCCCAGAGGCCCATGTCCTGGTTCTCACTCTCTGCACCACCAACACTACACTACATCACACTGCACTACACTACACACTACACTACACTTCCCTATCCAGCAGGCACCAAGGGAAACATCCCTTCGCTTGTGACAGTGTTAGCACTTCAGATTACAAATGCCCCTTTGTCTCGATGGAGAACTTGAGGGGACAGTTAAAAAATCTATTTTTAAGTGTTAGCGCGCTTGTTTCTTGTTTCTTTAATGATGTGTGGAAAAAGTAATGTGAAGATAAAAAAGACTCGTCAACAAAAAATTAAGAGTGAGATTTGATTAGTCATCAGCTATTTTTCTTGCTTGGTAATTAGTAACGGCATCTATGCGCTGCATTTAATCCCGCTTGTTGATGATGTGCAGTTAATGAGAGGATGGCACTGGTTTTCCAGAGGAAAAAATAAAACAGGTGGAATTTTTTCTCTCAAAAAAGGAAAACATCAGCGCAATTGACATTTTGTCTGCTGCTGAAGCTGTGTTGCTGCTGTTGTGAGGACCATTAGGACAAAGACTAGGAGGGGGGTGGGGGGTGGGGACTGGGGGAGGGAGGGAGGGCACAGCAATTATAGATTTAATGTCAACAGTGAACTAAAAATGGAAGAGAAAAATACCAACAACTGGATAAGAGTATTGCATCACCGCGAGGCCCCTACGACCAGGGCCAGGCCCCCCTGCACCCGCCACTCTGCCCAGCTTCGTGTGAGTCTCCAGGGGCAAAGAGGAGCCGCAAATGGCCCTTTCAAAGCCAGCGACAGCTGGAGCCCAGGGCAAAGGTGACCCAGGCAGTTGCAGAGAGCCACAACCGCGGCAGCTGCAGCCCACAGCCCCCTTCGTCTCCTCTGGGTCTAAACGGCTCTAACAATTAGAGGTCTAAGCCAGGGCGTCCTCAAAATAGCGCAGGAATTCATATGTGTTTACACGAGTGCAGTCCATCTTTCGTGATTTCAACATCTGTATGAGTCCACAGAAGACGGAGGTATAAAAACATTTTTTAAGTCCTTCCTCACGGCATAGACTTTGCACTCAAATTTGTGTAGAAAATGTGTAAATATGCTATGCTAATAACCTTTAATTTGTAAATAAAGACGTTTGAGAGACAATAAATGTGTTGTAAATGTAATACAACTTTCATAACCCTACTTTCCTTAAAAGGATTTGAAAATGTAAACTCTGATGGTGGAAGACTTATCACACCTGCTGCTGAGCTGCACCCCTTTTTGCAATATACCTCTTACATAATAGCCTACAAAATACTGTTTATGGTGTGCTTCTTCACTGAAAACTTTAAAATACTTTGAAAAGATGTTTTCCCACATTCTACCATTGCATGTGGTTGTCTGTGTGCATTGCTTCGGTCTAAAGCTTTTGAAAAACTGTAAAGAAAGAGACAAAGAAAGAAAGAGACTACAATTTGCTTAAGTACATATTTTGTGTTTACAGTATACATAAGTTTATCTGTAGATTGCTCAATGAGGCGAAGGTACAGACCTACCAAACAGGTGTTTTCAAATGATCACACTGGTAAGGATTTAGTGATTGAAAAAAATCTAACCATGTGAGTAACTGTTTACTATTTGACATGACATTTTGAACAGGGGAACATTGGGCTTGGAATGCAGTTTTTGTTTTTTTGTTTTGTTTTGTGTGTGTGTGTCGTTTTGTAACTATATGCAGACTCTTTTTTTAAAAAAAAAGAAAGAAAGAAAGAAAAACTGAGACCAGGTTTCAGCAAATGTGTGTACGCAGTTGTCGAAGGGGAACTGTAATCTGTAAGGGACTAGAAGTTGGTGTGGGACTGGGGAGCGGGAACAATGGCCTGGGGGGGCGCGATGGACATTTTGGTGCCAGGGCACTCTGCCCTAGCTTGGGATTAGTCTTCAGCCTGTTACCAGATCCCTCCTACCTCCCTCTCCGCCCCCCAGACGTGAAACACATCAGTCTCCACAACAAAGAGCATGAAAAGAGAGGGGGAAGAGTCTGAGAAAAGCCCACTAATTATACTCTTAAATAAGCTGGAAGGGAAGTATGTGATGGCTGCTGAATGTTTTAAAGACATACGGATCTATTATGGGAAATATTTAATAATTTCCTTCTCATTAAAAACCGACATAGCTCTAAATATGACCGCTTTCATGGTGTGACGTGGGTAGATTAGTGTAAGGTGTTTCTGAAAGGGTCCCTAATATTTCATTCTGTGGGTGCAGGGTTGAAAGCCTACCTGGTTTAGAGTAACTGAAACATCCATGCGAGGCGTGGTGGGAATGGGGCTTTAGGCATTGAGCAGGTGATGTCACCCACTTTTGAGGAAAAAAAGCTGCTTATCCAGTTTTAAATCAAATTTTAATCATTTTTAATTGAAGCACCTCTCCTGATGTTTACTAAGTATCAGGGAAACTTTTCCCGTTTTTCCCCCTGGAAATGTGGAATAGATGTCAAGCCATTCAATGTCTATTTTCATTAATTTACCTTTTGATAATTAAACTTTGCTTAATTAGTCAGAGATTAAGCAAACATCTTTTTGTTTTACTTTATATCCGGTCGATTCGAGTTGGTTGAGAGCGGTCAGATGTTTTGATGTGGCCTATGAAACTTGCAAGGGAACACAGCTACTGCCACAGTGTGAGTTGATGCAGTAGTACAGTACAATTGTGCTCGGCGTTATCGCGAGACTGGACCATTAACAACCTGCTTGACACAGTACCGAGTGCTGCCTGCCTACTGCCAGGGTCGAACTGTGCTCAATAAACGAAGGGAGACGACAACATCTGGCAACACATCATGAGAGGACGACGGAGCCAATAGAAGACTACTGTGGCTTGGTATTTCTGTGTAAGTATTGCGTCCGAACGTCGAGAAACACTGGGGCTGAAAGTTGGGATACCTTAGCTACCTCCGCGCACTGCAGTTGTCGCGGTCAGCGACAGTTGCCGAGTTCCTTTGCTGTTTAAGGTTCTTACTAAGCTCCGGTTCATGAGTGCAAGCAGCCTTGTTGTCGCTACGGTCGCTCTGTCCAGTGCCTGCTCCTGTAGTTTTGTTTTCGCTCTCAAGCTAATAGTTCGCGTCTGCTTAAATATCTCTTTTGGCCCGTGGAAATGAGAAGTTTCTAAAAGTGAAAACATCGATCTGGATTGAATGTAGGTGTTAATTTTTGGCATTTGCATGTTTTCTTGCTTTTACCTTCATCATCTCGTTATCTTTAAACTAGTTTACAGTCAAGTGTCGACTCGGACCGTGTATTTGTAATAGACAATTTGGTTAGAATCGCTTCGGAGAATAATCAACTGCTCGTTTATTCATAAAGTTTTTTTATTGCGTGACGCACGCACAAATGAAAGATAGACATTACTTCGGTGGAACTCTGGAACAAGTTGTGGCGTCTAGTGTCTAGATTTGAAGTAACATATGGCATAAAGGAGAGCACAGCTGGAGGTAGCGTTTCCACTGCGGTGATGTCAGAGCAGCTGACTCCACAGCTTGCAGTGTAATTAGCAAACAGGGCACCAGTTTACTCACTCGCCTGCCTTTTCCCTAACCTTGCTCGGTGGGCAAGAGCTGGAGATAGGAGAGCCTGCGTTTTTGTCTGGCGTGTGTGTGAGCTCTGTGTGTGCATGCGTGCTTGATAAATGAACGGTCTCTCATTATTGTCCGATAAACACGAAGAGTTGAATAGCGAAGGTTTTTTTGTCCGGGGTAGCGTGTGTACGACTGCTTGCACTCGCCTTGTCCTTTATGCATTTCCATGGGAAGCGCAAAAAGTAGCGATCAACTAATAGGACTGTTGCAACACGAAAAAGAAGGTAACTGCGTTCGAACGTTGGCAGTATATGTTTATTGTAGGAGTTTGGTACTCTAACTGGTATTAAACATTTCACATCTTCTTAGCTTTTTGTACAGACTGCTAACCACTCTGATGAAAAAATGCTTCTCTTTAATTTACAGAACTGTTGCGATCCTTGTTCGTGCCTTATTAGTTTGGAAGATGCGTAAAGTTTCATATTTTTAATGAAAGACACCATGTGGTCTTGTACCGGTTGCTACGTCATTAGCATGTATTACATACGATGGATTTCAAGGTAGAAAGTTTTATAAATAAGCTAACTGTAAAATTATAATTTTGTTGTACTTTTTTAATTATGATCTTTTTTGTGGCCTTGTAACAGCGACCGCACTGCTCATACCCCCGTTGCACTCTCAATGGCCTCCCAACGTTTATTTAATATCCAGTTTTTCCTGTTTTGTCCGTCAGGTTATGAAGGAAGAATGGAGTTCCCAGACCATAGCCGCCAGTTGCTGCAGTGTCTGAGTCAGCAGCGTCACCAAGGTTTCCTCTGTGACTGCACTGTTCTCGTCGGCGAGGCGCGTTTCAAAGCGCACAGAGCCGTGCTGGCCTCCTGCAGCATGTACTTCCACCTCTTCTACAGGGACCAGCTGGACAAAAGGGACGTTGTGCATCTGAACAGTGACATTGTGACGGCCCCGGCTTTCAGCCTGCTCCTTGAATTTATGTATGAGGGGAAGCTCGAGTTCAGCGCCCTGCCGGTGGAGGATGTGCTGGCCGCCGCCAGCTACCTCCACATGTACGACATAGTGAAGGTGTGCAAAGGCAAGCTGAAAGACAAGGAGCTGTCGTCGCTGGACGAGAGGCTGGGCGAGGGGATGGGAGTGGGCTTGGGCATGGGGCTGGGCTGTCTGGACAGGGAGAGCTCCTCCGATGGGGAGATGCAGCAGGGTGGAGGTGGAGGAGGTGGAGGTGGTGGTGGTAGTGGCGGCAGCAGCAACAAACAGGCGGCCTTGCGGAGGCAGACACCACAGCAGTCTGCCCCAAGGGCCCCTCCGGCTGACGAGTGTGACATGGACAGCAGCAGCGAGGGCCGGCTGGCTGTCACAGATTGTGATAGGTCCGCCGTGGCGGGCAGGCAGAAGGCGAACGGTCACCCCGCCAGGTCCCCGGACCTTGTAGGTGTCAATTATGTGTCAGGCGAGGCTGAGCCCTGCGTCCAAACAGCTGGAAAAACAAAAGCTGATGTCAGTGGTTCCGCGGGCGTGCCCTCCCAGAGGTCCCGGGCATCGGATGACATGGACTGCGCTCTGGATTTGTCTTTCAAGCCTCTGTCGGCCTGCCGAGACGCCTTCCACCCCTCCCTCGTCTCGGGACAGCTGGCCCTCGACAGCCAGCAGCAGGGCACTGAGCCACTTGTTAAAGACGAACAAGACTTGCTGTCAGAGCAGGGGGACAGTGAGCCGACAAGCCCGGAGAGCCAGCGCTTTGGGAATAGCGCCAGGAGCGCGACGGTGACAGGGTTCGCTGCCCTCTTCCCGGGCAACAACGGCTCCAACGCCAGCCTGCTCTCCCCAGAGGAGGAACTGATGGAGGGGGAGGGGGCCGAGGGGCTGCTGGTGGGGGTAGGAGGGGGAGTGGGAGGAGGAGGGGGGGAGCGAGGCCAGGCCAGAGCCAGAGAGGCAGAGAGCGAGCTGGGAGGAGTGGGCAGAGGAGTGGGGGTCAGCCTGGTGGTCGGGGCAGTAGGAGGAGGTGCAGGAGTAGGAGGAGGAGGAGGAGGAGGGAGGAGGAGGCTGCTGGGGGACAGCGAGGAGGAGGAAGAGGACGACCTGGCGTCTTCGGACATCTCCACGTCCAGTGGGGTCCTGCTGCGTCCCGGCCAGCAGGTGTGTGTGTGTCCACTGTGCAGCAAAGTCTTCCCCAGCCCGCACGTGCTGCAGCTGCACCTGAGCTCGCACTTCCGCGAGAAGGACGGCGTGCGCTCCAAGCTCTCGCCCGACGGCTCGGTGCCCACCTGCTCGCTGTGCGGCAAGACCTTCTCCTGCATGTACACGCTGAAGCGGCACGAGCGCACGCACTCCGGTGAGAAACCCTACACCTGCGGCCAGTGCGGCAAGAGCTTCCAGTACTCGCACAACCTGAGCCGCCACGCCGTGGTGCACACGCGCGAGAAGCCGCACGCCTGCAAGTGGTGCGAGCGCCGCTTCACGCAGTCCGGGGACCTCTACCGACACATCCGCAAGTTCCACTGCGGCCTCGTCAAAACCCTCGCCATCGGTTAGACGCCACGCCGGCACAGCCTCAACATGGAGATCAAAGCAAAACACATGCTAAACACGAACATGAACATAAACACAGACACACATGAACTAGACAAACAGGAAGGAAACAGTACTTGTGCCATGACAATATCAAGACAAAGAAATTGTCTTTGTGTAAACACACACACACACACACACACACACACACACACACACACACACACACACACTCTCACACACACACACACACACGCTAAACTACTAGTGCTACTGTACAGGTCTGTTCAACTGTCCTGCTGTTGCTGCACATCTGAAACGTCCCCTAATTTGAGTGCACTGAGGGGCAGCCTTTTTGCATTAGTGTTCACTGAGGCTTTGCTAATTTCAAATGCACATAAGTGTGTTTAATTAGTGGTCGCCTATGGTGTTAATCTCTCTCTCTCTCTCTCCTTCTCTCTCGCACTCTTCGCCTGGGTGTCTGTCTGCATGGTTGAAATCGTAGACAATTAAAGGTAGTTGAGCGACTCCTAGCCCCCGTGGCTCAAATATATATATTATATATTTGTCGCCCCTGTATGCTGTATGTTTGAAGATGCTGGAGGACTGGATGCACTTGTGGTTTCTCCTGTGAGCAGTGGGGGTGTCTTTGGCTTGCTGGCACAGTCAGGAGAAAACAAATCAGTTTTTGTGTGTATATATATAAACACTCCGAGCTACTGAGCAATCGATACAGTCTTTTTTTTTCAGAGCAGCAGAACTTATTCTTTTTTTTATTATTTTGGTCAGCCTACACTCTCAGTCCTTACAGGAGTATATGCCTAGGATCCCTCAATGATAGACTTGAGTTTTATTGTAGACAGCTACATGTATGTGAAGTTTGACGACTACTGAGTTTTCGTTTTTGTTTGTTAGAATGTTGGGATGTGTCATTTCTTGACAGGCGTTTGTTAGGACATCATAAAGTGATTGTTATTTATGTAATAGTAACTCAGTTTGCACCAGGACCAGATGAATTTGCTTTTGTACATATCTACTGTAAGAAGCGCAGACTTTTGTTTCAGATTGAAGGATATTTATCAGGACTGTCAATTAACAATGACAGCTCTTTGAAAGATTTGTCTCTGTGTTGAATTGCGCTGTATTCAAATCTACTGAGGACGACCGGACATCTGCTGAAGGTGCAGTGAAAGATTTGTAGAATAATTTTTCGTCAGGTTTTGTCTTGTACAAAATGGCATCACATTCAGCTCCCCACGTCTCTTCCAGACTGTCAAAGCAAGTTTTGCTGTGTCTTCAGCTGTAAAGTTGACCGTAACAAGATGGCCGCTATCCAGGGCCCAACCATCCTGGGTCTGTTCTAGAGAGTAGCCATGAGAGGGGTGTGTGTGTGTGTGTGTGTGTGTGTGTGTGTGTGTGTGTGTGTGTGTGTGTGTGTGTGTGGGGTCAAACCCTGCACAGGAGCAGGGGGGCGTGGGTGCTGTGAAGTAGCCAGGCTGTGTTGGGGATGTTGTTGGAGGAAACATGGATGGGAAAGTGCTGTAAGACGCTGGACTTGCCTGGCAAGTGTTGTCTTGTACTGGCGATGAGGTCATCTGATGGCACAGGACTGTCAGTTCAGATGGGGAGACTCTTGGTGGCATCTCACTTATCCTACTGACGTATTGTGGGGTCAGCTTACTGGCCTCATACTTTTTCTTTTGTTTTTCTTTCAATCACTCCCTCTTTCTTTCTTTCTCTCTCCATCCCTTTTGTGGAGTGAGTGAATGTGAAACAAGATCATACAGGAAGCTGAAAGTGATTTCTGTCAATAATTTGACTGTCTGGATCTTTGGTGTTAGACCTCCTAGAGGGTTGTTTGATTTTCTTCCTTATTTGGTTTTTACTTGATTGGGGCATAGCATATATATATATACTGTATGGATCGGCATGAAGCAGGTAGCACTAAAATCCACCATCTATATAATTTCATCTCTCCTGAGAAAACTTGATTAGGATTTTGTTATTTAGTGTTTTTTTATTATTATTTGGTTCAGGGTTTTATTACGCCTTTAATTCTTGAACTGTTAGAGGGCTTCTATCTCTTTGCTGGTACTGTTTCAGTTATTAAATGGGGTCATTTCAAACTTAGATCAACAGTGTAGTTACTGTTCATGTTGTTGAAGTGGGGTTTTGTAACATTGTGTCCAATGTTGGGGAGGGAATACAAAACTAGAAGCTATCTTAAATGTTTTTTTTTTCTCACAATATATTGAGAAGCACTTGTTTTGAGCAAACATACTGTAGTTTTGACACTGATACTATGTAGGCTGCTATTTCTAACTATTTGTATATTTAATGTAAATATGTATTTTATTTATCAAATAATGTGTCTTTTGGTGTGTCAGACACAAGCCGAGCTGAGAAAAAAGATGCCTCTAAAAAAAACAAAACAAAAAAAAAAAAAAAAAAAAACATTTTTTTGCAATCCTTAAAGTCTAAGATGTTTTTGACTCTCAGATTCTGTTGTCCTTCTTGAGAAGTCCCTTCTCTCATGTCTGCCTTGGTTTGCTCGATGAGCTGCACTAAGTCTATTACAGCTCATAGAACGACTTGTTTTTTTTTTTTTTTTGCCTTGTGTGAAGGACGTGGCTTTTCTTAGGTGCTGACACCTCGATGTTCCACCAAGAAAAGATAGAAATCAAACTATTCGAATGGCAGTTTTCTCTGCTATTCATCTCCTATCCTAAGGGGGGGGTCTCCCCAGAGGATCGTGTGTCTTCCCCTCTCTCGCTGTCAACTGAAGGAGAATCGAGTCTTGCGTTGCACTTTTTTATTTTATTTCTTTAACTTTTATTTTCCTTTTTATTGACCATTATACTGGTATGTGAGAAATGTACAGAGGGAGGACTGTTGCAGGTGTATATTGTAAGTGTGTCAGCGCAGAAGGCA
Organism: Setipinna tenuifilis; assembly: GCA_030347295.1. NCBI lineage: Eukaryota > Metazoa > Chordata > Actinopteri > Clupeiformes > Engraulidae > Setipinna > Setipinna tenuifilis. The sequence goes on from CM059278.1 coordinate 30,601,143, forward strand.
AGGACTGATGTATCGCACAAGAGTACTGGATGCTTCTGTTCTTCTTCCCTACTTATACAGACAGGATTGCACACCCACAACCATTTATTTTTGTTTCTGTTGCACAAGTACTTTCATGAGAACCTCTGCAGAATTGTATTTGTTTTTTTTCTCTTTTCTTTTATTTGTAAGCATAAGCATCAGTTGAGATATTGTAATTTGGCTTGTGTTGAAATACTAAAGTGTTTGATACAGTTTATATGAAGAGAATAGAGTAAAAGACCGCCTTAGACCACCACCATCACTTTCTGTGCTTTAAATGCAATGAACTGCATTACGTCTTGCCACACATTTCATTTGTTTGTGTTTATTTTCTGGTCATAGCAATCTCATGGTATCAAATGAATGTCAGGTTATATATTTATCAAAAGCGAACATGGAAGAATGTAGTTGGTCTTGTCTTTCTCATGATCTCAAAATGAGACGTTGTTTCATGCAGCTCTTTGTCCGGGAGATTGTACGCTTCTCCGCCTTGATGTATGCATTTTTTGCCATGTCACTGTAGTAGAAATGACTACACTGTTCCCTTTTTTTTTCTTTTGTTTTGCAAAAACGAATGCAATTTTATTTATGTTTCCAGAATGGTTTTGATAAGCATTCATGCCTTTTTCATGCCCATGGCACACAGTATAGTCAGTCCATCCAATCAAACATCCCTCTGCAGTTGTGTGATGTCACAGGCAGTGTGCATATTGGCTACAGTGGTTAATCGGCCCATGAGCCCTAATTGATTGATGTCGCATCTTATTACCAAGGAAAAGAAAAAGTGACAATATTACAGACCACTGCAGCGACCACTGTTTGGTCCTGGTTGCTGCTCGTCCACTCTGTGTAATGGGGAGGGATTTAAGTGCAACACCAGCATGAACATATTTACCAGAGCGAGTGACCGATACATGGCTGACATCCTGGGGGTTCTGGACGAGCGTTGCTTCTTAGTTCGGACTATACGAGCCGGATGTGTTGAACACGAGACACTGAAGTTTAGATGTGGAGGAGAGGGCTTCCCTTTCCCCTGCATAGGGTGTGTGATTCTGGAGATGCACCACGGAGAATCTAGAGTCGGATTCAAATGTTAGTATGCATTAATACTGGAATATTGTCTTTTACAGGTTCAGACTGTGAAATTGTGTATAATCATAAAAAAAATATTTATTGATTCCTTGTGCAAAATTTTACTGTATCTCAGAATTTTGACTTGTAAAATGAAAGATACTACTAAATGCAGAACCTTTTTCATAGACTTTGTAGAAGTGCCATTAGATTTAATATAATTTTTTTAATAAGAAAGGTATATTTTATAGGAATCAAATGCTTCAGTGATAGTGCTTTAGAAACCCTAGATGACAATCTCTTTGATTTGACACTTGTTAGATTTTGATAATCTGGAATTTTGTGTGCTTTTTTGTTAGCTCTTTTGAAGTGTGCCTGTGTGTGTGTGCTGTGAAAATGTGACAATCTCAATTTAGGTCTTTTATTTAGAATGTGCATACATTAAAAAATCATTTTCTGTGACACTGCCTGTTTTGTTCCGAAGAGTCATCATGAAAAATATATTGATAAGTTCCATGAACAGTTCTGAAAGTCTATATATTACATTGCAAATGTTTATAGTTAATTAAGTCGAAATTAAGTCACGATATAGAACTGATAAACAAAGCAATGCTGGTTGAAAACAACAAAATGGTTTAGATTAAATTCAAAGTTTAGATTAAATTTAATTGAATAAATTTAGAGCAACTAAACCGTATAATTATAAATATAAGTAAAGTATTTGAATTAACATCTAATATTTTCCTTTTAACATCCGTTAAAGGGTGTGTTACCAAGCAAGTAATCTGTGTTAAGCAGGCAAACAAACAAACAATAAGAAAAAACAAAACAAAAAAAATGCGTGTCTAATTTGGAATCTGAGCCAATGCCCTCGTCATTCTCCAGAGCGAGATTCTAATTATTCCCCCCACCCCTGAACATCTGAAAGAAATCCAGCTGCTCGCCTGCGCCGTTCCCACCCCCCTCCCCCACAAAGTTCACCCTCATCCACAACAGAGGAGGGAGACAGGGCGGCCGCCACCCCCCCCCCAGCCTCGGCCTCATCCTACGGACTCCATTGTGTTGGGGGTCTGGGGGTAGTCCTCTAGTTGTCCCCATTGTCCACATCTACCAGCAGCTCTAAACCTCAACCCCCCTTCCAGCAAAAAAAAAACCAGCTCCCACGTTTTGGCGCACAAACAGACAGAGCAACCGACGAAACAGGTTGGCATGACGCAACAACTACAAGAAGAATAAATACCAAAAATATTAATTACTTTTTTTTGGTAAATGTTCTGCCCCAAACACATCCAGGTGCGTATTTTTAAGGTCCCTAAAAGCTTCATCGTCATATGATAGACAAATCATTCCTACCCTGTGTCATTTAGTTCCAGCTGTCATACACCAACCATGATTTGGGAAATATGGCCAATATAAACCCACTATGCTTGAAAGCATTTGTTCTCTTTATGATCAACAGGCTTGGAGTACTTGTATTAATTCATTCATCCTATAATTTTGCCCTGAGATATTTTTAACAGAAAGAAACTGAACAGGAAAAGCCTCAGGCTTATAACTTGTAAGGGAATTACACCAATCATGAACACATGCACTGGCTGTGTAAATATGGGTTTATGGTGGTAATGGCACGTGGCAGTGACAGGAAAGGCAGCCTAGGAGGCATAGCATGACAAAACAGTGGCACCGCATAGTTCTTCCATCATGACACTCACAACATACCAGATAAATGGCACCTGAGTCCATTTCCCAGCTTGGGATCAATAAAGTAAATCTATCTATTTAAATATTACAAATAGAAACCGCTTATTACACCATAAGAGGACATTTACAACATATATATACTGTATTAAAGCCTCTGCTAAGTATAATGTAGTGTAATGTTATACTCATAAAGTATGGGTAGTTTTCCACTGTATATTGTCCATCATTGTATTAATTTTTAATGACTTTAGGGGCGCACAAATTGAAAAGATCTATACAGATGCTTGACTTTGACTCCGTGTTGTAGCAGTGTGTGTGTGTGTGTGTGTGTGTGTGTGTGTGTGTGTGTGTGTGTGTCAGTGTGTATGTGTGCACGCGCTGTGCTCGAGGCGGAGGGAGGGTGGGGGCTGTTTTTGTACAGGTTTGTATATTTGCATGCGGTCCCCAGGTAATAGGAAGACTTTGGAGAAGAAGTGAAGTGGAAAGTTGCATGTCTTCACCTCGCAAGGCCAGCGGTGGGAGCCCTTGACCTCTGCTCACGGCACCCGAGACAGCTGGTGCTCGGCCATGTTTACCGCCTTATTTATTTATTTGCCAACAAAAGACAGGTGGTCACGCTTGAAAATGAGAGGTGCTTGTAGCACACACACTCCCGCCCCACACACACACACATACACACACACTCACCAAGACATGCATATAAACACACACACACCAAGACATGCATATAAACACACACACACACACACACACACACACACATGCTAGCACACATACATATTCTCTGAGTGAAAAAACCCCAGATAAACAGGGATGTCATCAGAGACATTCCTTTTTTGTTTCAGGAAAACAGGCCCCCTGTCTCAGGGGGATGATGCCATCACACAGGCCCAGAGTCCGACAGCAGACACAGACACACACACACACACACACACACACACACACACACACACACACACACACATGCACACGCATGTAAACGCCCCGACTGAGGCGCTGTCCCACTGCCCTGTTAGATTTGTTTATTTTCATCCAAATGTTCAAGAAAAACAACTGAGAAATAGTTACGAGGTTAATGTAACCTAAATCTTTCTATCTTTTTTTTTGGTAAGTTGTACATCTGGTTTCTCTTGGGGGGAGAAAAAAGACAAACCAACGGGGACACGCACGCTCAACCCTGTACTGTATGACATCACTGACATTGCCTTTTGTTTCAAGGAAATGGGACAGCTGTCTCCACGGGATCATGCCATCACACACCAGTACACACTGATGTTTTTCAAGAAGCTGTTTGAAAACCTTACTCTTGCAAGAGCATCTCCTACCCAGCCGAGTGTATTTCCTTGAACTCACTAACCACCATCTAACCCACACCTATCTGCACTCTCAAATTCGTTCTCCTTGCCCTTACTCCATATTTCATGTGAATTCGTTTGATTGTTTTCTTCAATTGTAAGTTGCTTTGGATGAAGGTGTGTGCTAGGTGTACCACAATGTAATGACGCTCGGTGTAAGTTCAGTTTAGTGTCTGTTTGTCCGCAATGACGGATAAAAACAGAAAGTCAGATCAACTGGGTTAATTACGCCTGGATCAGTGGTGCTCTTAGGACAGGTACATCTGGTTCCATATGGTAATACTGAGCAAGATTCTCTTGAAACATTTTAAAATCCATGACAAAAAATCCAAGATTCGACAACAGATTCTCCAGGAGATTTTTCTCATCATTACATTACACTGTACTAAAAATTAAGAAAAAACATTCAAGATACAGCAACACAGGTAATTACAGAGTAAGTGCAAGGAGTACAAGTCGAGAGTGTATGTAGGTAAAGGTTATGGATATGAAAACAGTGTATTACATTACATTACATTACTAATGTCTTTTATGTTAATTCGGTGAGAGGCCAAAACCTTTTGTCAGTTCACACCATTCCTCAGCATCGTGCCTCTGCATTCTATGGCAGCATTAGGGCATGACAACAGAGACAGGTGCCAAGCTTAGAGAACACTGAGATATCATGACCTCACTTCCTGCTTCCTGTCACGGCGCCCTTATTCAGAACCCTATGCATGATTCATCATGGAGCCAGCTCTGGTTAAGATTTCTAAGCATACCTGCGCACACATGATCAACTTATACTGCCAATCCTCAAAGATTGCATGGACTCAACTTAGCATGCTATAAATGAAAACAAGTAACAGTCTATGCCAGATGAATAACACCAGGCAGAGAAGACATGACACCATGACTACCAAGGAAGGGTAAAATGTTTGTAAAGGCTCCGTTTAAAATGCATACTTATTCACTATAAGGTAGTGTACTGTACAGTGCATTAGTGACATGGAAGTATTTACTTTATAGTGCACAATAGTGAATAAGCAAACATTTCAGATTTGCCCCAGGAAAGGTTACATGGATCAAAGGATACAACAGGTGCCTAAACACCTTTACCACTTGTTCTATGATCTATACCTTGTGCATGGCAGTGGTGTTGTTTCAGTGTTATTTAAAAACAGCACAGATTAGTGTGTTTGGTTAGTCTGCATTGGACGTTGGCACGACAAGGAGGATTCGACAGGTGTTGCAGCTCCTTTCCCACCTGTACTACAGTCACCCACCTGCCCAGGATAACCACTGTATGTCTGCTGTGTTATTTCAGCATTATTTAAAGCAGTAGGAAGTAGTAGTGTAGTTGGTCCCTCAGCATGTGCTGGGCTGTGGTTGCCTTGTTTTTTAGTGACCTTCCCGAGTGGCCTGGACGCTGGTGTTGGAGTGTCCTTGGTCCAGTGCACAGCTGTCACTTACTCACCCCAGCTAACTCGTATTTATAGCCACAGCAGCATCACTGAGAAAGGCACTCTTTCCCTCTCCTACTTAACACACACACACACATGCTCACACACACTCGCATATAGTCACACACACATACACACACGCACGCACGCACACACACACACACACACAGCCACACAAAGACTCTCTTACACACACCCACACACACACACACACAGTCAAAGTCACTCTCTCTCTTTCTCCAGGCACAGCTGGTCGCTACAAGAAAGGGGGAGCGAGACAAAGCCACACGCCTGGTCTTAAGTCGGCCCAGCCTCCAGGCAGCCAGCCGGGCCCACCCCAAAGCAGGCCCTGGCATGTGCCCCTGGGAGAGGAGGAGAGGAGGAGGGGAGAGGAGAGAAGAGAAGAGAAGAGGGGGGGCGGACGGATGGGCAGAGAGAGGAGGAAGTCTCAGCGTGACCTTTTTCAGTAAATCGCCAGGGCTCGGGGGCTCGGGATGAAAAACCACAACAGCTGCACATGGTGCCATTTAAAAAAAGAGAATCGCTTCAACACTTCAACAACCATCCAAGAAAATAGTCCACTCTTTAGCGTGACTTACAGGCTGGAGCTCGATAGAGGACCAAGCATCCAAGATCACCCGAGACAGAGGATGTGCCACTTAGCACGAGGCTGATCATATCATGCCATACAAGACGAAGGTTTTATCCAATTCACCTCACACCAGTGTTGACTTTCACAATTGACATTTAAACTCGTGATAGCTGCTAGCTCACTAGATGAAAGCTTTGCAACCCCAATCCCCCACCACACCCCCAGGGAAGGATTTAATATGTTTCTAAGGCCAGGCCCTTCAAGGACACAATGGTATTAATATTACTATTAAACAATAACTGGGTCCAAACTGTATTCCTTCATAGGGCCTGAAATTTCTGACTGTGCCCCTGCCCCCTCCATCCCCCCACACCCCTCCATCCCCATCCCCCATCCCCCCATCCTCTCTGGCCCTGGCCGAGCTCCAGTGTAGCACGAGCCCCGCCGGGCGCGCTCTAATGTAGGACCATTATTTAAGACAGGCTTCCTGGGACACACGGACGCCTCTCCCTCCGTCGGCAGCAGCTGCTTGCCCAGTCAGCCAGAAACCAGGCGTCGCCTCGCCGATACCAACTGCGGTGAACTCCCCGCAGACCGGTCACAACTGGCCGAGCAGATCATGGACGGGTTTGGCCCAACTGTTGTCGAGGGCTGCCACTCTGATGCACAATAATCTCCACACCCCACCACCCCCCAATCCCCCCTCTGCCCCCCACCCACCTCCCTACACCCCCCCTTTTGAACATCTGCAATATGACATTAGGTTTGAAATTACATTAGAAAACACATTGGATATTAGATTTGTTTGCTTTTCTTGAAAAACAAAAACCCTGGGCCTGAACGGGGAAGGCTGTTGTTGTGCCCTGAGAGATATTCCGGCACCCGAAAGGGAAGCAGATAACAGGCCAGCAATGAGCAGAATAAGCATAGAGCTCACATGGACACCACAGCCATTAACAAATTGACAATATTTCCATGGTGTGTCCCAGTTAATTGATAATTGGTTTGGGATTGTGAGCTAGTGCTGCCCTCTGCTGACAAAAACATGGCAGAACAGCCATCCTCATCTTCCTTGAGAGAAGAATAACGCACACTTCCGGCATCCACCCACCAGGCCAGAACCAAAAACGGGCCAGAAACTGCTGAGAAATCAATCAGTTGTCTTCAAATGAATTTAGCTCCAAGACAAGCTGTCAAAGTTGGGTTAAATCAATACATTTTTTTAAATCAATATTTATATCCACTGAGTGGCAGAGCATGAAAAAATAAAATTGTAGGCTGCAGCCATAAACTTGCCACAAGCACAAATAAAAACAGCGCCCAGTGTGGTGCATTAGTAGCAGGTATAGGAATATATAGATTTGATTCTCTTTTGTTTTTGCAAGGGCTACATATTTGCAGTTATAATAGCCTACTGTAGATCTGGGTCATGTTTGTACAGTAAATGTTCCTTTACTTCAAATGCTGGAATCAAAGATGAAATCAGATTTTCCACTAACCAACAAAACTGATTCACTAATTAATTCTATGATGCCACCGGTTCAACATCCACCACATCTGTTAATTCCGATACGTCATGCACACCGGTATTGTAAACACGTGCTAGTCAATATAAGGTATTTGTGGAACTAAGCTTAAGTTTTTCAATGCTAAACAAGCCAAACTGACACATTTGCTGGTATCCACACCACCCAAACAAATAGACATGTAGCCTTATCTGTAGATGATCACTCATATAGCTGCGCACAAAATGAAAGACAAAGTTGATAAAAGAATTTATTGAATATGGATATAAAATTTCTGCATACACACTTTAAATGTTCAAGGATTTCCATTCTTGTCCTGCAAGGATACACACTTCATACATTACTGAAAGTCCACAGGAAATAGAGAAACATTTTCATATAAAGCACCACTTGTGCAAGAAAATAAAACTTTCAGCCTTGTATGAAATTCAGTGGTGCAATGTTTCTCTCCCTAGTACTAACTGACGTTAGTTGGTCCAATAGAAAAGATGCTCTACACAAACGGTTACAGTGGATTCTTCCGTCTCCCTTGCAATAAAATGACTCTGGACGACTTCCATAACGGATGTATACTTTTGCTGACAGACACAGCCACAACTATATAAAGACTTCATCACAAAAGACAAATGTACACATTTATACAGAATTATTGCAGTTATAAAAAAGTAAACATGCGTATAAAATACAGTCAGTTCATACTTGATTATAATGCATCGTTACAGTTTTAAAGAGTTCAAGCATATTCCATAGTCCTTTAGACACGCTTTGTTCTTCTGCAGTCCGCAGTTACGACAAACAGCCAGAGCAGTAAGCCTTGTCATAGCGGTCAGAGTAACTGTAGAGAGAAAAGAAGCAGCGATTTAGAATACAGCACATGTTTAGTAGTGGTGCTACGAACCCCTTTAACAGTGAAAAAACAATACAATGCCAGAATCTTTTCCATTTCGTTCCCAAAACTACTTCTGCCAAGTTTCACATCATTAAGGAAGTTACAACAGAAACCCTGTTGCCACGATGATAATCATACTCTTAAACAGGTCTATAGTGTAGTACTGCGTCAATTTGAACATGCCGAGCAGACAGTCACATGAACCAATACTAAGTCAGAGATTAGAGCACTCTTTAATACCATCACTAATTTCAGCTTAAATAGTGTAAACTTCATGTAAAACATTTAAACTTAAGTCAATGTGATAAGCTACATTACACATCAAATATACAGCCAATTTGAACACAAGGCTTCAATTTCACAACTTTGCTATAGAAGCACCTACAGCGACCCCTTGTGGTCAACAGTATCAACAGCTTTGCTCAACACCCTAGCGCACCAAAAATGCCTTCTACCATACATCTGTATATTTAGCAACGCTTGTCACCTGGACTATTAATGGACCTTTACTCCATACTCAAGCCTGCACGACATGATTTCTTTGGAGCAGTGTGTGTGTGTGTGTGTGTGTGTGTGTGTGTACTTACTCCATAGTGATGCAGAAGGTGCAGCAGGGACTGGAGCAGCTGATGCATGGCTGGGTGCATGAGGAGCAGACTGGGCGCTCACACTGGGAGCAGGGCACCTTGGACGGACTGCCTCTCTGACACACACTGCAGCCTGCAGGAGCGCACACACCCCCTGTGGGAGAACCTAGACACACACACACACACCTGGTTAAGAAACAGTACTGCAGGGCACAACAAATGATTACACAGGGGCGTAATGAAAGTGGTGCAAGGAAAAAAAAAAAAAAAGGTTTTGTCCAAAATAAGTTTAATTCCATACTTGACTTTGGGAAACATTTTTGAAATTGCCCACCAACCTAGAGAGAATATAGAGGGATTACCTGATGCAGCTGCTGCTGCTGTCCTTTTCAGTTTGCCATCGAACCCAATTACAGTCTGTCCTTTCAGGAGAGTGTGGTTCCCGTTTGGCCTAGGAGGCTCTTCTGGGGCAGGGCCATTGCATGGCTTTTCCTCTCCGTCCACTTTCCACAGCGTCCCCATAACAGCTTTGGTCCCATTGAAAAGCAAATTCTTCGTCTTTTCTAATGTGAAGAAAATGGCATAGAGTTAATCATCCCAGTGCCATCTCAGCATTTCAGGCTACAATGTGACGACATAACAGGTTTTCCTCAGTTCTACACTAAAGATGACCCATATTAGTAGTCCTTCGCCGTTTGTTACACTTCTGCTCGTAGTTTATACAGCAGCACTTATGCTAAGCTAATTAGAGGGGCGACAAATGTTTTTCTTTTTCTGACAAACGTGGAATTGGACACAATGATAAATCGCATCAGGGTAAAGTAACGAGGTGGTAGTCGTTTAAGTTTAAAAGCCATGGAAACATGTACACGGCTTAAAATTTCACTTCCGTGTTGACTGCATGGCCTGTTGCGCAAGATAAACAAACGTATATCCTGCATGCCATTTTAGCAACAGGGTAATTAACGCCGGCCTGGCTACCTTCGTATTTAAATTCACTTGACAATTAAGGCTAATCAATGTTTGTTCGAAAAGGACTTAAATGCGAGACAGTCAGTCTGTTGGTCAGTCTGATCCAACAACAGGCACCCTTGAGTGAACTACAGCAACCGCCACTTACATCGTCATCTATCTTTGGCTAACTGGTCAAAAGCTTTGAACGCCATCTCTTCCTCTAAAGTTCCCGGGAAAACATTGGACACAAATTGGATATTTGGATACAATTCAGGCCAAAATCTATATTCCTACGGACAGTCAAACCGAATATAGCTTTTACATTGTTCCGAAAAAACAAACTAGTTAGAAGTAACTTCAAATGTCCTACCATATATTTCTTGACGATACTTGTTTCCAAACACTCCGTGATTGCTCAGTTCCTTTTGACCTACATGGATTTTATACTGTGAGGAGAATGTCTCCGCGAACGGACAGGACCTCTTAGGCATCTCTGTAAAGTGTGAAAAAGTTTTGTTCTTGCTGGCCCGTAAAACCGCAAACAAGCACTTAAAATTGCTGGCAAAAGGGGATCTGTGCTGTATTCAGAAGATTCCGCGGGAACCGACCCAAGCCCTTCTTCAAGTATGGAACCTGGCTAAGCGTGCTATTTATCACATGACCCCATGCCTCTTCTTCGCTTTCTTTGTTTTGAATGACCTCCATCTACTGGTTTGGAGTGTAATCTCAGAAAAAAGCCGAGAGAACGTGTCCACCTCATGATTGTATCAGTACAATACCAGCAACACTCTACGTCGAATTACAATTTATTGCAAAGCCATAATTCCTTATCCAAATAACACAAAACAATACAAATCAATAGAATAAAACACTCCCGTTAAACACAATGCATGCGTGTAGAACTGCCCAGTTTTATATTCCCCCAAATAAGAGTAAAACCATATGTCCCCACACAAAATACACAGTGGCAGTAAAGGGTACCAGAGATATGTATTGTGTTGACACTTTAATGTCAAGATAATGCCTCATCAAAGGTGACTGTCCATGAAAGAAAGACAACACTTCAATGGAAAGCCCAACTTTTTTCAGTCACATGAAACTACACTGCTTTAGTCCCATACATATTTTTAGTGCAAACAAGCAACTGGATTCACAAGAAACTGGTTCCACAACAACTATGTGTCAGAGTAAAACACTGCCCTCTGCAAAACCTTTTGTCAGACCTTGAACCATTTTAATGTTCCAAAATTCTGATTCTGACACAAGGTCATGGTGAAAGGACAGCCAGTGAAGTACATATAGGTGTACATATAGGTGTGTATAATGTTAAAATCCTTCTTGTGTCTAGAAGGAGATAACTGATGGGACTTGTGGAGTGAAGATAACCCCCGATGGCTCAGCATCTCAGTGTGACATGCTGAAGAACTTGAGAAGATAATGCTGAGGCATTCCAGAACATCTGGATGATGCGGAGGCATTCTAGAACAGCTGGATCATGCACTCTCTCGCCGGGCCAACGCCGACCCACTTAACTGTTGGACAGACAGGAAAAGAAGAGATGTCATCCACGATCAAGAAGAACAACACACAGAAAACTTCAACTTGCAGGCTTACCTTAACCTTTTGCCATGCATCTATAAATATGCATTGTACATATTGCTAATTTTGCCTTTACTAAGACATATTTCCCTTATCCTACAGAATAATCTTCTCTCTTGGGTTACTAATACTGAGGATAAAACTGTTATTGTAATTCAATAATGGTTACTAAGCCTGCACCTTTCGCTTCAGCTTTCAAGTTGTGGTTGGTTTGACTTACTGGGAACACTGATTTGGTTTTCCACAAAGCGGATGTAGTTCTGGGCTTTTGGTGGAAGGTCAGCCCATTTCCTAGCAGCTGAGGTGTCTGTCTTCCATCCGGGGAAGGTCTCATACTCTACCTCCACTTTGTTTAAAACATCCATGTTTGCTGTAGAAAGGAAGTGAAAACCACAGTCAATTGCTTAGTGAGGGGGGGTGAGGTGGATCTTTACCTCCCTGAGTTCACATACAGCTTAAACAGAACAACTACAGCACACAATGTGGAAGTGGTCGCTCCCCTTATTGTCATTGTGTTCTCTTGGAGAACAATGAATAAGTACTGTAATTCACACTGCGAAATGAATGTGATTTGAACGATTTCATTGGGCAATTGCAACATGAAATTATGTTTGTATTTCACCTAATATCACTGTCCATGGCAATAGACTAGACTAAGAAATATAAATACAATTTGGAAACTGAATTACAGAGCAATGAAGATATCATAATTACATGGGAAGTGGGGGATCCGTTTTCCATTGAGCTTGTAGGCCACACCAACTTTGATCTCATCCAGGACGTCCAGAATGTCCAGTTTAGTAAGGGCAATGCTACAAGGACAAGGACAAAGAGAAATGCAAAAACCTACTTACATAACATTTCTTTACACCTTCAGGTTTGTATGTTTCATGCTGGTGATCAGTTTAAGTCATTGTACCTTGTCAATTGCAAGTTGCAATTTCTGCAACTTAAACATTTCTTGATGGGAGCAGTGTTGTAGTGGAGGGTAAATGCATGCCATTTACTTCTTTATCAATTACAAAACATTTTCAACATTTTCTTTGCCTTTTTATGATTGATATTATCAGGCATATGCATAGTTTACTGACTATTTTCAACACTGCATGTGTAGTATCCCCACCTTTTCTTCACCACTATAACGCTGGACTGCACACTCCAGCATGACTAAGACAAGTTGTCACATTACACACTCACGCTGTGAAGCCGTTGATCATGTGAGCATATCTGAGGATGACCAGGTCCAGCCAACCACAGCGCCTCTTCCTTCCGGTGGTCACGCCCACTTCATGACCTCGTGTCTGCAGCAGCTCTCCGATTGGCTGCGAAGGAGAAACATGACATTCTTAATGAATCCCTTTAACCAATACAACCTCTCTCTCTCATTCCACTTCTGATTGGACAGTTTATCAACCCTTTTGAACCCCTTATAAATTCCAGAATATGTCCTGCTTGGGGGGCATGTTCCAGTAACCCAATCCCTGACCCGGCCGTAAATCTATCTGTGACCCCCAGAACCGGCCCTAAATTTATCGGCAGCCCATGTGACCGCCGGTGGAGCTATCAGGTTTTTTTCAACAAGTTCCCTCACACACATACACACACACACACGTTCTGACAGCTGGTCTGGCGGGTTAATCCATGTGTAAAGGTCATGCTGTATGCAATGCAACAGGAGCCTCGTGACGTCCATGTTAAACTATACATGACAATCGCTGTGAGCGAGCTTGTCACGACACTTACTGTAGTTCGAGCTGGGGGTCGAGCTGGGGTCTTATAGTGTGTCCGAAATGGGAAGGTATAGCTACCTGCTGCCTCGCTGCCTTTACTTCACTGTCCTAGCAAGTCATATATCTTTGCAGGCATCAAAGTACCAGCTAAAAACTTTACGATGCCCTTGCTAAATAGCAACACAGAACTCTGTTGCCAAGATTCTGACAGCAGACTGAACTAAAGGTACATTTGAAGGCAGGATGTTATTCATTTATTTAATTAGAACATGACTTCAGGCCTAAGAAGGCAGCATTCCCCCAATTTTGGACACAGGTTGAACAGGAAGTACGTTAACCATATACAGAGAGAACATGCTTTAGAACATGAACTGGAATCAGGCTCAAATTAGTGGCAGAATCAGAGTCACAACAGTCATGAGTCAATCACAAGAACAGAATTTAAATTCGTTTTGGCACTAAATTAGAATAAAATCGCCTTAGGGGACTTACATTTTTACAAATTTAAATTTGTTTTGGCACTAAATTGAACTAACATGGCCTTAGGGGACTTACATTGAGCTGCTCTGTGGGAAAAGCGCCGATGCCAACCCTGGTGGTATAAGCCTTGGACACCCCGTACACATCTCCGATATTTGCAGGAGGGATGCCAAGCCCAGTGCATACACCACCCACGGTGCAGTTTGATGATGTCACAAAAGGATAGGTACCTGAAAAAGGGAGGCAGTTTAAAGGTGATGACACAAGAGACAGATTCTACAGGATTACAGGACAAGTAACCTGCTGATGATCTAAGTTCACCTGGTGAAGATATCACATGGTTATTAAATTGCCTAATATCAGTAGGAAAATGTCTGAACAACAATTGTTAGTAACATCGCCTGCCAACATTGGTCAAAAGGTTACTCTGCCTAAAATGCCTTAAAAGGCAAGTTATGCCTTAATGTTTTTTGTTAAAATGCCAGGCTCACATTGTTTATTGTCAGTCTCTTGTGAATGATAACCACAACCAGATATTTATAAGACACCAATGTCACACAGCACAAGATTTTCTCTAGATGTTACTGTTGAGATAAACGGAAGTTGGGCATATTTTTACTGACTGATCAAAGTCCTCTAATAAAAACCGTCTGGCCGTACACTCTTCTCACACAAGGCAAGGTCACTCTAAACTTTTCTCTGTCGCTGTCCCTCAATAGTGGAACAACCTGCCAGTAAAAAGCTTGTAAAGACCCTTCTCTTCTGAGACTGCTTCCTATCCTAACAAAACTAACTACTACTAACCAACTGGTGCCTCATGCTTGTATAAGTCTGCATAGGACTTGTTGAGGGTAGTCTGCTTAATCTGTGTTCTTCTACACCTCTTTTAGCTTATTATGTCCTCCTTTTGGTAAGTCGCTTTGGATAAAAGGGTCTGCTAAGTGTAATGTAATGTAATGTCTGGTCTTTGATGCTCACAGTCACAGTCAGCTTTGATTGAGAGACTTAACATATGACATTTATTTTAACATTTATTATAAGTTTGACGTGGTTCACTCTTACTGAATATTCATTTTAATGTTTCTGTAATAAATCTGTTTAGTAAGTGTAGAGACCAACTTCATGATCTGGAGTAGGATGCTGAGCTGAAATGTCATCTATGTAATGAAGATGAGGCCTAATGGTTAAGAGGTTGGGATTGGAGGGTTGCTGGTTTGAATCCTGTACCAGTAGGAAAAAAGTGAGTGAGGGAGTGAATAACCAGCGCTTTCCTGCACCCACATCCATGGCTGAAGTGACCTTGTGCACCTGACCCCATGTTGCTCCAGGGGGACTGTCCCTGTACCTAATTCACCATAAGTCGCTCTGGATAAGAGCGTCAGCTAAATGCAATGCAATGTAACATTTGGGGTGTGCGTGGTGCTTCTCTAGCTTTCCAGAGCTGTTTACCACAGGCCACCACCTCACTAACACCTCTTGGTGTGTGTTTTCTTTATCTCCATCTGTAAATAAATTGTTTTTCACCTCTTTGATGTGTTCTTCATGGTGCACTGCAGGGCTGTACTTGAGCAGAGTAAGGCAGGGCAAGGCACAGCAAGGCAGGGCAAGGCAACTTTATTTGTACAGTGCAGTAGAGTACATAGTGTACATCGTTAGGGTTATTGAGATGACATAGCCTTATACTGTATGTGTTAAAAGCCTGTGGTTTTTCAGAACCACAGACCATTCCAGCAGCTCTCAATGACACAGCATGTGGTTTTATGCTGCAGCTTTCTGCCAAATGAAATCAAATCCGCTTATTCCATTCGATTCAGTTGGATGTTTGTCCACTATACTTCAACTAAGCAAGCTACTAATACTAAGAATTTTGTTCAAATCATGTCGAGTATGTCCCACTTAAGTGAGCCTTTTTTGCCCACAAATGTGGTCCTATTTTTTGAAGAAATTTGGTACTATTTTCAATCAGTTTTGACTATATATTATGTCAAATGTTTCAAATTGGGCTGAAATCTAAGGCCTATTAAGCATTTGGTGTTTTCTTACATTTCATACAGACCTGATTTAGACATCACTTTGGAGGAGAAAGAAGTAGAAGAAAGAAGAGGTTAATAATGATGATTACAAAGATGCTCTTACCAAAGTCGATGTCAAGGAGGGCTGCATTGGCGCCTTCAACAAGGATTTTCTTTGATGGTCCATGGAGTGCCTCGTACATGAAGTGAACGCCATCTCTCACCATAGGCCTGAGTTTTTCAGCATACTCCTGAAATGAACAAAACAACAGTCTCCAGAGTCACTGTCAAAAGCACTTTATAAACAACACCCTTTCATCACTGTCCCAGTCATAACAGACCACTTTACAAACCTTCAGCTTTTTCAGCTGGCTTTCAGTGTCAACCTTCAGACCGGGATACATGGACTGGTACTGCTGAGCAAGGTTCTTGAATCTGCGGAGAACAATGGTGAAGTATTTGGATTTCCCTTCAGGACATTACTACATCAAACACAACTTTTCAGCTTCTCGCCTTAAGATGATTCTTATATTCTAGTCAGCATGTCCTGGGTTTTGGATATGCATGTGAGTACATTAGAGGGAACAATATACTGTAATTCTCTTACCTGACAGAAAACTCTTTGAAGTCAGCTAGAAGGTCACAAACACGAAGTCCAATACGAGATGCCTTGCTGGTATATGTGGGTCCGATTCCTTTCTTTGTTGTACCAATGCTGTAAAAGATAATCCGATCATTACATTTTATTAGGTTGCTACATCAGTGCGTGCGTGTGTGTGCGTGCTCGTGTATGTGTATCTGTGTGTGTGTGTCCATGTGCAGTGACTTGGCTACAGTAACACAGATACTTGAGTAACTGTACCCATCCCCTGGGTTTTACATTTGAAAGCACAGTCCCTTCCTTCCTTACTGTACTTGGATGGATCTTCTAAAGGAAAGCCCAGTTAACACTTGGCAAATTCTACACAGAAGGAACTACTCTACACATTCTGTTGTGTGCAAACACTTTGTATTACATAACAATTATCGTACAAAAACATCCATTTATTACTGTATCTACACTGAAGTTCACATGCAATCTTTCCCCATTTCATCACACTGTAAAATGTGCTGTATAAAACCAACTTAAAAAGGCATTGTGCTTCACATGCACACATCAGTTCACATACATTGCTCTCTGTCAGTGTTCTGTGTTGAATAGTGGATTACTTGAAACAAATACTCTGGTACAATAAAATCAATTGCGTACATAAATTGGTCTGTTTTTGTGGTAGTTTGACACAGTCTACAATACAGCTAATAATAACTCATTTATTGTGTAGATTTAACCCAGCACTTAAGCCAATTTAACCAAAATATTGGGCTACAATAACAATCAAATCATTATGTAAATTTAACCCAATGGTTTTGTTAAAAAATAACCCAACATTTGGGTTAAATCATTGACCCAATGCTGTGTTAAATTAGCCTGGCTGTTGCACCAAGCTCATAGATGGAGTTTGGTCTGGCAAATATCCCATAGACAAGAAGTTCTAGAGGATCAACGTGCATCTTTCAAATGCCTCTGTGTGCTACTGGACAGACCTATAACCAATCAGACCATTAATTCTGGTGACGAATGCGCAGCGTTCGTTTTTCATTCGTGCCCAATTTCTCAGGCAAAGGAATAGCTGAAAATAGGCAGGTTGGCCACACTGACTGACTTTATTTATTTATTTAATGCAGCACCACAGGCCAGGCTAGGGTTAAATAAGATTAACCAATTTGCTAGGTTAAAATAACCCATTGCTGTGTTAAACAGTTGAGTTAAATATTAATCCAGCATTTCTTAGTGTGTGTGTGTGTCTGTCTTTGTGTGTATGTGTGTGTTTGTGTGTGTATGTGTGTGTGTGTGCGTGCATGCGTACATGCATGTGTGTGTGCATCTGGCTGGTAGGAAGGTAAAAAGAGAACCAGGTGTGTTCCCTACATACCTCTTGCCCTCCTGTGCCTGTCTCTGTGCCTCCAGCATCCCATCCACTTCCTGGTGGAAGTCAAACACTAAAGCCAAAAACAAACACACAGATGGCCAAAGATATCACAACACATAAGTCATATTTGGACTGTATGTTGTAGTCTTGTGCTGCAAGACACATTCATTTGAATGTGACATTTGGTGTACCTATGTGAGCACGGTCTGAGATCACCAGTCGCTTCTCCCAGCCTTTCAGACCTTTTGGAGAAGAGGAAATACACCTGTCACTTCAAACAGGACAAACTCAAACCTGTTGTGTTTTAAATAGGGGTACATTGACTGGGTGATAAATTATTTCCAGAAGGTGAGCCATCTATTCTCACCTTTTTTCTCATTCTTCTCTCCCTCTTCAAACAAACCAGGTAGATGGATGACCACACCATTACCTAGACACAAACACAACAATTGGTATAATAAACTAAACACACAAATCATGCAGAACAATTTCAGTAATCTACAGTATGTAGGAAGTGAAAGTCCTCAAGTGAACTGGCAACGCTTACCAATGAGAGAAATGCATTTGGCGTTGATGATTCCACTTGGGAGAAGATGGAAGTCATACGCTTGTCCATCCACTACCACTGTGTGGCCGGCGTTGTTGCCACCCTGAAATGAATGTAAACATTACAGTGAAATGTCTGTAACATGTTGTCATGACTAGCACTTTTGTGGCTTGCATTGTGCCCATTCTGAAATAAAATGAATAAAAACACCACAGCGAAATTTCTAGTCAGACTTTATCTGGATAGTTAAATATATGATTTTATAGACTAACTACAGATGCTGAGACTATTAACAAGCAATTTGACAAAACATTGTGTGTTGTTAAGGTTAGGAGTTGATTTGATTAAGGTGATAAGTCTATAAACAATAAACAAAATGAAGATGAATTTCAACAGACCATCTGTAAAGTCTCCGTTGGCAGACTACCCAAATAAAGTGTTACCAAATGTGTAATGTTTCTTGATGACTTTCACAGGTGATCCACTCTCCCTCCAACATTTTGAAAACAAGACAAAGTACATGGATGTTCTTGGCCCAGTCCAATTGT
Organism: Setipinna tenuifilis; assembly: GCA_030347295.1. NCBI lineage: Eukaryota > Metazoa > Chordata > Actinopteri > Clupeiformes > Engraulidae > Setipinna > Setipinna tenuifilis. The sequence goes on from CM059278.1 coordinate 30,620,167, forward strand.
GTGTGAAGACTTTGAACATGTTTTTAGCCTTCCTTCAGATCCATGCTATAATGTCAGCTGAGATGGGCTCCAGCATGACCTGAGGCCCATTAGGGTGTCAGCTGTGAGTGACTGGGACACCCTGCCTCCCTCTTCTTCTCCCTCTCCCTCGCTCCCTCTCCCTCTCCTCCTCCCTCTCCCTTGCTCCCTCTCCTCCTCCCTCGCCCTCTCTCTCTCCTCCTTCCTGTCCTTCTCTCTAGCTCCCTCTCCCTCTACCCCTCCCCCTCCCTCTGTCTCTCTCTCTCTATCCGTCTCCCCCTCCCTCTCTCTCACTCCCTCCCTTGCTCTCTCGCACCATCTGTACCAAACAGGCTTGCCCTTTTGCCAAAGTGACTGGCATGCCTGGAGGAGAAAGTGAACACGCTACCCCCATCAAGCGGTGCTGAGCCCCTTCTGCAGGAGAACAGGAGCTATTTTAACAGTCTTGGCTTTGGTCTGTCACATCTTCTGCCCCGCTGGGGTGGGGGGGTATCTGGCCTTCTCACATGTCAGGACAGCCTGGGAATGTGACCCTGCCTCTGCGAGGTGGGGCTGAAGTCTGAGACTGACATTTACTGAGGACACGGACAAACCCTTACGCATGCTGAGTGACAGTGACACGAACAGGGATAACAGCAAACAAACACGCATGTGTATTGTACAACATATGGTCTTTCAGGACTCATACAAGTATAACAGAGTAATGTGGTAGTTAAGGTTAAACTGGTCTGTTAGATACCAAATCTATACTAAACCTTTTAGTAAACATCACCTGGTGAAAATGGTCAAGATGGTGCTTGCAGCTTATTTTGATACAGCTCATTTAAATTGTACATGCATTACACGCAAGTTAAACTGGCCTGAAAAAATTGAAGTGTCCTCTGAGTTAAGTATTACTGGCAGTCATGTGCTTTCCTTCAAACAAAAAAGCATGCATTAACACCAATACCTGTGTTTTTCACTCACGGACTGTTTTAAGTGGGAACTACTTGGGTACAAGAGGCTGAGTGGAAAATGATAAAACTAAAGCAACATGTGCATAGCAACCAGTACCAGACTGTTACGCAGGCCAAACACACATTTCAGACAGGACACATTTCACAAACAGCATTAAGTGAACTTGGAGCAACGGGCCAGAAGAAAAGCAGTCTTGACTACGCACAGTACCTGACACCTGCAAACCATGTCGGATTCCGTGGCCAATAAGTCGACAACTTTCCCCTTTCCCTCATCCCCCCATTGTGCACCAAGGACTACTGTGACTTTGTTCCCTGTCTCGTTTCGCGGCCGCTTCTGCCCAGACGCCGGATTCGTGTAATTCTTGTGATCGTTTACTGACCAGCCAGACATCTTCGCAGATTCAGTCCGCCAAAGGAGCCGTGCGCAATGGGTCAACGGGCGTACAGCCTGTCCTGACAGCAACTGGTTCCAGACGGTTGACGTTGACGCCACAGGGGGACCTCCAGTGTGGGGGCGTGACGCTACCTGACTGGTCAAGATGTTGCGTAATTGCACTTAGCAGCACATAAAGTAGGAATCTACTGATATTTCCTTGGGTGCCAATATATTTATGGATGCAACAAGTGTGCTTGTAAAGAATAAAAGGAGATTGACTACAACTGGGAAAATGGAATACAAACATACAACACAAAATTTGCTCTGGTGCTTTATTTGAATACATATATGCATTTGTTAACACGTTTGTGGACATAGAATACGATTTCCAAGAGCATATTCAATTTTATATTCAATAAATATACAAATCTTTAAAGCAATATTTTTATTCCAAATAAAAAGATATATACAGTCACTGGAAAACAAATTCACTTTCTGTTTTAAACCCTTTCCCACTAATTACAAACTTGCACTTTTCCCCTTTTTTAAAAATGCATTTCCACTTTATGTCCCATACTGTTGCTCTGCAGTAACATAAAAACATCAGACAGAGGCAAATATCCAACATGTAAAAAATAATAAATTTACAACAGAACATACAAAAACCATTTTCTTTTTTCATTTTCAAAACCAGCCCATAGATGCACTGTGCCAGCACACAAAGTCCAAACGAAGCTAGTCTCTGCTGACCACAGATGGATGTGTCATAAGCCACCAGAGAACCAGGAGAACCTCAGCTTTTCCTTTTCCCTTTCACTCGTTTTCTCTTGGATGCACCTGTTGGAAGAGAAAAGACAGTGAGCAGAAGCACTTGGACAAATCAGATTAAGGCTCAGCAGCGCAAGCCTCCAAGTTGACACTGACATCTTTGGGCTGATACAGTTTAGTTGTTTTAGGGGAAGACGTTGTAAAACAAAAAAAAAAAAAAATCATGTTGTGCTATACACTTGTGTATGTGGATGTGATTTGGTACGGTTAAAAAAAGTTGTCATGTTTCTTGAGTGTTGTGCATGTATTGCATGTTGCAATGTTTTTCAATTCAATTCCAAAGATGATTGGATGATTGTAGTGGCCCAAAGCACGTACATCCATCTAAACAGTCTATGTACTGGACAACATCAGGTATTATGATACAACACCAGTATTATTCTTGCCGTCAAGTGTTTAATTACTGTGATTTGCCTCCTTCATCAGATGTAACACAGTTGATACAGCAGTTGATAAATGCATCTGATGTAGGCCTTGTGTTTTCAGCTTTTTATATTGTGATGCTATTTGTGTGTTTTTTTTTTATTAAAAGAATGCAAGTTGTATTTCAAGATTTAACAAATAAAAAGTACCACTATATGTATGCTGTGTGATATGTCTTAACAGCATGTCTGTTAACTCCACTAATCAGGGTGGCATATGATCCCCTGACATCTGTGTTTATGTGTGTTTTTAGTTGTATGTTACAAAAACTTCTTTAGGAACACGATACCAGTGTTGTGGACTGGTGTATTTTTTAATTGATATTCTCAAAAAGATTAACATTTAGTTAGTTAGTTTTAACTTTTTTTTTTCACTTGTTTAATGCAATGATGCTGGTCATGTGACTAGATCACCTGACTTATTCTTTAAATACACCTGTCTGTGATCACCAATTATGCCCTGAAGAAGGTCCTGCGTGACCGAAACGTTGGCTGCTATGTCCCATTTGTATTAAAGGACTTTTAATTCTCACACCTGGAATTCGGAGTGCCTTGGAGACTTTCTCGCTCTCTCTAACATTTAGTTGTTTAAAAAAAAAATCTTTCTTACATGACAAAGAACAAAGCATTCCACCATTAACCCATCACATTCATGAATTATTAAATACTTGAGACATTCACATTTAAACAAGTTATGAAAAATATGTAAAAAAAAAACAAAAAAAAAAAAAAACATGGCGTTAGTCCACCACACAGAGATGACATGGGACACACACACACACACACACAGTCTGCTCAGACAGAATGGACATGGACGTCATCATCCAAGGACAGGTCTTCTTGCCTGGAGGTCAAGTTGATGAGAGCACAAACAAATCAGTAGAGATCAGACACTCATGTGAGAGAGACAGACATGATTGGCTTATGATTAGCGTCTGATTACAACCTTGTATTAGGATTTTCCTGAGATTTGGCAGGAAGGGAGAGTGTTAAGGACACGACATGGAACGACAGAGATAATTAAAAAAACAAAAAACGGCATCTGCATGTTTAGTCAGTCGGGACATTGGTTAGAGAGCCTGGCTTCGGCTGTAGGTTAGAGTTAGAGAGGACGAGACAGGTTGGTTGCGGTTTACGCTTGGACGCGTTAGTTTTGGAAGCCGATAGGGTGGACCTACCTCACTGCAAAACACACCCATTTTTATTTTTAGTGTGTCCTTTCCCTTTGACTCTTGCTGTTTTAGAACCAGAGAGAAGAACAAAACAACTGAGAGATATGTTTACACCAGGATAGCTTCACTGTCCTTGAACCAGTAAAAATGCATCACTCCAAATCGCTATGTTGCGTATTCAGAGGCATTTAAATAAAACGATGAAAACATCATAAACTTTAATGTCTAAGACAATCTGCTGATGAGACCAGTTGTAATTCTGAAGCAGTGTCCATCTAAAATAATGTACTACAAGCATATTTAATGTTCTCTGTGGGAAATGACTGGATGAAAAGCACTTTATTGTAAATGACAGGACATTACCTTCTTGACTACTTTTCTTGTTCCTTCGGAAGAACTTGTGTTTTTTAGGCTGGGGGTTTGTGGGTGCAGTGGCGGACGCTGGCAGCGGGTCAAGGGGAGCAGGCTCAGGCTCAGGCACGAGAGGCCCCGAGGGTGGTGCAGGGGTACCCTTCTGTGTGGCAGCCGACCCATCCACAACATCAACGCCAATTTCCTCACTTTCAATCTTAAGTGGTTTGCTTGGCCCATTGCTTGGATGTGGCTCTACATCATGGCCTGAAAGGGCTTTGGTGGGCATGTCCAGTTTGTCCTCAGTACTTCCTCCTGCTTTCTGTCCATTATGGTGGTTTGTGGGCTCAGTCACTAACCAAGCAGCTTCTCCAGCGTGTTCGTTCTTTGGAGAAGTGTTGACCGACTCCTGCTTCTCGCCAGGCACGTGGCCATTGCTGCTGCCGCCATTCTGCACTGCTTCCTGCTGAGGTGGTGTCAGGAGAGGACGCTTGCCTTCTCCTTCTGCCTGCCTGCTGAGGTCTTCCTGTAAAGCCTCCTTCCCATTCGGGCAAGATGGAGCAGCGCTCTCTTCGCCTTCCACTGCCTCTTGGCTGCTGCCCAACTCCTGGAGAGCCTCTTGCCTAACAAGACAGGAGTGACCGTTCTCGACAGTGACCTCACCGTTGCCGTTTTGGCTTAGATCCTGGTGTGGTGTGCAGAGTGGGCCATCCTGCTCAGGCTTACCCTGGCTGTTGTTACCATTCTGATTCTGATGTTTGGTTTCTTCATTTACATCTGTGATATCTGAGGAGGACTTGTGGGTAGGGACTTGTGGGGGTGACGTTTCCGGAATGTTCTGTGTCTGTGGAGATGTTTCTGCCATGTTCTGTGTTTTTGGAGATGTTTCTGGAATGTTCTGTGCCTGTGTTGATGCTTCTGGAATCTTCTGTGTCTTTGGAGATGTTTCTGCCATTTTCTGTGTTTTTGGAGATGCTTCTGGAATGATCTGTGCCTGTGCCATGTTAGGTGAGAGCCCTGGCTGGGACTCTGCTCCTTCCCCTGCGCTTTGCGGGTGTGGACCATTGGCTTCTCTTGCTGACGGGACTGCTGACGGGACTGCCGGAGGTCCTGCGGGATGGTGAGGAGAATGTGCTTCTCCGTTTGCTGCATTTAGAAGCAGAAATGAGAGAAAAAAAACTTGTGAAAATGTAGTGGAAAAACAAAACCGTGGAAACAAACTTTTGAAATGCCAATGCGTTACTAAATGCATTTTTTATTTTTTAACAATAACAATAATAATAATAATAATAAAAACCTAAAGTGCTAATTGTTCTTCAACAATAGTATGTTAGAATAACAAATCTCTTCTCCCAAAGGTACTCTGCCTAGGTGCACAAGTATCTTGTGCTTTCTCTACACCAAGGTCTAGCACATACTGGTAGTTTAAGTTTAAGATATCAGGTATTTGCGATAGACATAAATACAAAGAGGTGTTTCAGACAGAGACAAAGATGTTGGGTGGGTTAAAGGTTTCGAAATCACTACATGATCTATGGTAAAGACATATGGCTTTTGCAACACAGCCTTGAATGAGCATAAGCAGACAGATCACAGCACAAAAAAACAACACAGTTCAGACAGACACAAAGTCATGCACAAGACGAGGGCAAAAGCATTGGAAGCGTTCATAGACAGACCCTGGAGAACTTGCGGCCCTCATACATGGGCCAGTGTCACCTTTGTCTTTAATGCTGCTACTCTTACTGTTGGCAGACAGTTGAGACAAAAGCTATGGTGATGTTGCACCTCAAATATCAATAAATTGAATTGAAACTGAATGTGAAAAGAGCTATTCGACTTGCCTGCCACAGTTTCATGCATTTCCATGGCAGTGACATGGGGATGACAAGACATGACGGGCGGACAATGCCAAAGCCTTGGTTACTGTTGCTACGGAGCCATGCACACACACACACACGAGGAGAGGCGGTGGGTTGGGTGGCATGGCGGTAAAACCGTGCCTTCCTTACCGGATTGGTCGTTATCCCTACGTGTTTCGCTAGAGGGCGCACTGTCAGTTTCGCACCTGGGACGAGTCTTTCTCAGCTGGAAACCTTTGCGGATGTCGGCGAGGAGGTGGTCTATGATGCAGCCATCATCCTGTGGCACACCGCCCTTGCGAACTACAAATAGAGGCAAAGAATTGCTCTACAGTACAGCTCACATACAGTGACATTTAATTTTTACATGCTATATACTACAGCTACATTTTTATTATTCATATATATTTATCATTTATTATTCATATTTGGACAAATAAATACAATGTATTTATTCATTTGGACAAATGGTAATATGTATATACATAAAATACAAATCACAACACTTCAAGTCACAGACAGCCACAAACAAACAGAGGCTGCAGCAACAAACATTAATCAAACAAACCCAATAATCCAACAAAAAAAAAACACCAAGGAGAAGAGCAGAAGAGCAGACAGACGGCGGGATAACTCACTGATCTTTCCGTTCTCCCCCTTCTGCCTCTTGGACTCCTCCTCGGCCAGTTGCTTCTTCCGCTTCTCGGCCTTGGCGGCCTGCTCTTTCCAGGTCTTATTCTCCTGAGAGCGGAGAGCAGAGAAGGGCACAGCAGAGCGGAGGAGAGCAGAGCGGAGCAGAGCCAGAGGTGAAAATGACTGCCGGGGTAAATTAAGAGGGCCGCTGCTGAGCGTATAGGGCTCCCTTGGGGGCCCTGGCCAACTACATTAAGTGACTCGACCGCACGGGGAGAATACAGATGCAGCACAAAACACTGGGCCTGAAGATGATGAATTAAGAAGGGGACCATAAGTTATACTCTGACAGTACTGGGGTGGTGGAGCACAGTGAGGATTATGTGGGACAAGATGGTGTGCAGCATCCACCAGCACCGGGGCAACTACTGATTCTTGGAGGGCTGTGCATTGCAACTTCAGCATAGGCACCCTCTCTCTGTTGGTGCCCCCTCCACCTGGCATGGCGCCCTTATGAGCCGCACATCTCCTTTTTACACCACTGTCCATCAGCACTACTGACTTCTGTTTCAGAAACTTTTTTTAACTAGTTTAACTTACAACTGTACCAATGGTTGTATATACATATGACTAACCCCCTTTCTTTATTACACTTTACACTTCTTATTGTCCAATTTACAGGTGGAAGACATGTGTTAAGTAAGCGCTGTCAGCAAGCTGCTCACCTTTAAGGCCTTGATGAAGAGGCCCCTGAAGGTCTTGATGTTGCTAAAGAGTTCTTCCAGAGAAAGCTTTGCTGGGTCCTACATGAGATTTCATTACATTAGTTTACACGTCTTTATATTCACTGTATAAGTAGATTACACTATACAAGTACAGTGTAACATTTAAGGCAATCCAACACATGCATACTGAGAACAAAAGCCATAAAAAATGAATACAATGAAATAAAACAAATGAAGACATATGGACAGAACAAATGAAAAATACATTTTAAAGAAATACATGTACCTCACACAGGTATAGGGCCAGATCAGATTTCTTCCTCTCAATCTCCGCAAAGCGCTCCTCCAGAGCCTTGCATGACTTAACATTTTCCTGCAAAAGGCAAATAATGACGATTGGCATCATTATTGCTATTTAGTCAGCACAAACATTCAAAACAACCACTCAATTAGTAAAAAATGTCTATTAAATCACTGGATATATAAAGTATGTGTGTGAATAAAAAAAAAAAAAAACATATCTAACTATTTAAGTGTGTACTCAGTTCAATTCAAAATACTCAATTTGTTGCCAAGGGGCAATTTACACAGTAACACAGAGCAGAGTATGATTTACCTACAATAAATATAAAATGCTAGATAAATAGCATGAATATTGGTTTATCATAAAGTGTTCACCAATGTTTGTACATTTACAACTGTAAGTACACATTGAACAAATACAACGCCTTTCAGCTGACAGACATGCAACAATCAACAGGCAACAACATTACAACAGAAACTCTACACTTAAGACTTTGCAGGACAGAAAAAAAAACTGATGTCAAAAATATCTAGTACCTCCATGACACCCTGGAACTGCTCTTTAACATCATCCGCTGACGAGACCTTGTTTGCCGCTCCAGTCAGACGCTTGAGCAGTGTGCTCGCCTCCGACTGAATGGAGTCCAGGTTCACGCTGGAAGGTCGAGCAGACAATTCACAACCACAAAAAAAAAAAAAGAGAAAAGCCCAGTGCAGAGGGGCCTGGGGAGGGCTACATATCAAAGAGACTCAACGTTTCACAGATGAATAATTCATAAAAACTGAGAGAGAGATATTCTTTGGGTCTTACCCTGCGGCTTTCTCAGAGGTCTCAATGTCGTCCACAAGGTTAAGCAGCTCGGGATGATTCAGTTCGGCCTCCTGCAACGGATCACGGATATATAATATCAAACTGCATAAAAATAAACGATGTGGTGCATATCCAAAGTCCTTACTCTGGCTGAAACCTTCTCACAGTTGGCTAGGGGTTGCCATCTGCTGTTCTTTGCTGCCCATTACATAATTACCTCAGGGAGTCAATTATGAACGTAATTAAATCTATTAAACCATTGCACTCCGTGTTACGGATGTGGGTCAATTGAATAAGGCTGGAAATAAACTCCTGGGCTAGAACGAGGCCAGCGTACGTGCCTCACAGTGAATCTCAGTCACTGGCGGAGCAGTAGATGAATAAATAAAATAAAGCCATTCGCATCGGTCACTGTGATGACACAGCACACAGTACACACAAAAAAAATTCAATCTCTATATTTAACCCATCACACACATGAGCAGGGAGCAGCCATGACAACGGTGCCCAGGCAGCATTGTATGGGGACAGTACCATGCTCAGGGCACCCATTTGCCACTACTGGCAGCCTGCGTGCCTCACACTGGATCTCAGTCACTAACAGGGCAGTACCTCCAGGATGTGATGGAGAAGGGTGATCCGGCTCTTGTTGGCTTTGGTCTCTGTCAGCTTGAGCAGGGAGCTGATCTTGAATCCCTCAGCGTTGCCTGTGTGACTTCCCTGTTGAAGTAGTAACAAAGTAACATTTATTCATACCTTACAGGAGAGGACTGAGGCACATCACCGTGGCAACGAGTGCCTGCAAGTGCATGAATATCTGTCTCGTTTTGTCCAGGAACTGATTTAGATGCACTGCGTAGCGCAGAACAAGTTTCTGCAAGGCCAACTAAACAAACACCTACTTACCTGACATACAATATATCGGTGATATGCAGATCACAGAACATGATCTAGCTGTAATAAATGGAACCCTCTACCAAAATATTGGAGCACTTCTGACATTAGCACCCTCCCCCATAGTACAGGTTATCTAGGGCGAGAGGCAGAGGTTCAGAAAGTAAAAGTCATGCCACATATTTGTTCCAGCCAGTTCACTGAACCAGCTGATCCTAGGCAGATGAGATAGTTAGTGAGATCACCTGTGTTGAGAGCACAGGCAGAAGGAATACATGGCAGGACTTTTACTTTGTCTGCCTCTGTCTAGGGCTTAGCTGTGTAGATAAAGCTGCAAGACATTAAAACTGTATACTGTACATTTAAGTATTAATACAAGTCATATTGTAATTGCAATATTCAGCAATATTATCACATATCACACATTTTCCTAATATAGTAAAGCCTTCGTACCAAGCCATGTAGACACAGTATGAGCTACGTTTCAACAGTGCAGGTCATAACACTGCCACGGGCAAAAGGCTTTAGTGGAAGAGAATTGGGCTATATCTGATGAGCTAAAATACCACTGAACTAATTGGAAAAAAACATACTTACATAATTGAGGAAGTTCCCAACATCCAGGATCAACTTGCAGAATTTGGGCAGCAGAGTACTCGACCTCAAGCCTGAGGGAAGGAGTCAGCACACATGAGAACACACACACACACAGGCACACAAGTACGAGCACACACACACACACACACACACACACACAGCCGAATAAAGGTGAGGCTGAGTGGGTGGTGGCAGCATCAGCAGGAGATCTAAAACAGTCGACTGACTTACTGTCGCATGCTGCCTCCACCAGCCCTGCTTTGGGATTCAGCATGTCCAAGACGGAGGCAGTCTCCTCACACAGCAGCATGCACTCGATCCGCAACTGGTAGCTGTGTGGGAGGGAGGGAGTGAGGAGGAGACAGAGGGCAAAGCAAAGGAGAAAGGGAAGAGGGAAAGCGACAGAAAAAAAACAAGCCACAGAGAGAGAGAGAGAAACAAGCCAGGACAAAGGAATAGAAACAGAGAGAGAAAGAGACAGGAATAAGAATATCTGTGTGTGTGTTTGTGTGTATATAACAAATTACAAGGAGCTATAAGAGCTATGAAATGATTTCTCGCGTATTTCCCATGTCAGATTGTTTATTCTAGAAACAAAGCTTGATTGACGGGTCATAGCTCAGAGTAAGTCCCTCATATCCTGTGAGAGCTTGAGAGGGGATAAAGTGCATTAGTTACCGCGGAACTGCCAGAAGCTTCAGATAGAACCGATCCACATTAGCAAGCTTGTCCATCTCCCCCTGATAAGACTTCAAGTTCTCTGTCTACAAACAGATCATTGACAAAATAACAATTAAAAATAGAATGCATATTTCACAGGATTACAGCAAGTGTATTCGCCTGAGCTTTGCAGCCTTGCACTTTAGCCAGCAGTAATGGCGTACCTCGTGTTTTTCTGGCAGCAGCTTCAGGAGCTGTTTTAAGATCTCCACATCGAACTTGGACCGATCCCCATTTTCGATCAGTGACACAAACTCTTCATAGGAGCTGAGGAAGGACAAAAGGAGGTGATGGAACAAGACCCAAGCACTGCTGACTGAATAGGAAGAGTTCTTCACTGAACAGTAGTGCAATCAATACACAACACACATTTCATTGCATTAGTAAAGCATTTTTATCAAGTGATTTAAAAGTGAGAAGCACTTCAGTCTGTGGTGAAAGTGGTGAATTGTATCACTTTGTTTTCTTTTTTATAAAGCAACACTTCTAAAAAAACACAACCAAAACAAACAAAAGATCCATTACAGCTTACCATTTGAACTGCTTCAAAAAGATGTTCAAATTCAGATTTTTCTTGGGGTCGATGAAGGAGATCTAGAGGAATAGGCAAAGAAATGATAATTAGCATGTGCACATTACATGGACCACATCATTGTTTGAGAGGTGTGACCATGATGTGTAGAATGTCCAGGTTATAATGTCCATGATACAACTGTGTAAGAATGACAATGGAGGATATTGATAACATTCACAGATGGTGTAAATCAAATAAACGATGCCTATGTAACAATATTTTATAGCTGTGAGCATGGTATTGAAGTTATATATGGAGGATAGCTACAGTAGCTAGCCAGCCAACCTCTTTGGGCTCCTTCTTGGCGGGGGCTGCCACAGTCTTGTCCTTAGTGTGGACTTCGGGGAGACAGAAGAGCTGCTCGATGCTGGAGTAGTCTGGCTGCCCAGGGGGCTCCGTCTGCACAGACGTCCACATGGATTTGCCGTCTGACATGGGGGTGGGGGTCAGGGTGGGTGGGGGCAGAGAAGCAGAGGAACAGACATGCACATCAGAGCGGGAGGACATACATGGAATGACTTGGTGGAGGCAACTCTACTCCGCGTTACAGAGTTCTTCGCCTCCCCCTTACCATATTTTCCATGGAACTGGTCACCTCAAAGGCAGTTATCCCCCATTCATCTCCCATTGGTATTTATGATCTAATTTTATATGCATAAACTACCAAAATAAATGATTAATTTGCTACTTTATAGTATCTGTTAAGAAAAAGTAGAACAGGAAATAGTCATTTAACCATTATTTTGGATACAAGAGTTGTCATGGTTACCATTCATAAGCGTATTGATATGGAACAGTGATTCAAATTTTTGAGACCTACTTCAAAGGTAGCCAGTTATACAAAGTTAATTTCCACCTCATCAGCCAATCAGAAAATAGAATTTCATTGTTAAGAGAGATAAATGAGATGTAACAGGCATGCTACAGAACAACAACAAATCTCAGACTGAAACCACACACCAGGTGATATAAGATGCGGATGTTTATGGTCAGTCACTTTTTTTTTAAAGGTTTTTTTTTATGTTAGCATTTGTACCAACTCTTCTACTCAGAAAAAACTTGACCAAGGAGCCAAAAAAAAATTTATAGTCCATGCAAATGCAAATGCGCAAAAATGTATGCAAATGACTAGCATACATGGACAAAAAACAGTTTTTATAATTTCTCCTTCCCACAACATGAGTCACTTGAGAGGCACTTCAGCTATTCACTCTAATAAAAACCATTACATTAAAGGATTCTGTAAATGGAGGATCAACGTCTCTGACTGGTGACTCACAGATATTAAAATCACCCCCCCCCCCCGCCATTATTTCCACATTGCTACCACCTTACCAGTAACTGCTCTGGAGGTGAGCTTCTGCCAGTTCAGCTTCTTCATCCGCAGGGTCGGACAGCGGAAAGCCTTAGTCAGCTTGCTGGGCGCACATCCCACGGAGTGGCTAGTGTGGGCCACCACTAGGCCTCCCATACCTGGGGGTGGGGGTGGCCCAGGGGGGGCAGGCATCCCTGGGAAAGGAGGTGGAGGTGGGGGACCTCCGAGGCCCATCCCTGGTAAAGGTGGAGGGGGTGGGGGACCCATACCAGGTAGAGGTGGTGGTGGAGGTGGCAATCCTGGAAGTCCAGAAGGCCCCATCCCTGGTAGAGGAGGCGGCGGTGGTCGCCCTGGTGGACCTCCTGTTGTGGGAAGGGGAGGAGGTGGAGGAGGAGCAGGTGGGCCTCCCATGCCAGGAGGCAGAGGAGGAGGAGGTGGTGGGGGTGGTGGTGGTGGAGGAGGAGGAGGAGCAGGACAAGCAGGAGAAGGGGCTCCTGGTGTAGGGGACAAAGGCAGCTTGGATGAGGTGGGAGGAGATGGAGACGGTGGCCTTGTGCCAGTAGTAGGATCCTTGCATGGCAGCAACTGCTCCCACTCTATAGGCTCCGTCTGAACTGCTTTGTCCAGCTTCTTGGGCAAGGGACCATCAACTGTATGGTAACCAGCGACCTGCTGACCCTTGGAGAAAACCAGCCGCTGCATGATGATCTCCCCGATGCACATCTCAGCTGAGGTGCACAGCAGACATAAGAGATCAGACACACCTGAATCTATACACTCCAAATCAAACCAATGTGAACTATTACGGTTCATGTATACAGCATCTTAGAAAAAGACAAAGTGCTTTTTACATCACATTAAAATGAACAAGAGCAGTGACCTAAGTCGGTCCATCAGAAGTGAACAGGCAACAGACTGACTGATGCATCAAATCTAATACAAATACAAAGTGAGGGAGAAAAAAGCGAGTGCCTGACCATGGGTAAATCAAACCAGATCTTACAATGCAGAGGTGATTCTAGAATACAGAGGTGATTATAGAATTGCAACCACTTAAGTTTAAAGACTGACCATTAGTGACCTGGGGGCCATAAGCAGTTTTGTGTTGCCTTTTGGCTAGTCATAGCTCTGTTACTCTGAGAAACTCACAGTCTTGAGCCAGCATGGCGGCGCGGTTCGTTATGGCCTCCAGAGCCTGCCAGATGTCCACCCTCTCCGGGCCCAACAGCAGCAGCGACTGCAGCATGGACAACAGCTGCTGAGAGGATGGAGAACTGCTCACCTGAGGACAGACCAGGTGCATAAAAAAAGAGATGATTTAGAGGGACTCTTTTGCTGTATCGTTATAAGGTTCAGCTGCCGCAACTAGTGGAGTTCTAGGGTGCATGCAGTTAAATGGGGAAAATAAATGTGATTTTGGAATATGACCCCTACCCCTGCCCTTAGTCCTGCATCTATTAATGTAAACATATTTTTTTTTTCTGAAATTGTAGTGGATTGAAGCAGGTTCAATTTAAGGGTCACATGTGGGACTTAAAAAGACCACACTATGATCAAATAAGAGTGTGGACACACACACAAATAAAAAACAAAACACTAGGCCTATGTTTAAAGTGTCATTTTAACATGATCCAACTAGGGGACTGAAAACAGTTTAGTAGTGAGCAGTTACACATAGGAGTGTATTAGATGGTCTACCCACACCAGATAAAGCGAAACTCACTTTATTAAAGAGAGTGGTAAAAACTTCCTGGTGAGAGCTCATGTCTATTCCTCCATAGAGCCTCTGGAGCTCCTCCTCGTCCTCCGCCATTGCATCCTCAAATGATTCACACTGGATTATCAGATCTTCGTCTTCCTTTTCCCTGCCATGAAGATTACAACAGAAAATGATGATGACAACAGAAAATAAATCAACAATCATCTTGATTGTTAATCAGTGCAAACCACCAACAGGCCATCTGTGGCTTTCTTTCCAAGGTTATATAATGTGAGGTTGTGTATCATAACCCTAAAGTCTAAAAATCTTACCTCAGTTTGGGGAGAACATCAAGCAGTTGTAGCCCTGTTGAAAAACATCGATACAACGATGTAAAAACATTCATCATAAAGTTTTAACAATTTTCATCCCTCCTCCTTCCAACAAGTGTAAAAATGCATCCAGTAGGTTAACTGGCCTGATCAGAGCTACTTGTCACTTAAGCCTACCGAAACAGAAGGAGTAACACAGCAAATTCATTGTTTCCGCACAAGCTTTGTTTTCAGCGACAATGAAATCATCTATGGTTTACCCAACTCTGCCGATTATCTACAATCTGCCAATTGCAACAAGTAGCCCTTAAAAAAAATAAAACCAGTCTTTTTTGCGTGTCTAGCGCATAAAATCATGTTCAACTTTAAAACATTTAAAATTTAAATCTGCCACAGCAAACAAACCGAGCAAGGGTGCATGGATGCCACATGTTAAAGACTAAGGCCTAAAAGACACGCCTTAAGGGCGTCACCGAGACAACATGTGACAACATGTGACCAGGTGCTGGTCATATAATTAGAATATCATTAAAAAGTTTATTTATATCAGTAATTTTATTCAGAAGATATTTCAAATGTTTATTTCTTTAATTTTGATTAAAGAAATGCAAAATGTACCTTCATCAAATCATGATTGTGTAGCCTAGAGAACTAGACTGAGAGACCATTTAAATGCCTTTGCAGGTGTTTAGAGTCAGTTAGCTGATTAGAGTGTAGCACCAGGTGTCTTCAATATTAAACCTTTCCACAATATTCTAATTTTCTGAGATACTCAGTTTGGAGCTTTCATTAGTTGTCAGTTATAATCATCAATATTAAAAGAAATAAACACTTATATGACAGTCTGTGTTAAATGAATGTATACATTATACAAGTCACTTTTTAAATGGAATTGCCAAAATAAATCAACTTTTTTATGGTATACTAATTATATGACCAGCACCTGTAATGTAGGGCAATAAGACTTCTGGAAGAGCACATAGTAGGCTACTTCGATTTAGTTTTCCTGGTAATGGATATAAGTGCATGCACTACACATAAACACTAAATGTTAGGTATAAGCACTGCACTTTAAACAAACCGATTTAGGTGCCAGCAGGGGATGCAAGATTTCACTTTGGTCTATAACATGTCTTAAAATAAGTAGGCTACAACATACTTACACAAAGCCACTGCAAGTCCATAAAAAACACAATCAACAATTCAATTCTATCCAAGACTTAATGGGTTTTAAGGTTGTTGTCATGTGGGAGTAATATAGGTCTAATCACAATGGCATGTTATCTTAAAATATAGGCTACAGTATATTTCCTCAGCTTTCCAGAGGCAGACATCCTGGCTTTAGAAAGTATTACAAGTATCACATATTCCAGGCCAATTCACTGAACCAGCTGATCTTAATTAGCACAACTCAGCCAGGTAGATGAGCTAATTAGTGAGATCACCTGTGTTAGGAGCACAGGCAAAAGGAATACATGGCAGGACTTTCTGAAGCCGGTTTGTCCACCTCTGCAACTCTAACAGGATGCCTAGTAAATTGAAGAGACAGGGGCATATCCCTCCTGTCACAGGTGGAGGAGCCAGCACTGGCTGGCCTCATGGCTTCCAGTGCTTCACAGGGCATAGCCTACCTACCTACAAGCTCCAGTGCTTCTCAGAGCATAGCCTACCTACCTACGAACTCCTTGCGCATTTTGTCCCGCTGACGGAGGTCCTCTGTTGCAAAGATGAGCGCATTGATGACGCTCAGGAGGGTGACCATGTATGGAACATTGTCTGTGGACTGCAGCTCGTTCATTATCACACTGAAGCGGTACTGCTGGGTCTTCACACCCTGTCAGGAGATGTAGGCAACGAATATTAATTGGTTTTGCACAGTACTTAAAAAACAAAACCCTGGGCTGGCAGACAAGTATGGCCTAAGTTTGTCATTTCCATTATATTCAGTGTCAGGTGTCACCACATCTCCTAAATTCCTGGGCCTTAATAATGTTCTTGTAGACCAAATGTTTTACACTAACAAAAGCATTTTTAAATCAAATCAATCAGCCTTTAATTTTGGGCCAAGGTCTACCTAATTAACAAATCTATAGCCTGAACAAAGGCATTTTCTCTTCCCAATATTTAAGCAAATCATTACATTTAAATGTGAGGACCAGATATTTGTCACTACAATACGTTTAAAAAACACTACAGTACATAGTGTCACTACAGTCTGAAAAACACTTGCCTTAAAGTGTCAGTACAGTTTAAAATGACACACTTGCCTTATAGTGGTCCAAGGCATCAAGCGCCTGGCGATAGCCGTCTGGGGAGAACATGCTGAGAGCGGCCAGCAGCTCAAACACCTGCTTCTTCACCATGGTATTGGAGGTGTCCAGAGCTGCAACAGACCATCACTAGATCATTACCACTGCCTGTGTCAGCCCCCTCAAGTGTACATCCAATAATAGTCCTCTGCCTGACTGGCTTCATGGTTCACGGCATCACAGCTGTTTGCTTGTTGTTGTTTTTTCTACTTAACCTACAGGTCATATGGCCTTTCTGCCCTGATGTGACTCAAGTAAAGGTTTTTGGGAAATGCACACTGAACTTTGAACTTTCTCCATATGATAAGGTGAGATGGGTTACCAAGTCATTGAGCGACACAAAGTCCAACCATGACATTATCTTAAGACTTATCGATACTGACACATTTTCATACTGGGTAAAAAGTGGAATAAATGTCCTCCATCTAATCTCTCCCCCTCTCTCTTTCTTGCTCTCTCATCTCTCTTTCTCTCTCTCTCTCTCATCTCTCTCTCTCTTTCTATCTCTCTCAAGACCTGGTTTCAATTACTGACCTCCATTAACCTTTCGATCTACTGCTGTATCACAGATGCTACAGGTATTTGGCAGGATCTTCTTTCTTTTTAATTTTAATGTTATTTCCTGATACAGCAGAGCACAATTTGTGGTGTGGTGTTTCTGTGCACACGTCTTCAAGAATAAGCATGAATACAATAGCAAAAAGTGGTTAAATTCCATTTGAAAACAAAGAACTGATGGAAGAAACTGTCAGCAGACTGTCAACTGTCAGCAGAACTCAACTCTGAGGAGGTTAGCCTGGGTATAGCCAGGGAGAAGTACATTAAAAAAATGCAACTGACTTACCCTGAGACAGCTTGCGGACGTACCCCTCATTCTCAATAATAAAGTGGATCCCGGTGGACGAGTTCAAGACGGCACGCACGCAGTTGACGCAGGTCAGTTGCAGGAGGGCGTCCGCGATGCGGGAGCATCCCCGTCCTGAGAGCCGGTCCAGGGCCTCCAGCAGCAGATCCAGGCCACTCAGCTCCAGGAACTGCACCATCCAGGAGAGGTCGCTGCCCTCCAGCCGCTTCTTCAGGCCTGAGTAGTTGACCACGGTGGGCACCTGGAGCAGGCGGATGCACAGCTCAGGGTCGGCGCTCTCCAGGTTGGCCTCCTGGGAGGACTCGGAGTCCTGGGAGGAGCCCAGGCGGCCCCGCACCGCTGCCCATTTCCGCTTGCCGCTGTCCGAACGAGTGGACATGATGATGGTGGTGGTGGTGATGATGGTGGTGGTGGGAGGTTCAGATCTGCAAGGAGGGACACAAGAGTAGTGAATGTGTTGTTAGAAGTAAGTAAGAGTAAGTAAGAGTACTTACTTCCTCTTTCCGTCTTTCTGTTTCTCTCTCTCTTTCACACACACACACACTGACGCAAATACATGCACATACACACTCACATAAACATACACACACACACACACACACACACACACCATCACATTCGTGTGTTTTATTGTGAAACTGAAATTCATTAACTGGAGTAGACTGTGTCACTGAGATTCAATTCTTTTTTAAATGTGAAGGATCTAAAGAGGCTGATTACTCAGCTGTACCACTTGTGTACCAGTGAAATGGGTCACAAACACAAACACAATGCAGTCCACACAGAAATGACTGCCTGAGAGCTGTGGGTTACTTGGATGGTGATCAGGGAAACTTGTTTCATAGTGTAACAATACCCATATGAGATGAAAACCAATTTGGTTTTTGGTGCAGTGCTGAAGAGTCACACAATACAGAGACCAAAATTTGGAGATGTTCCCCGTGCTGACACATGCGCTCGGAATATCCAAAATGTTCTCTCACTGCAGTACTTTTCAGACATGACCTCCAGATATTGTGTCCCAGAACTATACTTTCCTATATATTAACTGCTTCACTACATAGTGCTACATACTCACAGGTGTCAATCCTGGGTTCAGAAAGTAGAATTGGGTGGGCCTGATTGACAAGTGGGTGGGCACAAGCCCACCCGTGGTTACACCTATGGCTACAGGGAATCAGTGAGTGCCCATGGTCATAGAAGCTCTATTTCATTACATTTACCTGACGCCCCCCCACCCCCCTGCACCTTACAATTGAGGAAAAGCACCACAAAAGCACAAACAATATTTCTTGCATAAGCATTGAACTTTGGACAGCCAGCCACCAGTTACCATGGTGTAAACTGCATTTCATGCACACTGGTGCCATATAAGTTCATTTGCACAAACTGTTCACCTAAAGGGAAGTAACTTAACCTCCAGTTCCATCTCAATATGAATATGCATTATATATGCATATTTTGGTGTAGGCCCACCACATTTAAAGGAGGATGAATTATTTTATTTTGTAATTTATTTAAATAATTCTTAAATATATATCATGTATTACTGACGGATCACATGATTTAACGGGAAAGATGGTGATGTTCTTATTTTCTTGAGGGCGTTGTGTCACCCGTCCTGATGCTCGTGACCCTGTTGGAGTTCCTCACACAGAGGAAGTCATGAGCTATCATCCCTTCACTTCTCCTATTTCTGCCCTCACTGGACAGGCTGGCCCAGTATCGGAGCAGCGCACATTCTGGGGAAGTGGCAACTCAACACAATTTGACCAACGTGAGATAAGTCAGCAATATCCGTAACCCCCACCACCACCACGAGCACCACTACCACCACCACCACCACCACAACACACACACACACACACACACACACACACACACACACACACACACACACACACCCCACACAACCACAACCAACAACAACCCACTGTTGCTGCCATGTATCCACTGTCCTAATCCAATGTGAATAGGACAGGCAATGAGGGAGAAAGACAAACACACACACACCCTGTCAGCTAATTTGGAACAATTGGAAAACAATTTTGTCTGCATCACCACAAATACACCAAACAATACAAAAGCACACAGTGCATTACCACTTAATGCATGCCTATTATTTTTATATGCAACTGTATGTGCACACGTGTATGTGTGTGTGTATGTGTGTGTGTGTATGTGTGTGTGTGTGGCGAAACGCTGTGCCACATCAAGACCTATCATTGTCACTGCAGGTGGCTAGAGAGCCTACTGTAAAGACAATGGCAATAAAACACCCAACCACTGTATACACAGGCTACTGAATGTTACAGCACATAGAATATATTCCAACCCAACCATATAAGGAGTTTTTGTACTCCTGTAGAGCATTGCTCCAGACATGCACGCACACACACACACACGAACACACACACACAGAAACACTCACACATGTACTCACATGTGCGTGTGTGCACACACACATACACATGCAGACACACACACACATACATGCACGAACACAAACACCCCCCCCCCCCCCCCCCACACACACACACACACAGAAACACTCACACATGTACTCACTTGTGCGTTTGTGCACACACACATACACATGCAGACACACACACACATACATGCACAAACACAAACACCCCCACACACATCCACTCGTGTGTATACACACACACACACACACATCCCCTGACACACACAAACAGAGACATGCACACACACCCACAGATGGTGTAGCATAAGTGCTTTTCTGTGCAGCCATTTGGGAAACTGGCCCTCTTTTCATCCTGCCCACCTCAGTGGCCTCAAAAACACCCCGTCTGTAAATAGAAGCTACACAAATGACGCATGCAGACACACTGAAAAAACAACATGCACAGAAATGTGAAAATATTACAGCAAACTTATGTGTATGCCCATTGCAGCGGAAGCTATTAGTAGCTAGCAGCTATTTACCACAACATTCTACTTCTAGCATGCGTCAACACACAGAAACTGGAGGAGATGGGAATTAAAATGGCAACAGGTCAGCAATAAATTAATTTGATTTAAAAGAGGCAATAACCAGAAGGGTAAAAGAAAAGATGCTCATTATGAGTTTGCCTTAATGAAAAACACTATCTGAAATTCCTCAGATATCAACAATATCTATAACAGTAATGCATTTCATAACATGCAAAGACATCACTGTATAAACACAAGACAATTTTAAATGCGGCCTCTCCCTGGTGCACAAACCACAAGCAAAATAAAAGAATGTGATGACCGAGTGAGAGTGACTAAAACCAGCGTTGGGTCTGGATGGTAAAAGCCAAGTCCAGTGCTGTCCACAGCATCCCCCCAAAAAACAGAACCACAAATCAGCCCCCCCCTGAGTGGCCCATCAATGAATAAACAGGCAGCGGTGGGGCTAAGCCTGCTAACAAAGGCTTGTGTTATGTTTTAGCTACGCCTGGAGGGGTGCCAATGCTTTCAGGAGGAGTCAGGACCTCTCTGGCGCTCCTGCCTCTGCCAGCATGTGCTTGGTGCAGGCTGCAAAAAGCGGCTTGCCCCCCCTTTTTTTACTCCTTCCAGGACCCGCGACCATCTCCTTCTGTTACTTAGCAAAAGAATGACAGGAATGTCTCTACCATGTGCCCTTCCATGGGTTGATTACTCCACTGCTTTTGTCTGTTCACACAATACTCTCCCTCTTTCTCTCTGCAAGGAATCCTGTTAGATGGATTTACAGCTGTTTGTCACCCATCACTAAACCACTGCAGCAAAGACAACACAACACTCAGACTCAAACTGTGTGAATAGCACACTACTGGACTGCATACAACATGTATTTACATATACATGTATACAGTACATACTGTATATACAGTGTATGAGGAGCAGTGGCATGTGAACTATTTGTAAATGTATATAGTATGTTTGAGACTTTCTTTTTCATTTTCCAGCAAGGGTCAGGGGCAGGGCTGCAGGAAGGAAAGACAATTCCTGAGTCAGGAAACATGTCACCCTAACAAGTGCTATTGTTTCTGTTGTTTTAAAATTCCTTTTTTGGTCCTCCGGTCTTGATAACTCTTAGAGCTACATTTCTTGGAAAATGATTAGTCTGTTCTCTTTTTAAAAACTATCTAAAATAACCAACTTTTCCTCATCTGAGAGACCAAGTAGATTATAATTGTCTGGAGCTGTGGGTAACCAACAACAGCTGTATCCAATTCCAATAAAAAAGGTCTCCTCCAGAGCAGAGCACACACACAGTTTGTTTGCTATTCCCGAACATTCCCTTAACTATCTTTAATATCTTGGCCTCAATAGAAACACTCCCTGCCTCACTCCCAAGTATTTGCCCTAGTCATAGTTTGACCTATCTACTGTGGACCATATCCTCAAGGGAGGCAGCCTGAATTTGAAAAGAAAAGGATAACACAATATATTGTTAAACAGTGGGAATTTGGTGGTGTAGTTTTAGACTACCACACTGAACATCCAAAACAAGGGGTGGGAAATTTGCCTGTGATCAGCATCCAGATGTAAACTTTCCTGCTGTAAGCTGACGTGTTTGCGGAACTCCCCTCAGAATATTTCAAACTTTCCATTGGATTGTATGACTTGGCACAGACATAACAGAAGCAAGGCTTCTTTCAGGCATCCTTTGATCTGATCAAAGAAAAGCATTTTTACTTTCTGTTGACTATTCTCCACCATCATGTCCTCATAACAGCTCCATATTCGTGGCACTGTAACATTGCAGTTTTCAACAAAACAGCTAATGTTACAGTACATTGATGCATAAGCATGGTGTTTTTTTGAAAGACTTAACAAATTACTGAGTCATATGTGGTTTGTTATGTAGCTTTCATTTTGCTGACACAATATAAATGCATCATTTTGTAATGATTCTTGAATTTATGTCAACAGGTTTCCCTCCACATGCTTAAACAGAAGTGAAAGGTCGAAACTGGATTTCATCAGGTGACTTTACCGCCAAAGAAATGACATGTTTGCTTCATCATGGGCAGTCCCATCGAAATCATTTGATCACCAGTCACCAATGCACATAATTTAACTATTCATGTATTGACTAACAGTGACAGCTTATTGATGTTGTGACACCCCCCTTCATGTTGCAACACCACGGTTAATCTACAAATGCGCAAAATGCTGAATAATTTTAAAAAGCACATGACATGTTTAGGGGTTCTCCTCACCATGGCAATGTCACATGTGGCAGACAGCAATTGCCCGGGTCAGAAGGGTGTAAAACACATTTTGCGATAGATTACATAAGGACTGTTTTGACTTTATCCATTACAATTTGCGCGAGCAAACGTGGGCGTTGAGTTTCAGATGGGGTCCCGTCACCCTACTGCCCACGCTCGTCCTGCAAGAATACACGTTTGTCCGGACAAGAAAAATTATGTGATGTAGAGAAAACACATTTAGCGAACCTATATGGGCTTTAGAAAAATCTGGCATCACCAAATCTAACAGAATTTGTAAATAATACGCCTAGTGCACCCCGAACAGAGACGGGTACTGCTGAGACCAATTGATTTTCCGAGATGTCCCTCTTTGGATATGAAGGGCAAACAGGATTGCCGCTGTTTTCCTAAGCTAGGGAGCGACAGGCGCTCCACAAACGATGGTCGGTTTTCTTACAGAGTTCTCGACACAGAGTTGCAACTCCATCTATACATATCCCATAAACAACTGCATAAAACCAATTGCCCTGTGGATGAAAACTCGTTATTGCGCTGATCCAATTCATCCGTTTGTGTGAATGATCACACCTGAAGAAATAGTCTAACGGTTTCTCTGTTCGCTGTGTAGACATAAATGGAATCCGTATCATCTAAATATGGCGAGTTGACACAGAACCAATGACAGCCCAGCCGCACAAACACCGATGATTGATGCAGTGTGCACAAATGACCGCTTAGACTTTGCCAAATGCCTGTAAAACACAAGTAATGTTTTTGGTCGATAAGTGCTGTGGCTACTTTGCGTTTTACCTGATGCGTTATGCCATTAGAGACCACTGGAAATATTCCGTTTAAGTAGATTACATTGGTCAGTCCGCTTCTTTTGTGACTTTTCTTCAAAGCGCTGCTCCTGACATAAACGCACATTCACACCATCAGATCAGCTTGGAGAGAACACAGTGACGATAACGGTTCAGTTCCTCTGGAGTTTACACACGGGTAGGATGATGCTGCTGGAATAACCCCTCCCTTCCCTCTCGATTTGGACTGGACACAGGTCGTTCACCAGCCAAGAAATCCCACCGATGAGGGACGTGAATCTGCTTGCAGAGCCCTTCTGACGCCAAGAGATATCACTAACATAATCAGATCAGTTAGTTCTTACATTGTTTTGGACACAACTGAACAAATTTCCAAAGAATGTCACCTTCAGGCAGTGCTGTGGCACTGATAAAAGAGTCAGGAAGCACAAACGTGGTGCATATGATTTATTTTTCTGGTTCCCAGAGATGTGAATATGTCAGTATTGAGAAAACCATTTTCTTCTCAGGAGGTGAATTTTCATGATAACCCATAAATATAATTTACTTCATGTAAAATGTGCATTCTGTAAAATAAAGTTAGACTTGTATCAAAGCTTTTTTTAATGGAATTGTCTTGGAAGAAATTACAGTATGGTGAAGTGGCCACTTTGACTATAAGATTGTGGTCTAAACTATCTTAAAATGGTAACAAAGAAACACTTCACACTCACTGGGTGCCATGGGGTCAGGAAGCAAACTAACCCTAAAGGTGTAAGAATGACACTAATCAATTGTAGAATGGGTGTGGAGATATAGGTCACTGAGAACCATTACAGACAATGGGTCATAGAAACTTAATTGTCATATGACAAAAAGTCCAGGGCCATATTCCAAAAAGGTGGTTTAGTAACTAACCCAGGTAGGTAAATTACCTCAGGGTGTTGCTGCAACGTGAGTTGAAAAGCTCCTATCAGAAGAGACTTCATCCTTTAATCAAAACAAAACCACAGTGCTCTTGTATTACTTGGTCAGAGTTAACATACCCAGGTAAGTGACTAAACCTGCTTTCTGGAATACCCAATCTGATTGAACGAGATGCATACTTCATTTACACAAGGGCCTAGGAGGAGTCTTAGATTGGCTTGGGTTTTCAACACTGAGTCTGGAGTGTTTCACATGCTTCATCAGTGCTCTTCAATATAACCAAGCTGCTGCTTCAATCAAGAGAAACACTAATTCTTTTTTTTTTATAGTATCTACATGATGTTTTTCGCCTGTTGAAATTGATATTCCTGTGCAAAGCAAAAGAATAAGGAAAGGTTGTCCCTCTAAGCCTGCCTTGCTTGAATGAATCATTAACAAAGAACGGATCCTGGAAGGAGCTGAGACAAAGAATCCATGTGAAACCAATCCTAATGAGGGTGACACACTCAGTGATAAAGGGGGTCCTTTGATCATCTTTGGATTGTTGACAGAAAAACAGTGTGGCTTGGAAACAACTAATCACAACTGTCCTGTGTGGGCACATAGGCAGACAAATTTGCTGTTCGGAATATAATTAAGCTAAAATTAATTAGAATTATTTATTTTGTCAGTAGCCTACTACTGCTTAACGCCAAACAGAAATAGATTGGCGAGACAAGATACTTAACAGTTCAATGGTTGGTTAATGCAGTAATTACCCGGCCATGCATAAGCTTCATCCTCTGCTTTTTAAATTTGCATGCCAGGATTTGGTAGATGTAATTGTGTTGAGACACACAAAATGAAAAGGTTATACCCTTATTAGGCTAATGTGTGTGTGTGTGTGTGTGTTTATTTATTCCACTATTTTTATAATTTGTTGATGACTTGACAGTGAGAATCAAATGGAAAGGTTGTTGGAGTTTTTTTTTCTCAGAACATGCCCAGGCTTGCGAGGTCTATTAGGGTAATTGCATCCTATTGGATAGGCTAGTCTTGTGTTATCACTCCATGCCCAGCGGAAAGAGCATGGACAATAGCTTATCTTCAAATAATGACTGTGTAGTTTTATGTGGATATCTACCATAGCCACATTTGCATGTTTCCCAATAACACAAAAAGGAACGTAGGCTAGATTTAAATGGACTAGTCTACTCTGCCTATAAGACACCAGAGTATTTAACAATCTCCTGTTTATAAAGCATACTTACACATACAGTAGGAATGTCATGTGTGGCATATACAACACATTAAAACAGTTAAATATCATAAATATGGTAGGTTACAGAAAAACTGTCTGTGGTAGATGACGAATTTAATAGACAAAAACCACATCTCCCAGTATACCTCTCACAGGAAGTACGCAACTGCTTCCGAGTTGAAAGGTGAAAAACAAAACGTTTCAGATGCGCTAATATTTACTGGACATTATTATTACTTTTAACAAAATCAGGCATGGCATCGACTAAAGAACTTTTACAAATGGATCTATATGCTTTACTCGAAGTCGAAGAGTCAGCGACCCCAAAAGACGTGAGTGATTCTGACTTAAACATGTTCATGTTGGATGAACATTAGCCTTTTAGCCCTGTGAGGTGCTTGTATTATGAGGTGTAGAAGTAGACCAGCAACATAATATCGACCTCACATTGAACTTTTTTTGTTATTCCATTGGTAATATCAAGAGTTTTATTCGGGGACATTCTGCAGTTGGCATCGCCGAAATACAGTAAATAGAAAGTTTCGAGGTGCTTGCAGAAACACCCATGCAAGTAGGGAACACTTGATGACAGCTCTGCCACTCTTTTAAATATTGTATGCATCTCTGCAAGTAACATACGTATGGGGTTTTATTCGTTGGCCAATGGGTACGTTATAGCAGCGATTCACATTAAAAACGTGACTTACCATAGTCACTTAGGACTGCTCGTGATGACATCTCCTGTAGCATCTTCTGCAACTTGATTGTCCTCACCTATTGGTGTCTTTAGATGGATTGTTTGCCAAGTGCAATGTAGGCCTAATGTCGCGAAGAAGAAACTTCTGAGAAGAAAAGTACATTCAATACACAGACTTGTGGTTGTACATTTGCTCCTACATTCAGCCCGTAGTGTATTTCTTTAGTTCAGTGGTTCTTAACCTTGTTGGAGGTACAGAACCCCACCAGTTTCATATGCTCATTCACCGAACCCTTCTTTAGTAAAAAATAAAAAATATATATATGATTTTTTTTACTGGTGCACAAAATGAACCGTGCATTAACGGTTCCACCGAGGCTCCACCGAACCCCTGAGACCGACTCACCGAACTCCTAGGGTTCGATCGAAACCAGGTTAAGAACCACTGCTTTAGTTAGAGACACTTGTGTAAGTAGATAAGCGTATTGCATAGTCCTAATATTTCCAAACATTTTCCAATATTTTCTTGGAATCTTAAAAGCATGATATGATAATGATATCGTATGATAAAGTTACTCTGCAACCTTACCCCTCGTCATCGGTTTAAATTTTGCACCCACTACCCATGCATTGCTTAGCATAAATATTACCCTATGTATTGTTCGTCTCATAAATAAAAGATCAAATCTAGTATCTTTGTTGAAGATACAGATTTATCAGGAATTATGTTATTGTAAATAATATTTGACGCAATTTCATTTGGGAAGTACTGGTGTGTTTGGGGTCTAAATGGACACAAGATGGCAGTGTTGTCCAACTGTGGAAAACTAATTTCTTACATGACCGAGGGTCTGTGCAGGATGCGTTCCTTAAGCTGCCAATTAAAGCCACACTACTCAGCAATATGTCACCTATTCAGGTATATTTTAAAGGTATTATTAATATTATTGTACAATTCCTCTTAGAAACTTGTTCTGGACATCGAACAAAAATGACATAAAAACTTTTAACGCCAGTTTGCATGCAGGGAAACTTTTACAAGTGCTTCATGGACCGTTGTTGGTGTACACAAGGAAAATGCGTGCCATTTTGTTGGAGTTAGCCCAATAGTTATAGAACATTTTAATAACGTCAAAAAGATACGTTTTGTAATTTTACAGTATTGGTTTACAGCACATAGTAATTGTACTGTATGCCAAATTAACAAATGTACAACTGTAAATTTCATGAATTTACACGACTGTAACACTATACTCACTAAACAGCATTGATAATTGGACACAAGATAGATAGTTGATATGTAATGTAATGACCCGTGGCAGTAGTAAAACAACACTGAACTGCATCTTGATTTTTCTGCCCAGCAGCAATCAGCTGCTTCCCATGCCAGTGAAAACGTTTACTGCAATTAGTGTCATTGTGTTGCTTTTGTGCCTGGGGCTAAAAATCTTCTCAACTATTGAGCCCTCTGGCTGGCAGTCCATCATGTGGCTTGCATCAGCAGCAAGCCAAAGTTTGCCCTAAACATTGTGTACCAAGCACAGCTAAGTATGAATACCAATGATGTGCAGTGAAAACCACATAATGGTTTTCCCAGGGGGAGAGATGAAGATGTTCATCCTGCCCCCCACCCTCAACCTCCAGTGCTTGGAGCTGCTCTGCTTTCTCGTCGAGGGGGGATAGTGGTCGGAAATGGACACGGTTCTTAAATCTGTTCATTCCCACTGTTCCCGCCCCTCCAAGTTTCCTACTAGCAATTCGCGGGTCGGAATGGCATTAAGTCGACCACGACAGCCCAAATTGTAAAATGGGGTAATGGAGGAGGAGGAGGAAGGGGTAGGAAGAAGGTTGGATGGTGGGGTAGTAAGTGCTTGGGGGCAGTTAATTTTCTTAAATGGCCTTCATTGTCTCCTAGACCCACCATTGAGGAGTACGCTCCTAGAACCATTCCATACTTTTTTTGCAGATGGGGGTGGGTGTAAGGGTAATCGCAAGGGGACAGTAGCCTGATGGTCTGCATCCACCGGTAGAGGCTAGTGGACCCAGGTCATTAGCACCAACTACCTGTAAAATGGCCTCAGCCTGGCCTGGCCTGGCCCGGCCCGGTGGTCTGAAGGTGGCTACAGAGAGCCAAGGCATCAGACGAGGCTGCCAACCAGTGTGGTGTGTAGTGATGGTCACACACGATAGGGTAGCTGAGTGACGGCGGCTCACCATGCCAGTGGCCCTGTGCATGCGGAAGGTCTTGACCAGCTGTCACACGGCCTTGCCGTTCCAGACACATGTCAACAAGTTAGCACCCCCAGCTCTTTGCTCCCAATTATTGTTAACCACTTATGAAGTGGCTTATATTTTTTTTTAGTAGTTTTTTTCTCCCTTGTCATTTTTTTTGTCTCTCTCTCTCTCTCTCTTTCACTGGGAATTGGGGAAAGTGAAACAGGACTGCTAGCAATTTGTTGTTTGTTGGAAAGCCCTCTTCCGAGAGAATGTTAATCCGACCAAGAGCAGAGCCTGAAGCAGGGCTGGGACGTCTCCCTGGTTGGGTTCAGGTTTGTGTGGGTGATGCTGAGCCCATGCTGTTGGTTTGGACGGCCCCTCGTTTCGGTTGAGAGGGGGTGCAACGCTGAGAGGCTGGTCTGGCTGCTCTAATGTGTACGCTGTGTTTGAGATTGGCTATTGCTGAGTAGGGTATTTTTTATTTAAATGAGTTTATTTGTTTTATTTCATTAAATGTCCTTTGGTATGTGTGTCCTACAAGAGAACATTCAATCAAAAGAGCAATTCCAGCTTAGTGGCCTGTTGGATAGTCAGTCATGACTGTGATTGTCAGCCACAGGCTAACTGTGAACCTAAAGGTCAATTCATAGTCCAGAAGACATTACATTACATTACACTTAGCAGACGCTTTTATCAAAAGGCAAGAAGACAAGTGTCGCTTGATGAAAAATGACGTAAAGGAAATCCAATTTTAGGGTGACAGGGCTAGGTGGTTTTTCCATTGTGTTCTAAGTGTGAGTGTTATCTAAAAGGGCAATGACGAAGTGAAGGCATGTCCAGGCATGTCTGTATCCCAACCCCTATCTCCACTCCGCCCTCCTACCACCATCCCCTAAGCTCTTTTTCATTTGCAAATTTGCATCACTCTACAGCACAGAATAGAGGTTATAATTAATCTGCTGTGAAAGTCCCCAGACACACACACATAAATACTCCAACGCTCTGTCTCTGTCTCTTTCTCTCTCTGTCTCTTTCTCTCTCTCTCTCTCTCTCTCTCTCTCTCTTTCTCTCACGTATACAATAACACACATATCATATATGTCGGTCGCCCCACACATATACCTGATGGCATAATAGTGATTTCCTGGCTGAAGTGGCATAGCCTGACCAATCATCTGTTCTTGAACCTTAATGAAAAGCATAATGAGGTCAAGGAAAGATGTCAGGATAAATTAATTGAAACTTGTACATTAGGTCCATTGCCAGGCAATATGGGTGCATTTGAGGCTATGCCATTATAAGTGGGTGGGTTTTTGTCTAGTTGAACAGTTAATTACCCCCCCCCCCCCCTTTTAAAGAAAATTACCAAGTGTGCCCTCACCCTAGTCTTTGAAAGGAGGCATTGAAGCACTTTCCTGCACACCTCTTCAAGGGGACACTTTGATCTTTTCGGGGTCATTACATCCAGTTAAAAACTTTCCTAAGCCAGAGAAGTCTATGCAACTGCTGAACCTGACAGGCGTGTTCACTAGCCTTACGTGCCTGGCGTGGTGCAGTAATCTTCACCACCCACGCAGAGGGAGACGTCTGTGTCTGCAGCATTGGCCCATGCTACTGGTGTCAGAACTACAGTCAAGATGGCTTTGGCACGGAGATACTTGTGACTCATGTGCTTTGAGGACAGTGAACATCTCCCTGTAGTGCCGTTTAATTGTCTGCCTGATGATACTGTCTTAGGTCTGAATAATATTGGCTGTGTTTTCTGAACATCTTGAGAACATCAATCAGAACATCTTGATTTTGCATTACAGTGTGTGGTTAGAGGTCTTGCTCAAGCAGCAGTGGATGAGGGTGCTGGAGAGTGCTGGTCATTCTCTCCCCCACCCATAATTTTCCCCACTGGTGCAGGATTTGACCCTGCAAACCCTCTTTAACCATGAGGCCACAGCTGCTCCATGATGTCTGAATAACTGACCAGTGCTTAAGACACCATCATATGGCCATCGAATTCTCCTCTCCCCTCTTCTCTTCTCTTCTCTTCTCCTCTCCTCTTTTCTCTTCTTCTCTCCCCTTTTCTCCCCTCTTCTCTTCTCTTCTCTTGTCTTGTCTTCTCTTCTCCTCTTTTTTCCTCACCATTCCTTTCTTCTCCACCCCCTCCTCTCTCTACCTATCCTCTCTTTTTCTCCACCACCTCTCTCTTACCCCTCGCCTCCCTCTACCTCTTCTCCTCTCCTCTCCTCTCCGCACCTCTCCTCCTACCTCCACTTTACTTTTCTCTCCTCCACCTCTGCACCTCTCCTCTTCTCCCTGCACTTCTCCTCCACCTCTCCTCCCCTTTCTGCACCTCTCATGCCCTCCTGCCCTCTACCCCCTCATCCTTCTACCGCTCCTCTCCTTTTTTTCCTTCTACCACTTCTCCTTCTTCCTCTCCTCTCTTATCAGCCTCTCCTCCTCCTCCTCCTCTCCTTGCTCCCTCCTTCTCTTTCCTCCCCTGCCTGCACCTCTCCTCCTACCTCCCCATCCACTCTTCTCCCCTCTAGCCCTCCTTCTCTCCTCCTCTCCTCCCCTCTCCTCTCCTCTCGTCCTACCTCCACTTCACTCCTTTTCTCCACCTCTCCTTTCCTCTCTGCACCTCCCCCCCCCTCCACTCTTCCCATCTACCTCTCCTCTCCTCCTTTCTCCTCCCCCCTACCTCTCCACCCACTTCTCCCTCTACCTCTCCTTCCCTCCTCTCTTCCTCCCCTCCTCCTCTCCTCCTGCCTCCCCAGCCCTGCGTGTCCCAGTCTGTGGTCTGTGGTGCGTGTTTCCTGCTGGCCTGATAAAGGCTGCCGTGCTGCTGCAGAGCCCCAGCGTCTGGTGGCAGATTGGGGCCACTCAGCCCCTCAGACGCCCAGCCACACAATCAGCCACCCATGCGGCCCTCGCTGCGGTCAGCCCACCAGCTGCAGCCCCAGGCACACACACACATGCACACACACGCACACACACGCACACACACACGCACACACACACACGCGCGCTCAAGAGCCTAATGACCTAAAGATGTGTGTGTGTGAGGGAGAAAGAGAGATGGGGAAAGAGAGAGTGGATGTGGGTTTGCATCTGTGTGTGAGTGCTTGAGTGTTTGACCGGGAGGGAGAGAGTTGATGTGTGTTTGCATGTGTGAGGAAAAAGAGCGGTGATGCACATTTGTACAGCTGGGTAGGCTATGTATGTATGATTGTTTGTCTGTGTGCATCTGTTGTGTGGTTCTGCATGTGTGTGTATTTTTATCTGTCTCTGCATGTTTACATGCATGTGTGTGTTACAGTTTGGCTTGTAAGACCGCAACAATATGTGTGCATGTCTATTTCTATGTGTGTGTGACTGGCTGTTTATGTGTGTGTGTGTGTGTGTGTGTGTGTGTGTGTGTGTGTGTGTGTGCGCGTGTGTGCGCGTGTGTGTGTGCGCGT
This sequence comes from Setipinna tenuifilis, assembly GCA_030347295.1. NCBI lineage: Eukaryota > Metazoa > Chordata > Actinopteri > Clupeiformes > Engraulidae > Setipinna > Setipinna tenuifilis. The sequence goes on from CM059278.1 coordinate 30,652,460, forward strand.
GTGTGTGCGTGTGTGTGTGTGCGTGTGTGTGTGTGTGTATTTGTGTGGTGTGTTTGGGTGCTACAGGCCCATGCAGGGAGGCTGAAGAGGGCACACTGGGCACAGATTGGTCCCATCTTCCCTGGCGTGCCTTCACCCACTCTTCCCTACCCTACCCTTCCCTATGCTACGCTATACTGCCCGGGCTTGGCTTGCCTCAGCCTCAGCCTCGCGTGGTTTTCCCTGCTTTGTTTGTCTCACGGGTGGGCTGTGTTGGCACTGTAAACATAATGGCCAGTTTGATTGCCACATCGCACACTCATGTGCACACGCACACACACACACACATACATACACACAAACTGATGCACACACACACACACACACACACACACACACACACACATACCACATCCCTCAAGGCCAGTTAGAGGGGTAGCAGCAATGTTGGAGGCATTTTTCTCCGGTGCACCCAAAGGGACAAACGCAATAGCGAGTGTTTTTTTTTTTTTCGTTTGCCAGGTGGCCGAGCAGCGAATTAAAGCCTGTTTCAGCAGCACACTCATCTCCCAAGCAGCCTTCGAGAGGCCACTAAACGGCACACACTCTGCCAGATACATAAAAACACCAGCAAATCAGTCAGCAAGCTAAGTAAGCAAATTGTTAAACAAGGTAAATGGTAAATAATGAAATAAGCCTCAGTTGAAGTAATAACTGTTAACAGACTGATGGAAGTCATTAGGCATCCTGTTGGGAAAAGCAAGCATGCTACTTGAAGCCTGCATGCGAGTGTGGGGGCTGAGAGAGAGCACAGCAGTCAAGTCGTACGGATGTGTGGACCTCTGTCAGTCAGATGTAGTTGATGGTAAGTTGTAAATGGACTGCATATATACTGTAGTGCATTCCTATACTTGGCACAGTACCCGAAGCACTTTACACTGAATGCCTCACATTCACCTATTCACACACACATCCACACACCGGTTGCAAAGGTTGCCATGCAGGGTGCCAATCAGCACACCAGGAGCAGTATGGGGTTCAGCGTCTTGCTCAAGGACACTTTGACCTAACCGAAGAAGGTGGAATCAAACCAATGAGCCTTCAGTTGCTGGTCGACTCCTCAACCCACTGAACCCACCGTCATTGTCATTGTCTGTAGTGAAGAATGGGAGCAGTCACCCCACCCCACCCTCTCCCAAAGCCTGATCTACAGGACCCCAAAACATGCACTCTGACCACAGTGTGAAAGAGTCAGGCTTGTTGGAATCACAGTCAGAGCACATACCGAACCGTTGCGATGGCACTTTAACTATCACATTGTTAAAGGCTCTTCACCACTTTGGGTTGAGACGTCTCATGAGTGTTGTATACTTACACTGACATTCACTATTGCTAACACTAAGCCACAAAGGGAATGCCCTTTGGTTGTTCGTTGTTGTGCCGTTATCTGTTGCGAATAAAACATGTTACTGAAGAACAGCAGTTGAAAATGAGCCTTCTGCCAAACACTTGCACAGTCATCCATCCATCCATCCATCCATCCATCCATCCATCCATCCATCCATCCATCCATTCATTCATTCATTCATTCATTCATCCATCCAGCCATTCAGCCATTCATCCATCCATCCATTCGTCTATTCATTCATCCATCCATCCATCCATTCATCCATCCATTCATTCATCCATTCATTCATTTAGCACTCGCTTGCTTACTTGCTCGTTCGCTTGCTTGCTCCATGCAGCTGATTTATTAGAGTGCGTGTTGAAATCAAAACCAGACATTTAACCTTAATGCTCCTTGTTATTGCGTTCACAAGCAAGTGCCAGAAAGGGTCTTTGTGTGTCTTTCTCACAGGCAGGGAAACCGAGGGTCAAGGTAATTAGATGCGCACATCCACACACACACACACACACACACACACACGGTGATGTAGCCTAGCCTCTTAACCTCAGGAATTCAGCTGTTGTATAACAGTCAGGATATTGGGTCCGCTTAATAAATTAGGTGTGTGTGTGCATGTCTGTGTGCGTGCGTGTGTGTGCTTGTGTTTGTGTGTCTCAATCTGACAATCCCTAAATGGAAATCAGGATAAGGAATGAAAACTAAAGAAACTGAAAAGTCAGCAAATTCTCCTTAAAATGCGTGTGCGTGCGCATGCAAGTGTGTGTGTGTGTGTGTGTGTGCACGTGCTCACACGTCTGTCTCTGTGATTGTGTCTGGCTGTGTGTGGTGTGTCTAAGTGTGTGGTGTGTCTCCGTGTGTGTGTGTGTGTGTGTGTGTGTGTGGTGTTTCTCCCTCCCTGCGTGTGTGCGTGTCTCCGTGTGTGTGTGTGTGGTGTGTACGTGTGTGTGTGTGTCTCCACCTCCGTGTGTACACGTCTGGCGTGGTGCCACGTATGTGCGTGTCAGTGCGGACTCCCGAGGCTGCTGGTGGTGCCAGGAAGCCGGGCTGAGGGAGCGGAGCAGCCCCCTAATGATGTTTAGCTTCGGAAGGCCCCGCAGCTGAACCGTGGCCCAGCCATTATTAGTGCACCATCGCACGTGCTCCGTACGCTGCCAGATTCAGCCCCCCCCACCCCCTCTCTCACCGCTCCTCTCTGCATCTTTCTCTCCTCTCTTCTCTTCTCTGCATCCTTCTCTCTGCTCCTCTTCTCCTTTTCCAGCTCTCCTCTCTGCATCCTCCTCTCCTTTCTGCATCTTTCTCTCCTCTCCTGTTTGCATACTTTTCTCCTCTTCTCTCCTCCACCACTTCTCTCTGCGTCCTTTTCTCTTCTCCTTCCTGCTCCTTTCCTCTCCATCCCTCTCCTCTCTGCTTCCTCCTCTCCTCTCCTCTTCTCTTCTCTCCTCCCTTCTCTTCCATCTCTTCTCTCTGCATCCTCCCTCTCCTCTCCTCTCCTCTCCTCACTGCAATCCCCCTCTCTTCCCCCTAAACCTCTTGGACTTATCTTTTTTTCCTCTCCTCTGTTCTTCACTTGCCCCACTCCTCTCTCTTCTCTCCTTTCCCTTCTCCCTTCTCTAATCCTCCCCTTTCCACCCTTGCGTTCACTTCTCTCCTCTTGCCCTTTCTTTCACTCCTACCCCCCCTCCCTCCTCTCATCCCCCCCCACCCCCCCCCCCCACTTGGCTCCTCTCCTCTCTTCCCTCCTCTCCTCTCCTCCCACCCCTGCTCTTCTTGCCCCCCCCCCCCCCCCCCCCCTCTCCTCTTGCCCTTTCTCTCACTCCTGCTCCTCCTGCTCCTCTGCTAGAGGGATGTGTGAGCCAGTAAATGTCCTCAGTCCCAGTCAAGGCCCCAGCTGTGGCGGCCTCACCCTGGACTCTAGCGGTCAGGACATCCTTAGGAGAGTCACAGGGCATGAGTCACAACACACGTCTCAGAATAGAATGTGTCACACAGTAGAGAGTGTGTATGAGTGTGTATGAGTATATGAGTGTGTGAGTGTGTGTGTGTTCCTGTGAAACTGATACCATTGCGTATACTTTTAACCAGCTGTGAACTTGGGTCGTTCTGCCTGGAGCCACTGTAAGTAGCGCCATCCCTTAAATCAGGGTCTCTCTGTCCTCAGCACCCAGCGGACTGTAAATCTCTAATTTATCTCTGATCCCAGAGCATCTTATTGCCACACTGTGCAATTCCAATCAGCCAAATCAGCTGTGATTTGCTAGTGAGAACAGATGTCTTAGTTCTCTCCCGACTATTGGAGCTACTATATTATCCTATACTTTTTCTGTCTTACAGATAATTGACATAGTCTATACACAGATATACACATAGACATAGTCTATACACATTCCTGCACACACATACATACATTCACACACATTGACACATGCACAGAAAGACAAACAAACTCACACATGAATATGAACACCACTGCAAATACGTGTCTTTGCACATGCAGATACACACACACACACGCACGCACACACACACACACGCACGCACACACACACATGCAGGCTCTTTACATACGTGCACACACACGCGCACGCATGCAGACGTGCAGGCAGGCACGCACGCACACAGGGATGCAGGCTCTAAACACACACACACACACACACACACACACACACACACTCAGGGACACTGGCTCTTCTGCAGGGTAGTAGGCAGCGGACTAATGAAAACCACACCGTCGTTAACTCCCCCTGCAGAACCAGAGAATGTGCGGTCCACATTCCGGAAGAATCGCACAGGAACAACTGGGACTTAACGGCTAAATAAAAAAAATATCCCTTTCGCTCTCTTTTATCTCGCAAACAATATGAGGGAATACCATGCAGCCTCCTGCCAAAATATATACAGTTTCTCCCCGAGTACATGTAATGAAGTTTGGTTTCTGAAAATAATGTCGTCTTATTTTTCTGCAACGCAAAGGCAGCTATTGTCCGACTTCAGGCGGACACACAGGGGCTTTGACACACAAAATGGAGCCTGTATGTAAATGTCCCCAGGTGGTTTTCTTAACAGGCACCAGTTTTGTGAGGCCCCCATATGAGTGTCTTAGGTGACACTGAGAAGCTGGCCTAACCCTACTATATCCCACCCTCCCCCACCCCGACCCTCGACACCAGTAGTTTGTGGCTGGCCTTCTCCTGGCCTATTGTTCTCTTTGGTGTGTCATATCATGTAATGTGTGTGTGTATTGTGTGTGTGTGTGTGTGTGCTTGTGTGTGTGTTGAAGAAGAAGAACATCGTTTCTGCATTTTGTCTCCTCCTCGTTTTACCCTCAACATTCCTGCGTCGCTGAGGTTGGGGCCAAAGAAGACACGCTACACAATGGAGCGGCTGAAATGGTATCGCCGCGTGGTTGGCCGAGAAGCACACCGCGACCCCTTGGCGGCCCCCTGGCAGCCAATCAGACGGACCCCCTAATGGCGGCGATGACACGATACGAGATGGGCTTGACAAGCGAGCTGTGGGAAGAAGAACACGTTGCGGGGACATTTTGTGTGTGTGCGCAAGAGTGTGTGTGTGTGTGTGTGTGTGTGTGTGTGTGTGTGTGTGTGTGTGTGTGTGTGTGTGTGTGTGTGTGTGTGTGTGTGTGTCTGTGTGTGTGTGTGTGTGCGTGCGCAAGTGTGTGTGTGTGTGTGTGTGTGTTTGTGCCTGTGTGTGTTTGTGCCTGTGTGTGTTTGTGTCTGTGTGTGTTTGTATCGGCCCCATGACTGTGGCAGATGGCTTGATGGTTTGTGGCAAGGACGCCGGTGTGGCGCAAAGGCACGCAGAATGGATCTGGGCAATGGAGCTGGCCCCTTCCGAAAAGACACCGCACACTTGCCGCAGCAGAAGTTTAGAGGAAATTGGCTTAATTGTTCATTACCGTTCTGCTAATGGCTTTTGTGAACCCATCGACATGCGCTTACATTATCCTGAACAAAAGAGCTGTGGCAAGGCACGTCTTTGCCCCCCCCCCCCCAACCAGCCCCCCCAAATCTGATGAACCGGATGAGGCTGACCACCGGGGCTGCCCCCCCACCAACACACACACACACACACACACACACAA
>CM059278.1:30662945-30700445 GCA_030347295.1 Setipinna tenuifilis
ATATAATGTTCTCTTTCTCTCTCCATCTCTCCCTCTCTTTCTCTCTACTTTCACTCTCACTCTCTCTCCGTCTATCTCTCTCTCTTACATCTTACAATGTCTCCCTTTTCTTTGCTTTATCCTTTGTTCACTCATCATCATTATCTCTCTCTTCATCTGTCTCTCATTCTACTCCTCTTTCTCTTTTTGTGTCATTTTCTCTCTCTCTCTCTTTCTCTCTTTCTCTCTCTCTCTGCAGCGGAACTATTCCACCAGCTCTCACAGGCTTTAGAGATCCTCACAGATGCTGCAGCTCGCGTAAGTTTCAACTTTACTACAGTTTACCTTTTTGTCCTATTTTGCTTGGTTTACCTGCAGGTGATACAACATAAACCAAGCCAACCTTACACTCTGAGTGTACCACACAAGCACACACATACAGACACATACTGCACACACATACAAAAAAATGTACACAGTCTTTCATCCTTTTTTTTCTCTCTTTCTAAGTGTTGCTCCTTTCCTCCCCTACTTTTTCTTTTCTCTTCTTGTTCTATATTTATACTCCTCTGTGCATCCACAGGCTGCTTATGACAAGGTCCGCTTAGCAAAGAGGCAAGCGGAGGAGAGGACACGGAAACTCGATGACAAACGCAAGAAAATAAAACTCGGTATGATTATATAGTCACCAACTAGGAACAACTCAGGATGTTTTTAAGTGGCTACACTAAGTTTGTGTGCGTGTCTGTGTGTGTGTGTGTGTGTGTGTGTGTGTGTGTGTGTGTGTGTGTGTGTGTGTGTGTGTGTGTGTGCATGTGTGTCTGTGCGCGTGTGTGTGTGTGTGTTTACAGACTTGGAGGCCCGTGAGAGAGCAGCTGAGGCACAGAGTGTAAAGGAGGTCAAAGTAACACGAACACTTGAAGAGGAGGTATGACCAGCATGCACACACACACACACACACACACAGAGGAATAGAAAAACACACACAGACGAATAAAAACAGACATACACACACACACACAGTACTCCCCCTCTCTTGCTTTTACTTTCTCACAGGTACACAATGGAGTTCAGCACCACAGGTGTTTGGACAGCTCCCCGTATGTGTGTGTGTGTGTGTGTGTGTGTGTGTGTGTGTGTGTGTGAGAGAGAGAGAGAGAGAGGGTATCGGTTTGCAGACCTGTTAGAACCAGGAGCTGATCTATCTGCGGTCCAGTCTGCCTCTTGTGTGCATTCCTCTCCTCTCTTCCACTCCTGAACTGAAATGCAGCCCCTAAACACTTCCCTTCTTTGTCTGTCATGAAGCCTGTTTTGGCTGGGGCGCACATGGAACCGGTTCTGTCCGCTCCAGAACCTTATCTCTCTCTCCTTTGCGTGCTCCGACCTTATTTTTTACGGCCCCACACCTAACCCTGGTCCTGTCCTGGGCCCCAGAACAGAGCACCGGTGAGCTGCTTACGGGCCTCCTCCTGCCATATCGCAGTTAAGGCTAATCCTCTCAGAGTAGGCCACAAGCAGCTAATGAGGCATTCTCATAAGGCAGAGACAAACGCTTATACTGCCTCTGCTCTAAGTCATGGGTCCACATGAAGAGTCTGTGTGTGTGTGTGTGAGTGAGAGTGTGTGTGATTGAGAGTGTGTGTGTGTGTGTGTGTGAGAGTGTGTGTGTGAGTCTGTGTGTGTGAGTGTATGTGTGTGTGTGTTTCTTTCTTTGTCTGTGTCTGTATGTGTTTCTCTCTCTCTCTCTCTCTCTCTCTCTCTCTCTCTCTCTCTCTCTCTGTGTCTGTGTGTCTCTCTGTCTGTGTGTGTCAGTGTGGTTCTGTGTCTGTGATTGTGTCTCTGTGTTGTGTCTGTCTGTGCATGTGTTTGTGTATGAGTGTGTCTTGTCTGGATGTGCACATATGTGTGTGCTCATGTCTATGTCTGTCTGTGATTTAGTTTCTGTGTTGTGTGTTTGTCTGTGTGTGTGTAGGAGGCAGTCCCAACATTGTCCAGCAGGTGGCAGTGTTTTATCTAAATCGCTTGTATTCGGACGGCTGATTAATGACACCCCTCCCCCCTCCCCCCGGCCTCAGGCACATGCCTCACCCACCTGTCTTGTCTTGCGGTCGCTGTTTGACACGCAACAAACTCGTACGCTGTTGTCTTGTTTATATGATGTCATAGCTGACAGATCCGTTGCCCCTCCGTGGCTTGTAACAGATGGTTCTGCCCGGCTGTATACTTTCCATGTACATAAAGTTAATGCACTGTTGAATATGTGTGTGTGCATGTGTACAAGTGTGCCATGTGTTTGATGCTAAGGATATTGAGAGAGTGTCAACACTGGTGTGTGTGTGTGTGTGTGTTTCTCTCTGTGTATAGATTGCACGGTTGAGAGAGGAGGGCTCCAAACAGCTTGCTGAGGAACAGAGACTCATACAAGAGCAGATTGACCGACAGAAAGCAGCTAGATTACAAACAGACAGCTGTTATACAGGTATCACAAACATACACACACAACCTCAATATATATTCATATGTAATAGTACATGTACATACAGACATGTATGCATACATGCACACATGCTCATGTGGATGTATGTACATGCATACGCACAACTTCTACCAGCTGAACTCTTGGTAAACACTTGTGAGTGGGCATGTCAGTAGTGAGTTCTTCAGGCTATTCTGAAGAAAAATGCTTTTTGTTTTGAAGGCTGTCAGGTATTTAAAATGACACATTGCCCACACAGCTGTTGTTGGGAAGAGCCACCCTGGTTCCGTGGAAACGCTACATTTCCAAGGCAGTTGGTAGTTACAGTAACTTGCCTTTTATCTGTATGATGTAAGGATGCAAACTTTCCGCAACCTCCTAATTTGTGTGGGTGTTTTTTTTTTTCAAATGAAATTTACCTTTTAATTCATTACAAAAGAACATTTATAAAAGAATGTAATTTTGTAAATATTGTAATGCAGGCAGTTGTGGGCCTACATGTTGGGGAGTCAGCCTCACTGCTGCGAAGGTTAATTATCTTTTTGAAAAGGAAAAATGTTGGTGGGAAGAGTGAATAAACAGTACTCTCCTTCACCCTCATTCACAGCTGCGGTGTCTCTGAACAAGGCCTCTAACCCCAACTACACACACGCACACGCATGTGCACGCACGCACGCACGCACGCACGCACGCACACGCACACACACGCACACACACACACTCCACCCCACCTTAAGTAAGGCATTCAAAGCACCCCAGACTGCTCTGTGTGATCATCATATTATATTGCACTGAACAGGTGCTATTATCCAAAGTGACTTGCAATAGCAGGCACAAATCAAGCTTAATCATGCTTGTCATTGCTAGCAGTGTGTGTGTTCACTGCTTCCAATATGTGTTCGCTAATCATGGGTGGGTCTAATGCTGTCTGTCTGTCTGTCTATCTATCTGACTGATTGACTGTCTTGACTGTCTGCCTGACTCACTGTCCGTCTGTCTGTCTGTCTGTCTGTCTGACTGACTCACTGTCCGTCTGTCTGTCTGTCTGACTGACTCACTGCCTGTCGGTCTGACTTACTTCTTGCACCTTAAGTGTGATAGATGCACTGATGGAGTAGACTCTTAGGCACGTCTGTATAAATTTAACCTGCCAAATTTCCAGCTGCTGTTATGTTGAAATCAGCGGTGTGGTCAATGGTGCATTGGATACGGGTATACTAATGTGTTCGTGATTATAGAGGTGAAACGCATTGGCAGTCACTAGCAGCATGTTTAATTTTCGTTAGGCTACATAGTGTAATATACCTCACGACAAGTACTTATAACTAAGTAAGGCAACTTGGATAGTCTGACTACAGAGACTTTGCCTCACCTTAACTAACCCCTATAACCGTACATTGTAATGATTAACAGTTTCGTGTTTCAACTAATAGTTTCTACAGATAAACAAACAGGACTTTTAGTACAGTTTATTTACAACCTAACCATCTGTAGATCGTCGCCAGGACACCATCCAACTAAAACGTAATGCAGAAAGCGATTACGTAAGGTGCGCATCGCACGGTAAACCTCCTTATTGCCTCGCATGTCATCACATCATTGTCTCGATTAGTGATTAATGCCTCACCGTGACAGGCCAGGTCTGTCAGGAAGCCATACATGATCTCATCTCCCTGCTTCTTCCCATAAACACCCACCGAACGGCCCTGTAAGCTTACACACGCGGCCGCGGTGCGGCGAAGAGGCATCTAATTAGAGCTAAGAGCACTAGAGAAGCCCCCGCATACCACAGGCTTGACTTGACTCTGGGAAATGGAAAAGAGTCATTCATTGCTAACAGGTGCGCTAGCGGTGAGCATAAGTGAATAAGTCGTGCTGTACTGGACTTCCCCTTGAATAATGCAGGCTTTTTTTTTTCATTCTTGAATTACGATAGAGTGACTCGAAGTTGGCTATACACCATTGTTTGGGCCATTTGCAATGGTCTTTTAGCAAAGTTATTGAAGGACCGTGCAAAGTTTAAATTCAGCTAATGAAATCATAACATTCCGATTCAAAGTAAATGTTTTGTTGTTTTTCTAGCAAACAAACAAAAAGAAAAACTAAAGTAAACCACTGAAAATGTCTGACCAGGTTGTCAAAACTAAGACCTTGTTTTCATTTTACAGTTTTACACTGCAATTTTGGCGTGTGGGATGATGGTTTGTTTGTGTTGTCCTGTGTTTCCTCTGTCCACTTTTTCCTGGATGAAATGCCTTTGACATTCCCCAGACGACATGTCTGTTATTTGGAGTTTAGAGGCAAAGTACTGGCTTGGGGAGAAGAAATGGCTGGTAATCTTTCAGGGCCTTGGAAACCGTAATAATAGAGAGTGTCAGAAATATGTGTTTGTGTGCGTGTGTGTGTCTGCGTGCGTGTGTGTGTCTGCATGCGTGTTGTGTTTGTGTGTCTGCCTGTGTGTGTGTCAGTAAGAGAGGGAGGTAGAAAAAAAGTCAGAAAGCAAGGGAACAACAGAGGGATGGAAAGAGAGAGAAAAATGCACATGGACTTGAAGAGGTGGGGGTGGGTAACGAAAGAAGAAATCCTGGGGCAGGGAACGAAGGTATGAGCGGCAGAAAGAAAGAAGGGACAAAAGAAGAGATGGTGCAGAAAAGTGCATGAAAAGAAAAGAGAGAGGAGAACAAAAGACAGTGATAGAGAGAGCGTGACCATGGAAAGAGATACAGAGAGCGGGGTGGCGGGGGGGGGGGGGGGTGGTTTGTGGGGGAAAGCGAGACGAGCGTTTGGGAGAGATCTGGGGTCCTGGCTGGGACCCCTGGCGCGTCGGCATGCAGCCGCACGGGGAGGCACGCGAGGGAACGCCGCGACCTCGCCCAGACACCCACACGCTCGCACGCTAGCGGGGTTTGGGGTTTGGGGCTGGGGCTGGGGCTTCAGCTGGGGTGCGGTGGGGGTGTGGGCCTATCTTCTCAGGAGCTGGGGTGGGGGTGTGAGCCTATCTCCTCAATATTCACCCCCACCCCCCCTTTTGTGAGTCCCAATGTGAGGTGTGTGGCACGAACCTCACCTTTAGTCTGGGGCCACAGCAATAGTACAGGTCTGAGAAAGGGCAGTGTCTGAGGCAGAGGGATTGATTGATGGAGTAATGGTGTGTGTGTGTGTGTGTCTGTGTGTGTGTGTGTGTGTGTGTCTGTGTGTGTGTCTGTGTGTGATTGGGGAGGACAGGGTCTGACATATCCCACTGATGCTTTCCGTGTGTGTATGTTCGTTCACCTATAAAATCTGCAGTACTGCTTCTAAATTTTGAAACAATGCAGTCACATGTTAAATCATGGCTGAGGAAAAGTTCATTCGCTGCATTTGTGTCCTCATGTATAATTCCGGTATTGTCGGATGAAATAAATACATAAAATATATTAGAGGATAAAAAGGGGTATCAGACAGCGTCTAACAACCCACCACAACTCACAATGGGAACCCTATATCGGCAAAGTAATGTGTGTTTTACGTCTTGTTTTTTTCTTTATCTTTTCTTTTTTTTCTTTGTTTTCCCATAGTTAAATGTATGACAATATATGACATCCGTATCCACTATTCACTGTTCCTTTCCTTTCTTTTCTTTGTTTTTTGACAGATGGCGGCATCAGTGTCCAGGGAAGTGACAGTGCGACGCCAAAACTAAAAGTAAGAATTTACCTCTCAAAGATGTCTGTCTGAAATCCCAATTCACTTTTTTCTTTTCATTTTTTGCTGAGGTCTCTGTTAAAAAACAAAACAAAAGAAAAGGTGGTTGAGTGGTCAGCCGTGGAGGAGTTGAGATTCTGTTGCCCTGAGGTATTTCATACGAGAGCCGTTTTTATAGAGCAATCCGAAACCGTTTGGATATGATATATGTCGTAAAATGAATACCCAGACCCCCCCCAGTCCCTCTCTCCCTCCTTCCCTCGCTCCCTCTCTTCGCCTCGTCCATAAAATGAATCTTCACCTCTGGATCCCACCCGTTTGTTCTTTCCAGCTCTGGTCAATTGTCGAGAGAGGTTGAGCTGTACAAAGTGGAGCAATATTATATTTCCTCTGGCCATTTTTCAGTTTTGATTTATTAAGGGACACAAGGGGGTGGGGGTGGTGGGGGGTAGGGGTGACGTTAGCTAATATGTTTATATATTTAATCTCATTAATATATCTCTGATATCTCCCATCTTAGTCTCTCTCTGCTCCCCAGTGTGACGTTTGGACATTTGTGTGTTCGTAAAGGAAAATAAACAGTTGTCTGCAACCTGGGAAGTCCCGAGCTTGTCTTACGAGTGATTCCGTGTGAACGATATTCCAGGCTGTTGTCCTCCAGGGACGTACCCGTCTGAAGGTCGGGTCCTAAAAACGCAGGACTGCCTCTCACGTCTGCACGAGACACTCACTTTTAGCAGTAGTGAACTACGCTGTGCAGCGGTTACATAGGGAATAGACTGTGCTTATGCAGCATGCTCTGAGGTAGAGTACCCTACAAAAGTGCCCTACGAGCTAATGCCTTACATTCACTCACTCACTTATACTTTGATGGCAGAAGACTGCCGTGCAGTATGCCAACCAGCACATTGAGAACAGCATGGAGTTCAGTGTCTTGCTCAAGGACACTTCGACCCAGTCAGGAGGAGATGCAGCCAAATCAGCAACTCTCCAATTGGATTGGTAGTTGACTCCTTTACCTTCTGAGCCACTGAACGATTACCCTCCAAAAAGCTGTCATTTCTCCTTGAGCCCTCCCTTTGAATTGATGATATGGTGTGGTGTGTGGGTGAGCGGAAAACCGCTCTGCCTTAAATCTCAGTGCCTTTAGCAGCTCTGGTGTCGATTACCTCTCATGTGACGCCAGGAACTCGCCGTGCCGTCGGCCTTGATGTTTACGCCGCCCTGTCTGTTTGGGCCTAAACGAAATGGATGGGAGGCGAATCTGCGGCCAGGGAAGTGATGGTTGGGAAAGCCTCGGGTCGACCCGGGCTGATAGTACCCGAAGGCCGGCCCCTGCGGTAAAGCGATCGCCCTATTAGGGCTCTATTAGCTCTCGTGTAAGGCTGTTTGCTTTTGTTTGACCAAGAAAAAATCCTGCTTTAGCTATCGTAGGTTGCGCAGTTGAACATCGTGTGGACTTCAGTGTACCGAGGAACCCCAGGAGTCTGCCAAAGAACACCGTTTGGAGGTTTTGCGAAAGCACTTAAGCAATGTTTAGACTAGTATTATTACGCACTGTGGGCCGTGTGCTTTTAAAGGCCCGCTCCTTGGGCACGGCCCAAGTTTTGATGTGCCTCGTTAGAAGATTAATGGGAGTGGAGGTTATCATTGGGTAGAGGAGGCACTGCTAGGGGAAATGGGAGAGAACATTTTTCGAATAGCTGTTCGCAGAAAGACATTTCAGCGATGGGCTATTCCCAGAAACGTTCCTTTTCTCTTTTTTTTTTTTTTTTTTTTGTCCGCTTGACGGGTAACAGAACTTTGGGCCTGGACTAAGTTTTTGTTCTTCTCTCTCTCTCCCACATTCACACTTCTCCACCAATGTTCTCTCTCTCTCTCTTTCTCTCTCTCCCACATTCACACTTCTTCTCCACCAGTGTTCTCTCCATCTGAGCCCCCACCCCCTCTCTCTGTCTTTCTGTCTCACTGTCTTTGTTGCACTATTTGAGATGCATGGTGTGATAAGGAGAGTGGGCCCACTATGCTAAATCATAGCCATTGCATATGAGGAAACTTAAAAAAAAGTTCACAGTTTTCAAGTATGTTCGCGTGAGTCTTTTGATTGCCTCTCAACTCGACTCCCTCTCTCTACCCTCTCCCCTACCATAAGTACAGTGCTTATTCTCACCTCAGTGCAATAAATTATTTTTTGTGGTAGACAAGAGATTACTCTCCCTTTTTCCCCGTCTCGTTTTTTTTTTCTCTCCTCCACTCTGGCTTGTCTGGTCCGTGCTGAGGAGATGCGTCTGGTTTGTGTTACACCTTCATTAGGGGAAGGCCGAGGGGTCGGAGCCGGTTGGCAGGTGAAGTGGTGCTGTCAGGGCTGTCAACACTCCAAATCTTCACACACACACACACACTAGACACACACTAGACACACACACACACACACACACACACACACACACACACTAGACACACACACACACACACACACACACACACACACACACACACACACACACACACACACACACACACACACACACACACACACACACACGCGAACATTTAAAGTATGCTCACAGACAATCACACACCCGCAGACCATCTCCCCAGGCCTTGGCCTCCCCACAAGTTAGTTTTAGCCTGCTGTCCGAGTGAGGGGGGGGTGGCTGCACGTAAAGCTGCGTATAAATTGACTACAGGATTCCCAGGTGTTGATGGGTGAGCTCCAAGTGTTTCAACTGCAGAGCACTGGGGGGGGGTTGGGGGTGTAGGGTGGGGGGTGTAGGGTATGGGGTAGTGAGGATGGCAAAAGAAGACAGCTTCCCTCTTCTCGGCAGCCCCAGTCTGTACTGTAAGGCCTGTGCTGAGATATGTCTTTGTCATCATATCGTGTCAACGAAGCTGGGAGATGGATGTGATTAGACAAAAACTTTGTCGTTTTACAAAATATGGTTAATGGAGCAGAGAGGTGTTAGTGGTCTCCCTGGCTGAGAAAGTGAACATATTTCTGAGAATTTCTCCCCACAGTGGTATCGCACAAGTGATGAGGGCCATGGAAGTAACTTTCAGTGACTTGTGGATCTAATTAGCATGTGATCTTCCTGCCCTTAACACGCAGTAAATATTGTTGATGAGTTTTATTTGCTATTAGTTTATTTATTAGATTTATTGCTTTAAAAACACTCAGTGATACTTTGGTGGAAAAAAAACCCTGGAATAGTTAAGGGGTTTTGGTGGGAACTCAGTTGACTGTGGTCTGATCTGTTGATGGTCTTTCCATCCATCTTCACTGTTTTCTTTGTCTCTCTTCTCTCTCTTCTCTCTCCAGCTGAAGTGGAAGAGCAAGAAGGAAGACGAGAATAATGGAGGCTATTCGCAGGACTTTCTGTTTAGCCTGCTCAAAAAGGTGAGTGATCTTCGAGTCTGGAAGACAGACAAGTTGCACGGCTTCTAATAACACCGTGAGACCCTGACCACCCCGCAAGTGGTTGGTTTATGTGTCATGGCCTGCCTGACCTTACCACCCACAGCAAGGCAATCAGCGCGGTGTTGTCTCTGCAAGTCAGGCTAATGAAATTGGTCTCACAGAAAAATAAATAAATAAATAAATAAATGAGTGAAATAAAACCTCCTTATCCTTATCCCTGTCGTTTGTGTAAAATATCGTTTCCCGCAAACAGACTGTGTGAGAACGTGTCCCCTCATTAAGGCGAGAGATGGCGTGTTCTTTCTCTTAACACACACACACACACACACACACACACACCCTTAATGAGGCTCTCGCGCGGTGTCCAGCAAGCACAGGTTTGGCGGCCCGCATGACATCACCAGCTTTAAAATCCTTCATTTAGGCGTTTGTTGTTGTTGTTGTTTTGTTTTACTTTACTTTACTAATTTTTCCCCCTCATGCAAGCTTCATTAAGTTTTGCAACAGCGAGAGTGCTAGGGGGGATGCGGTGCCCGTTAAAGAGCGGTGCGTGCCGTCGTTAGTGCCCCCCTCGCCTCCCTGGTGGGGCTGTTTTAGGCGAGCCAGGGGAGCCACCGGCAAAATGCGCTCTTCTCATGCAACGCCGCACGAGCACCATTGATTGCAGCCACACCTTTCTCTCTCCTGTCCCCCCCCCCCCCGCCCCTGGCTTTCAGTCCCCCCCCCCACCACACCACAGACACGCGCGCACACACACACACACACACACACATACCCCTCACCCCAGCTCCAGGCGAGCGAATGCAGGGGCCAGCCGCAGGTTTTTCACGAGGACGAAGGGAAACAATGCTGATTTTTTATTTATTTATTTATATATATATTTCTCTTTCTCAGAGTGAGGGAGGAAGGGAGGGGGGGTGGTAAGGAGGTATGTTTAAGTGTCCCTGACGTCAAACGTGCTCCGCCAAGGTCAAGGACTCAATCTTTCCTCCGCACGCTACCCTGTCCGGGTGGCTGACGTGCTCGTCAGTATGGATACAGAAGGAAGGCTGGGTCGGTCAGTGGTATAAGTGGATTGTGGGAAAATTGAGTCTTTCTCTCCTCTTTTTTTGTTTTTCTGTTTGTTTTTTTTCTCCCTGCTCCTCCCTGATGTTCTGTTAAACTGGTGCAACAGGGAGAAAATAGCCCCGTTTTCCCCTGGAAAAAAAATGGAGTATGTCCTCTGGAAAGGGCAAAAGGCAGGAGATGTCAGGTGAGGGAATTCTTGTGGAACGGTTTGGCCCTCCAGTGGGAGCAGTCTGTGTGTGTATTTTGGACTGTATGATATCTGACCCTTCATGACGCGTTCACAATAATGCGCAATAGACCACAGAAATAGTTGGAAGGATGAAGCAGGCCTCTGCTGGGACACTGCGCTGTCACAGCTGCCAGAGTGTTCCCAAGTTTTGTGTGATTTCTGGAAAGCCCGTGCCCCTTCATTTTCCCAGAGAGATGGGCTGAGGTACATTGTGGTTTTCGGCTAGAGAGTTTTGGCTGGGTTGTCACTGGCCCCCCTCTCACCCTGCCCCCCCCCTCCCCCCAGCAAGTACCCCACAGGCTCCCTGTCTGGATGTAGGTGTAGAATTATGTATGATTTTTCTGTGCACTCTCTAGGCTGTCAAATGAATAGGTTGACAATCGAGGCCCTGTCAGTGTTGCTCGACCCGGTGGCCATTCTTCCTGAAAGTCACGAGGCCGCCCCCCCCCGCTTAAGCACAGTAGTCTCAGAGGCCCTGAGCTGGAACACAGTAGGGGGGTGGAATCAGTTTTTGCTTGTTACATGTAGTCCAAGTTAGAAACTGCCCCCGTCCAACCACTGTCACTCAGCACTCCCCCCCCGACCCCCACCACCACTCAACCCTCCCCCTTTGTGTCGGGGGTCAGTAAGTGACCCACAGTGCACCTCTCCTCCCATGCCTCCCCGAGCCAAGTCCTACTGTCAGTCGTTTGGACGGGCGCCACAGTTAATTTCGGCCGGGCACCAGAAACCGTTTTTACGGCATGTTCACATACACTGTGCTGAGAGGCTGAGAGGCTGAGATGGCTGAAAAAGTCCAGAGTGCCGTCCAGAGCTCCTCCGTCGGGCAAACATTACTCTGAACAGTCTCAGAGTCTCTTTTTTTTCTTTCTTTCTTTTTTCGTATGCAGCGGCAGCAGCAGCGAATTGTTTTTGTCTGTGAACCTTTGCGAGGGCTGATGGCTCTCGGGGGCTTAAAGGTTTGGAGCCGTCATGGAGATTCATGTCCCCACGAGCCGCATCACTCACGTCTATATGTGTTTGTTTTCTTTGCTCTGCAGAGGAAACTGCGCTGTGCTAGGGTTCACTGTGCTAAGGTTGAGTTCTCAAGGAGCCTGCAGAAAAGTTTTGCTGCCTAGCCAACCCATACTGAGCCCGAAGGCTAAGACCAGCATTAGCAAAATAATAGCTATATAATGTAACCCTATGAGGAAAGCATGTGTGTCAAACGGATGCTTTCACCTCCAATAGGCCCATAAATAAGCATTAAAGTGTTTGACAATGTGGAAAAGATCCCTGCAGAGATGCACCTGTGTCTGTTTACCTCGACGACTGTAAAGAAACTGTTTCTACAATATGTTTTGCTGTTCTTGTGGACTTTGACACAGTGCCACCCATGCTGGGCCTGTGGACAGTTTGTTGTGTGTTGTCGAGTGCCTTGAAAACACCCTCTCACTAGTAATGGACTACCGGCCCTGCATGGGGTCCTGCATCACTGCAGTCTGTAGGAGGTGGGAAAAGATGAGTGTGGACATGGTCATTCTCTATGGCATTCTTACAGTAACTGATGTAAACACAGGTGTATAACAGCAGGGGATCCTTGCTATGTAGTCAGACCCTTATACTAACATTTACGAGCCTGTCGGTGTACCTTGAGGGGCATTCTTTCACCATAGGATTAATTCTTCCCATTTTTCCCCTAATAAAATTTTGGATGAAAAATGCCAAGGTTTCTAAATACTGGAGTTCTCATTAAATTTGTTACATATTATTAGGAATGGAGGAATATGTAGGAAATTACATCCTCTTTCTTTCTTTCTTTCTTTCTTTCTTTCTTTCTTTCTTTCTTTCTTTCTGTCTTTCTTTACAGTATGGAGATGTGCAGAATGTCGTCATGTCGAGCAAGAAGAAAGGGAGTGCTGTTGTGGAGTTTGCGTCTGTTAAAGCTGCCGTAAGTAAAAAAAAAAAAAGTATAATGTATAAAATGTATAAAAAATGTATATAAAATGTATAACATTTGGGCTTCTTGTTGGATACTAGAGGTGTGAACCTTCACTCATCTCACGACTCGATTCGATTACGATTATTAAGCTCGCATTCGTTTCGATTGGATATCTTGATGCATCACGATGCATCACAATTCTTCACATCAATTTTCTACATGACTTCGCATGGCTTTGATTTCATCAACGAACACAAGCAATTAGATATTACCTTCCTTTTTTATTTAATAACACTCTGCAGCCACCAATATTCATGGCAAATAATAAAAAAAGAAATAAAAAGTAACAGCACTGGGCACAGGGCCCTTCCTGAAAGTGCAAAACCTTCACTATTCAGTACTGTTCATTTAGTCATTTCTAGGTTTTATAGAACATTGACAAGAAAAACTACATTATACTCACTTTTGATCTGCTATTGAAAGGATTATTAATCATTCATGTCAATTATATGATTAATTTCAACACCACTATTGGATACCATATGAAAGTGCTTTTCAGGGACTAAAGAATAAGAGAATAAAACATTTTAAAAAGGCTTGAACTTATAACTCTTGTATGTTTTGATTTTGACAAGAATCTGTTTTGCTCAGCAAATGTTGTCAACACGTTCGAGTCCTCAGTGCCCACCACAGTTAAACTTTCTGATGCTTTGTTCTCAGCCTTCCCACCAAAATGCTATACACTCTTGTGCCACGCATCAGTTTGGGCACATCTTTACCACGTGGTGCAGTGGTGTTGAAAGGACAGCAAAAGGCCTAACGAGTGTCCTGCTGGTTAGACCAGAGACCCGTGGCTGTGCAGGCTGGCAGAGAGATATAGGCCCAGCAGAGCAGAGCCCGTCCGTCCCCTAATGCGGACCAGAGCCGCCTGCATTGTTCTGGTGTCGTCTGGGTCTCCCGCCTCCCCTCGTGCCCTCCACTCCACTCCGCTCTGCTCCTCTCCAGCATCCCTCTCTGGGCTCTGTCACGTTCTGTTGTGGCTCTTGTGGTTACTCTCCTGAGAACGTGCCTGACGGGGCCCAGACACCCCAAACTCTTCAGGCAGGGGGTGGGGTGCTTTGCGTGTGTGTTTGTGTGTCTGATGGTGTGTGTGTGTGTGTGTGTGTGTGTGTGTGAGATGCTTGCAGAGGGAAGGGGATTGAGAAGGTTGGGGGGGGGGGTGTTTTGGTTTGGAGCTGGACTGAATCCTAAAGTTCCCATGCACACATGTGTGTCTTGTCACAAGCCACGGACAACACACGCACACAAACACAAACATAAATAAGATCCGGGTGAGAACAAGCAAGAGCGGACTCCATCCCTGTGTGTGTGTGTGTGTGTGTGTGTGTGTGTGTGTGTGTGTGTGTGTGTGTGTGTGTGTGTGTGAATGAATGTGTGCGTTTGGCATATGTGTTGCATTTGTCGCATGTGAAAAACATTTACACCCTAATGCTGTGTGACACAAGGGTGCTGCACAGCCCCCACGGATATATGAGGGTTGGGGAGGGGGGGGTTGGCGGGTTGGCGGGACTCGACTAAATAACAAACTGAATTCTTCAGAAGAAGAGGTATCCAGACAGTGAAAAGCATCCCTGTTGTTGTGGTGTGTGGTGTAAGATTTACACCTCATATGTTTTCATGCATTTTTTAGGGTTTTTTGTTTGGGGGGGTTGGAGTTGATGTTTGTTGATGATTTTCTTCATGTGCTTCATCTCAGGACTTGGCGTTTCGGAATGAAAGTGGCCTGATGGGAAACCCTCTGAAAATCTCGTGGCTGGAAGGACAGCCTGCGGCTCCACCCGAAAACACACACTCCTCAGCCCCTGGCGGTTTATTTGCACAGGTAAGGCAGAAAGGGTTATCGGAAGGGTGGGGGGGGGGTTGTCTTGTGTAAGTAGCTTCAACTATGTTTGTGCCTGGTCATTGTTTATCCTGCTGGATATGCTGTCTGTCTCTCTTTTTTTCTTTTTTTGTTCTCTCCACCTTCAAAACGACATGTATGCTTTAAATTATGGTCACAAAAAAGAAAAAAGAAAACCTCTTAATGGATAACCCCCGGCTTTTTTTTTTTTCGCTACCCCAATCCAAACACCATTTCTTTATAAACACCATGCGCCTAAAGACAAGTATGTGTACTTTGGAGATTTTATTTTTTCGTATTGACACGCAAAATGTATCAGCCTAGGCCTGCTAGTCTTGCCCCTTGTCGGGTTTCGCGAACAAAGTGTTTGGGGAAATTGGGAGCCTGAGTTTGTTTGGCTTGGACTGGGCCTCCGCGCACGCTCCGGAGTCCGACGAGAAACGAGCCGCTCGTCGCCCATTATGGGCTGACCCAGGAGACCAGAGGAATTCTGGGGAACGCTCCGGAATGATGGCGGGCCGACCAGAGCAAGAGAGCACCAGGGAGACGTAATGGGCGACTGGCACGAGAGGCTCTTGGCTCTCTGGCTCTGGCTGGGCTGCCTGCTGAAGAGGTACTCAACCCAGCTCCACTCCGCTCCCCTCAGCTCCCTTCCGCTCCCCTCTTTACCTCCTGCGTGTCCCCTCACAAAGAGCAGTGCTCCCACTTCCTGCATCTCTGTAGCGTTTAAGAGTCGAGTCGAGAGGATTCTTAGTGCCATTCTGAGTACATTTTTGTATTCATTTTTGCATTCCATTTAGAAGGCTGTATAAGTTGGACTAGTTGCTTTCAAGAATGTTTAAAAAAAAAAAAAAGGCTTCAAAACACAATATATCAGTAAAATGACAATGAATACTCTGTACACTAACAAATGTCAGAATCTATTTCCAGTAATCATAAATGCCATAATACCAAGGGTATTATTTCTGCTGTCATTCAGCTAATACACACAAGGGGACATGGTAAATTAAAACAACATTCCACCACTACCAAGGTGCGAAAGATGTACATACATTTTACCCAAAGTACAAATATGTCATAAATTAACAGTGCAGAAATAAGACGGTTCAGACATCATAGACAATACAATAAATTAGACCTGGTGCAAATACACCCAGACAGCACAGTTCAAAAACCAGTGAGTGAGTTGGCAGAATTAGCATAGTGGTTGTGTAATTTTGAATCACCTTTTTGTACATACCAACACACACTTGTGGTTTTTCGTTGTCTGAATGTCTAGACTAGTGTTGTAGTGGAGGGTGAATGCCATTTGCACACCTCTTTAAATTACAAATAGTATTTACGTGACTTTTTGTGATTCCTATTTCTACAAAATGGGAATCAAACGGCGAACAATTTTTTTTACCTCTGTGTGTATCATTTTCCTAACTTTCCTTTTAGTTTTCGTTTTGGTTAATGTTCTTTTTGTGCACGCAAACACTTTATTAGTTGTAGTTGATCACATCCACCTCTCTGGCTCTGCCTTTCTTTTTTACACTTCACCACAGCACATCCATACTAATTAACTAGCAATGCACACACTATAGATGTAAGTCCCAAAGCATAGGTCTGGTCTTCTGCATCAGTATAGTTACTCTCCTTGTGCTTCTCCATACCACCCGTCCATGACATCTGCTTAAGACATACATGCAATTAGAAAAATATAGGTCACCATTTCTCCTACGCTGTCTAGTGCAGAGGACAGGACAGGAAGGGACGGTGAATCGCCCACTTGTCTAGCAAAGACCAGCTGGTCTTTCTCCTCCTTGCCACGGCCTGCACCAAACCTGTGGCGTGGCTATGACTGTTGCCCTCAGTCCATCCCTATACTGCGACAACATCTGGGATACTTCATTCATCGCTGATGGAACAGACCCAAACAGGAGTCTGTAAGGAATACTGTCTTGTCATGACGTTTGGCAAGCAGTGCATCTGAGGAGGATATTAGATCACCAGAAATTGTGCAAGACTAAATAAGGATCAAGTTGAGCTCTTTGTCCGAACTGGAGCTGTATTACAAATGACGTGTTGCACCGAGGAGGATTGGCTCAGCCAATTTAGCTTTTATCTGGAGTCCTAAAAAAAGCATGTGTGCTCTCAGCCGTTTTTGCGCACCTCAATTAATGTGATTCGCGTGTGTCTCCTGATTATAAAACAATTTTTTAAAATCCTAATGGCATCGAGGGAAATGCTCGAATTGTTTTAAATGAAATAAAGAGAAGCTGGGGAAAGAAAAATAGTGGCCTTAGTCGACATTGTTCGAGTAATTTCTTGATTTTTTTTCTTTTACCCTTACTCTGCTTAGCTGTAACTGGGTCTGTGCGTGGAAGGCTGCGAGCATTAGTCTCCAGCGTGCTGTACCGTTGGGGCCGTTTGCTGCGTTGCACCTGCGAGGCCACCAGGACTGTGTGACTCAGCACGGCTAATTCACTTAGTTAGAGTTTCCCCAAAAGCACTGCCCTGCAATCACCACTGATTTATTATCGTTCTATTCTCGCTTATTTTTGTCTTGACTCACAGAAACACAGCAGTGCAATAAGGTACACCACTGCTTCATCTCCAATGTGTTTGTTTGTTTGATAAGGGCATAATGTTCACTGATTAACAGACGAAGTGAAAATGGCCACCCGTTGTCGTAATCCAGTTCCTAAAGGGAGGCTAAAATCACATATCCCTTCTACAGGTAGTTGGCAGATAATTTGTGCGGCCTCGTACCTAGTCCAGTACACTGCACACACACTGAACAAACAGCACAGTAATACCACTTGTAACAACTGTCTTTATCATGTTGACCTTATTCATCACTTTGGCTCATTGGGAGGAAGAAAAAAAAAACAAATTAACACCATTACAACATTAGTAATGTTCCCTCAGTTCTCCCACGTTGGAAGTCCCTGAGGAGGCCTGTGTCGCATTACAGCAGGTGGGGAGTACTAGCGCTAGCCAAGGGGTCCCATCTCGACACACACGGGAGAGAGACCACAGTGGAGGTCCACACGTGTGTGTGTGTGTGTGTGTGTGTGTGTGTGTGTCTCCACCAGTGCTGTAACTGTAGCCTGGCCTCCCCACGTCACTCCCACTGCGATTGTAACCGAGCTGAGCTGAGCTGAGACAATGTTGAACAAACGCGCTTTTGTGCCTATTCTGTCAGCTTATCCCCCTCCGCACTGGGGGCAACAAGGACTCCAGAGTTATCGTCAGACATCATGAGCATTACCTCAGTACTGCCCTGCAGAGTGGCAAAGTGCAGGAACTATGCATTGCATTAAAACTGCGAAAAATACCTTTAAAGTTAAACATTCTGTAGGTGTAATATTGGTGCTGCTTTTATGTGCTTTTTTAAATAGAAAGAAGCAAGCCATTTTAGTCACAAGACAAAGAAGGTGTTATAAAGTCAATTTCAAGTCTAAAGTTAAAACAAAATATGCAGTTACTGGCTTTCGGCTTTTGTAGGGCAGAGAATTATCCTTGTCCTGTTTTAATTACACAAGTCCGAGTCTTGGTGGTGGCCGGTTATCCGAAGCACAGCTGTGCTCCCCGGTGACCTGGGTCCCGACGATGGGGCCGAGTTTGAGCACGCCTGGCCTGGCCTGGCCTACCCTGACCTGGCCTCCACTGCACCCGTGGAGGGTGTATGTGTGTGTATGTGTATGTGTGTGGTGGTGGTGGCGGTGGTGGAAGGAGCATAAGGTGCTGGTCTCTGCGTGCTGTGACACATGTAGTTTATATTCCTGATTTATTAGGCCTCCGTGCCCCGGGACATGCTGCAGCTGGGCCTGACATTCCTCGGGGAGGTGTCCCCGCCCTGGAGGATCATGGGATTCGCGCGCGAACAAAAACCTGACGGGGCTCTCTTTTGCGTGTGTGGCGGGGAAGAACAAGAAGAAGTGGAGCAGTGCATTCTGCGCACCCTCCAGCCTTTTTGCGTTTTAGCACACAGGCTTTTTAATTTATGTGCAGATCATAAATTGTGAGATGAAAAAGGCTTAACTCATATTGCAGAGCAATTCTCACAGCTTCTAGCCTCATTTCAGCCTCCCACTCTGTGCTTTCTGCAGAGAACCCCCCACATGCAAAACCCCAGTATGCGTGTACATCTGCAAGAATGGATACTAAAGAATAGGACCTCTGTTCAGGTCATTCTGTGCCCGTTAATGCTTTTTTTTTATTAAAAAAAGGGGGGGGAGGAGTCGTTCTCACAACCATTTTGTTATTTATGTTGCAAATGCAGGCTGAGTCAGGGGGCCCTGGTGTCTAACCGCTCCCGAAGGTCCACAATAATAATAAATTCCTGATATTTGGACAGGATTTGATTTCAGCTTTCGCAGTTTGTATGTTGTTGTGCATCACTGCAGAGGCCCGTAATAAATTCTGAACCTCGAGAGCTTGTGAAATTAAAAGGTTTATATGCCGTGCGAATAACAAGGCAGCTCGGTTCGGGTGAGGTTCACCAGCGGTGGAAATGAACAGCTTAGCTGAGCTTGCAAAATGACGGCTTGGGCCGCGATCCATGGGACGTGTCATATCAGGTTTTACCTTGCTTACACCAAATTTTACCTTCTCACTTATCTCGACCTAGTAAAAAACCACAGTCCGATTAAGTCGTAAATTCAGCGAGGTAATAGTAATCCTGTCCACGGCAGTAAGATTTACTCTGAAAAATGGAGCGGTCTTGCTCTTTTATTAGTGATCGTCGGGGTCTCACAGTAACCCTCCACCCGATGTATCCCCCACATCTGCGGCCAGGCATTGTTGAAACCGCACTCTGCCGACAGATTGATATGATGGATGGCCCAACTCTCAGACTCCCCTTTTCCTAGAACTGCACATTAAGCCATCCCTCGATCTTTATTCATCATCCCCTTCGCACGTCTAGTGTACTCAAGGTCGACACGGCGCATATCTCCATGTCCACCGAGGCAGATTGCCGTGAGTCATGCTATGGAGGATGCTGTGAGGAAGGCTTCCCATAAAGATGAATTGCTAACCTGGTTTGATTGGAAGCGTGTAACTTTTTCCTTTCCTCTGTCGAAGGTCATTGGCCAAATGCAACATAATCCAGATGTACCCTTCTATTTTGAGGAGCTTACGCCTCCTTCACCCCCCTTCCATATCTTATAGATTTCAGCGTTACCAGGAGAGTCGCTACATGGTTTTTCCCAAAATAAACTGACCCACCTTGTCTGACATGGCAAAATAGCTGTAGTGAAGACAGATGAAACTATGAGATTTTTTTCTTCTCTTCT
The DNA here is from genome assembly GCA_030347295.1 of Setipinna tenuifilis. Classification (NCBI taxonomy): domain Eukaryota; kingdom Metazoa; phylum Chordata; class Actinopteri; order Clupeiformes; family Engraulidae; genus Setipinna; species Setipinna tenuifilis. Next base: position 30,682,906 of record CM059278.1, read on the forward strand.
CTTCGTGAGAGGGCAAGTTGGGGTTCTTGGGAAGATCTGAGACATTCATTTTGTTGCTGACGTGAAAGCTAGAGGAGACATTGCCTCGAGTGCCCAAACTATTGATTAATGGTGTTGAATCATGGGGTGTAATGAAAGGATTGGAACAGTTTATTGAGTGAACACATGGAAAAGAGAAACGTTGGCAGCTATCTGTTGTGTCCCTTTTTTATGTCACTCTTTAAAGTCCTGAGAATCCAGTGCCTTGACTGTTGTGCACTTTTTTGCTTCTGTCTGCCTCTCCCAAGCTGCATTCTTGGCACGTCATGTGAGTTGCTCTGAACTGCGTGTCACTTTCACATATTTCTTCCTTCCTTTCCAAGATGTCAAAGTTGTCACACGCGAGCCATAACACTGTTTAGCAGACTTGGCACTGAAATAACGTGAATGCGCGAGAAAAACCAAAGGTAATCCTTAGTTAGTTGCCCTTTAATTTGCGCTGACACAATCCAGAGCCCTGCAAACAATATCGGTTTCAGAGACAGCAGTTTGCTCAGCAAACCCCCTGTGAAACCGTGTTGCATATTTTCAGTAGCATCGAGCTTGACTGCCAGACTCCATTACACCAGCGATAGGAATGTTTCTGTTGTCAAAATGATATTTAAGCAAAAAAAAAGAAAGAAAAAAGAAAAGAATCTTTGCGAGGGGGAAGGTAAAAAAAAGTATATTTTTCTCAATTGTGTGAGATGGCAAGTCTCTGGTATTCAGCATGATAGCAAGTCTGGAATTTTGAGGGAAAGAAAAGTGGTTACAGATGTTGTTGGGGGGGTACCTTGCAGTCTGGTCCTGGGCTTTTCAGCGCCAAGATAATTTGTCTTCCAATTACTGTCTCTTTCTTCTCACATGAGTCGTGAGGGTTTGGGCGGCTGGTCTCGCAAAAGAAGTAATTTTCGAACGCGAGTCCTTGTGCTCCGCAGCACAGCCCAGCCCATAGCAGTCATAGCGTGCGGGGAGTCCAAGGACAGTCTCGTGTGTGGTAGGAGGAGAACGTGAAGTGTGCTCATGGGTAATTTTCATGGATGTGCTGTGTGAGTGTGGAGCCCAGCACGCCCCTGGGGGTTAGATTCCTCCCCGTGTGTTTCCCAGTCGGAGCCAGGAAGACACGCTGACAGGACTCCGGTACTCCAGCAGGGCTAGCCGTCTGCCTGCCTGCCTGTCTGTCTGTCTTACGGATCTGGTCACTAAATCCCCCGAATGAGGCAATGCGTAGCGTGAAGGGCCTAGTGGCAGCTTAGCGGTGTGTTGCAAGAGCAGGGCTGGAGAGAAATTGGGTCCCCGGACGATTCTGACAGGCTAATTTGCCGTGTGTGTGGAATCTGTGGTTTGGAGTGGGATCCCCAAGGCGGCTGACTTGGCAAAGGGTCTGGCCATGGATTTGGCAGTGGATCTGGCAGTGTGTCTGGCAGGGGCTCTGCATCAGAGCCAGATCAGGGCCATGTTTGTCCTAAACTCGGCCACAATCTGATATAGTGTTTTCACTGCAGGCCTAAAGTCTTAAGTATCGGAAGCTTAAGTCCACCGATTTCTTAGTTATAATTTGTTTGACTTTTGTCGGCCTTGTCTGTTATTTACATGAACTGGTATTTTGTAAGCTTTGACTTTGTCTTAAAACCATGTAATGCACCCCCTCCAAAACCAAGGAGATTTACAGTAACGTTTTAATGTCATTTCCATCTGGTCTATGCCACTAGAATTTAACGATTCTTTGCCAGTGCCATGTCAGAGTTAAACATTTATAGTCCTGATATTTTCCAATATAAACATTGCAAATATCTCCAAACAGTTTATCCATGGTCTTTCCAAGCTGTCGTCTAGGGGTTCAGAGAACATTTGTCTTATGTAAGTAATGTATTAATTACACTATGTTGAATTTTAAAATCTGTTTTCGTCAGCATGGTAAGCCCATGTTGTTTTCTCATCTGTTTGTGTTTTGGTGTTTCGTGGACCATTACTGTCATTCCACGCTTAGTTGCCAGTTAATCTCTGATCGCAATGGAAACACTCCATATGAGTCCAAATCTATGCAAAGGCAGATCACGCACGTGTGCCCTTTGGTTTCCAGCATTCCTTGTCTCAAAAAGACAAAATGAGCAAACCACACTGTCAGCGTTATGTACTACACGTCTACGGTGGTACAGTAGCATGAAAAATAAGACGCACATGTGCCACCAGTGGTTTCAGCAGTTTCTGACACAGTTGTTTAAATGGGTTTAATTTTTCGTCTAACTGCCTGTAGTGGTGGGGGGTTTTGAGAAGCATACAGTACAGCCACTTAGCAGAAAGCACGCACCCAGAACATCTGTACATCACATGAATAGGCCTCAGAGGACACCCACCGTAGACTGTCCATACTAAGCTACAATTTCAGTGTGTAAAATTTCACTTCTTAAATTAGGTCGTACTAAACATAATTAGGATTATCGATTTCTTCCTAGAATCAGTATTTCTATTTATTGTGGTCCACACTTTGAAAAGCATACAGAATATGTGTGTACCTAAGTGTGTATATTCTTCTAAAAAAATCAAATAATGAATATTGTTGTTGCTGTTACACATCCAGCAGCTTTATCCCGTAGCTTGTCATGCTCCAGCTTTCATTCTTGATTCCCTCTCTTTCCAACTTCTATCACTCCTCATTTACTCTTCTTTCTCTCATTTCTGTATTTTTTTCCTTCTCTTTTTCCCGATTACCCTTGCCATTTTTTCTCAGCATCGCTCCCCATTAATTTCTCTCTCTCTTTCTCTGTCTCTGTCTCTGTCTCTCGCTCTCTCTTTTTTTTCCCTTGTCCCCCTCTTCTTTCCCAGACCCCCTGCCGCTTGCTTGCTTGCTTGCTCAGATGGGCCAGTGCTGTTGGCGGGCTGGTCAGCCTTGGCGTCGGGTGTTGGGGCCGTGTTTGTTCAGCAGGTAGTGTTTAAACCGCTCATCTGGAGCCTGGCTAGCATAGGAGTGGACGGCCGGTCGGCCCGCGGTCAGTCCCCCTCAGCTTCACCGGCAGCACCGCACACATGTGGAAGTATCGCCTTACCTCCCCTGCGCTCGTTAGGGCCACAGTGCAGTGTGGGCTTACAGCTAAGCACAGAGCCCGTCACCTGGCTTTCGCCCCCGGTGCTGCCCAGAGTCACTGTGCTAAGCGTGTGAAAAGCAGAGGTGTCAATCCCTGGCACAGGAAGTGAAAACCTCGCCACATATTTTAATCCAACTATTTCCTGAACCAGGTGATCCTAATGAACACGCGAATCATCCAGCAGGTAGATTGACTAATTAGTTAAATCAACTCTGATAAGAGCACAGAAAAATAAGCATTTACCTTATACTTATTTTACACTTATTTCATATTTTATGCTTTTATGTTATTCTTTGTTTTTATTTTTGTACATTAAACTGCCTTTGTGTATGAAATGCGCTGTACAAATAAACTTGACTTGACTTGTCTTGTCTTGACTAGACAAAAGGAAATACATGGCAGGGTTTTTACCTTCCTTTCCAAAGCTTGGGATTGAAACCTCTGGAAAAAACCACCCCTTTGAAAAAAAAAACACCAAAGAGTTCTTTGGTGCATGAAGAGCCTTGCCTTTTCAAATTAAAATAGGTGGCCAGCATCTTGACATGTAGAGGCTGTTGTACCTATTCGTCAATGGAGCTTGTCCAGGAGAAGGGGCCATTTCAGAAATGATTAGGGCCAACATTATTAGTTATCGCACCTGTGTTTAAGGAGCCCCTAAACTTAAATAGGGTGTTACTCACACTAGAAAGAAAAAAAGAAATGAGAAATGAGAAAATTGAGGGCACCAAAAAGCATTAGAAAGGTCCATCTTTTATTCCTCCGAAGAAGCTGCTTAATTATTGACTAGCACTTACCACATAAATCTAATGCTGTAACAGAGGCAGCGGCACCTGGAGAACATTAACTTTCACTCCTTGGTGTTATCCAGCACAACTCTTGTGAGGATACAACATGATCAAGCTGTGTTAACTTTTACCTTTATAAATGTACCTTAAATGCACTTCGATACAACTGCAATCCAAATGTCCAAATGTAAATGAAAGTCAGTGGTTGACGTCTCGGCACATAATTATGAATTATTGGAAACGCTATTGCCCAATTCCACACTTTCCGGAAGAAGTTGCGCAATACTGGCCCATAGTGGGGTTAGTGTTTTGTTATTACTGTGTGCCTTTTAACTGACCTCCTATTGACACTGCAGAGGAAAGGGTGGGTTTTGGGAAATGTGTGTGTGTTTGAGAGAGGGATTTCATCCGGGTGGTTGTGTGTTTGGATGTGTGTGTCGGTGTGCGTGCACGCATGTGTAAGTCTGTGCGTGTGTGTGTGTAAAGGAGAAAGAGTATGTGAGGATGGTTGTGTGTGTGTGTGTATGTGTGTATGCGTGCGTCTGTGTGAGTCCTCTTGTGTCGGCTCAGCAGATGAGAGCTTAAGATAGCCATCAGGGCTGATATCCATCTATCCCGGTTCTGTTCCGGCGGAGGTCCAGCGATGCGAGATGATGGCAGAGCTCTAGTCCTGCTGATGTTTCTGGAAGCCGCTCACTACCAGTGCAGTGGTCTCTCACGTGTAGCTGTTATTCTGGGCAGCAAAACCTTTAACATCCTAGTAGGGGTAGTTTTACCTCCAAAAAATCAGTGCTTTAGCAAAGTCTTTGTAAAGATTTGAATCACGGTCTGGAACAAGAGTTTGGGGTTGATTCTGGAAGGTTTTTCCACCAAGTGCTGAACAGGACTGCGTAAACCATAGTCACTGAGTAACCACAACAGTAACCACAAGGAAAGAGAGCGTTTGTCACATAACAATGGTAGTTCCTCTGATGATGCATTTGGAAAATGAACACCAGGTCTTATATGCCCCAGCAAGAGTTCATCTAAAATGTCTTAACTTTAAGTTACTGGTTTGTTCCTAGGCCTTTTCACTGGTAGTGTTTGTTCATCACCTGAAGCACATCATCCAATATGGATGGCCCTAGGTCAAGGTCGAAAGCAAACGCAGAGTCGATGTCATCTGGCTGTGAAATCTCCATAGTAGTCTGGGTGTAGCCTTTCCCGAAACTCAGGCTTCCCTGCCCCGGGCTCGGGCTGGCACTCGCCCTCTCGGACCCAGACAGTTCGTCCTCGATCATATCCCCTTCCTCGCTGTCGAGCAGCGGAAGCGAGCTGCACTTCTTTCGCCTCTGCGACGAGTTCTGCCGCTGAGTCATCCAGTCAGGGCTCTCCTCGCTCTCGCCATCAGCATCACCCTCGTCCTCCAGGTTGAGACGCGGCGGTTTCGGCGGCGGCGGTGAGCAGGCCAGGAAGAGGTTCTGCTCGCTCTGGGAGCTCTGCAGCAGCAGGCTGTGGCCGCGCTTGAGGAAGGAGAGGTCCCCGAAGCAGTCGCCCTGGCCGTCTGAGCCGATGTGGGACAGGTGGCGGAAGTCGCCCAGCGGAAGGCTGATCATGTTGACGGACAGGCTGTTGCGGTGCTTGGAGGACTGGCGTCTGGGCCAGCGACCTGAGGCCGGCTTGCGGTACAGTGAGGTCTTCAGCGGCATCCTGAGGGGTAGTGTCGTGTTCACTGGAGTAGTTCTGTGCAATTACTCTGGTTGAGTGTGTGTTTTCTGCTGTGGTTCAGTAGAAGAGCATCATTGTGGGAATGGATTTGTCCTCTTTTCTATGATGGAAAAGAAAGAATGAGACATTTAAAAAAAAGAACTTTTGAGGCAATTCAGGTTTTGACACTGATATGTCAACAGTACCAAGTAAATCTAGCAGCTAATTGTCATCTTGGACAAACATGACCACTCTCTGTAGACACTGGCCGCACTTTCGTGCAATGTTTCCAGTACCAGATGCAGACTTTGGCTGAAGTTAAGCTGCCCTTGAAAATAAAAAAAATAAAATAATAATTTGAACACTGCACCTGTTCACTATGCAATTTTTCACAATAGCTCTTAAACACAAGCTTTTTTTTGTAAGGCAGCTTTTAATAAATGTGCTTTCTGATGATTCTGTATGTATAATTTTTCAACGTGATTTATCATGTCATTTATCCACTTATCTGTCCTGGAGTAATCTATCATGTATTGCTTTTCTAAATCAACATTCCTGTCAGTTTCCAAGAGGAACAGCTTTTTCCCATCAGGAATACATGGCAGCTCCACCACCACGGGCTCTTTGATTTCAACACCCTAACAACATGTTCACCATGCTCTCAGCAGCCACAAACTAACTGAGAACTCAGAAAGGGACTGAAGCTAGATGCAAAACTAGCCCTGCCTGTCACAGACTGCCCACTGTTAAAACTGCTGTGGATTCTGTTGGATTTCTCTTTTTGCATGTTGTGTAGGAAGTACAGTTTCTGTGTCTGTAGTGTCCCTACTCTGGGAAACTTATGTATGTATGAGGGTAGTCTGCTTACTCTGTGTTCTTCTACACCTCTGTTAGCTTATTATGTTCTCCTTTTGTGAGTCGCTTTGGATAAAAGCATTTGCTAAATGTAATGTAATGTAGCGTTTGTGTATGTAAATAGTGTGAAAAGTTAGTAAAATCAGAAGAACTGGGCTGTTGTTCTGGCACAGCTGTTTTTTAGAGACGACTGGTATTAGGCCAGCCATTAGGGTTGTCCTAACACCCCCGGGAGACTCCCACTACTCCTTTCTCTTTCGACATCTAATCCATTTTGGCATGACAAGTCGACAGTTAAGCGGTATTAAAGCTCATCACCCGCACCAGAAGACCAAAGTGATTTGATATGCAGTCATACAGCAGATGCGAGCTTGGTTGAAATGCCCCCCAAAGACGTTTTCCAAAAGGGATCATAATCTGGCGAGCACGGTCATATTGTACAGTCAGTGCAAGCAAATCACTGTCATTTAATTTGGCTATTTTACTTAACGTCTTTGGAGTTGCTCAGGAGAAATCCGTTGGATTTCAAACCGACCCAACCGAAATTTGTTCCCATTCGTTACACTGAGCTTGTCAAGACAGACCTCACTGTGGTTGGCAAGGGGAAGTGGACTGTCCTGTTTTCTTTTTTTTTTTTTTTTACCCCTTCTTATTTAAATTATTTATTTATCCTTTTGCAGGCCTATGTAAGATGTGTGTTCGTGACTCGAAACACTCACTCTGTAAATTTGTAAGGCACTACAGCAAACATGTTTTGTTGGCCAATAAAGGTTTTATCGGCACTTGAGCAGCAGCAGGAGGTGAGAGAGTGTGGACACAACAGCATTCCTTTCGCAACATGTAACGCTACGGAGGGAAGGTGGAACTCTACTTTTCTCTCTTTCCCTCCCTCTCTCTCTCTCCCGCTCTCTCTCTCTCTCTCTCTCTATCTCTATCTCTCCCTCTCTCTTTCTATCTCTGTCCATCTCTGGAGTGTGGATCAGACTTAAGCAGCATTTTTCCTGCCAGCCCTTAGTTAGTGGAATCCTCATTAGTACTAATTTCAACCCACACTGCTCATGTCTTTTAAACATGCCTTTGGGAACAAAAAAAAAAAAATAATGAAAGGAAAAAAAAAACAATTACTACTGCCGCACCTATTTTACACAGCACCACCCAACATGTCATCAAATACCTGTTTTGCCTCAATCCCTTCTGTTGGGGCAGTTTTTGTGCGTAACTGGTGGTGTGTATATACCGGGAAAAAAAGTATTTTAATAGACCAAACCAGACCATTAGACCCTATGGTATACATTGCCAGAAATATCAGAACAGGTGGGTAAAAGACGGTGGTCTTACCTGGCCGGTGGCTGGTGCACCATCCACTCCTCACTGCTTGTCAGCTCCCTTACCCGTATCCCCAGTCAGGAAGCTCGGCCGAGACGGATACCTGCACAGCCCGACGAAAGCACACCTGACATGACCGGACTCGCTCGGCTGTGGGACGAGAATGAAAGAGGGAGAGAGAGAGAGAGAGAGAATGAAAGTATAAAGGGAGAAAAGGGGGGAAGACTTTCTGAGGAAATGCTTGCTGGAGTCTCTGCTCTACAAACAACACTCCTTTTAACTTTGAGTAAACTCCAGATGCATGCTTGAAGGATCAATCATTTACTTGACTGCTCTAAGCCACCGTGCCAGCATTAGACCATTAAATTAAAGACTGTGGGTAACTATGTCAGCCATAACTTGTGCCGAACCACAGCCAGCCCACTTAGCTGCAACCATCTTTATTTTCCAACCAATCTTGTTATGAACAAGAGATATTCTGGCATCATATCAGCACCGCATTCTGGTTTGGCTAACAGAGCTGCTAAGCTAATTACTGGTCATACATTTGCCTCTGTGTAATGATCTATTGGAATACCTTCCAGCAGAGGGTCAGAGAATGACTGACTCACCTGTAGGTGACTCTGGTCCAGGCTTTAGGAGGGTCGTTTAGTCCCTTAATTGCCTGAGTGTTCCCTTAGGGTCCTGGGTCTTGGTCTTGTTGGCGCCTCTGTGAAGTATCCTCTGCTATATCCACTGTGTGTCTTTGTGTTTGAGGGCAGGCTGAGGTGTGGCAGTTAGGTTGCCTAGGTGAGGCTGAGGTGAATGAATATATGTGTGCCAAGCAGGTGGCTTTTCCCTTGTCTGTCTCCTTTTTTCTTTCTTTCGTTCTCTCTCTCTCTCCCCCTCCCTCCCCTTCTAATCAAGAGCGGCAGGTGAGGTCACACAACTTCCAGTTAGGTGCTGTAAATTTGATGTGTAGAGGCCCTCTAGCTAAGAAATAGACAGAATATTTATCTGTTTTTCTCTTGCTCTATTTTTTTTTTACCACTGAGTCATTGTCTCTTTCTCCTGTCTTGTTTTGTCTCTCTCTCTCCTCTGTTCTCCCTCTACACTGTCTCTCTCACCGATCACCTACTCTGTCTTCCTCTCTCTTTCTCTGTGTGTCTGGGTGTGTGTGTGTGTGTGTGTGTGTGTGTGTCCCTGTCCCTACTTCCTGAGAAACTGCACCCTTACAGAGGCGCATAACACATTCTTGTGTGTGTGTGTGTGAGCTAGAGAGAGAGAGAGATGGCAGTGTGAGGGGCTCTGGTCAGAGCGGGGTTAACTGCTTCCTAATCTCAGTGCCATTGTCCTCACCCTGCTGATTTCCTGTGCGCTCTAAGCTGGGGCAAAGCCACCACGCCATCCACACACCCCCACCCCACCAAAACGTCACAGCTCCTGGTGAGCACACAAGTTGTGCGGCACCAATGATGAAAACACAGACAGGAAAAACTTTTTATTACTGTTTGTACTGAAACACTGAACTTCACACTTTACATCATTGGTCACACCAATTAAGCAACTTTAAACTGGAATTGAGTTCAATGGAAGTGAATCAAAGGAAACTGAACTAGGAAAAAGGCTAAATTACACTGGATTCAATTACATTACATTACACTTAGCAGACGCTTTAATCCAAAGCGACTTACAACAAGGAGGACATAAGCTAACACTCAATTGAAATCTAGAGGCAGTGGTCGCTGGTGCGTGGGTCCATCCAAAAACAACAACAACAACATGAACACCAATACTAAGACCAACATCAGCAGCAGCAGCAGCAGTAAGAGGCGGCCTCTCGGCCTGGGACAAGCACGCACAGGCCCGCCATAGTTGCGTAAGGCCCCACCAGTGAGTACTGTAGGCCTCCTGGAGTTCTCACGCCTGCAGCCATAAGTGTTTGTAGGTTACACCGCATCTGCAAGTGGGAGGGATTTTCCGCTCCCTTTATTCCTACTGTTGCCACATACCTTGGCATGATCTGTAGATTTCATTGGGTTTGTTAAAAAAAAAAAAAAAAAAAAGTCGGTGTGTTTTTGAAATGATGATTGGTTCAGAAGTATTTACCCTCTGGTGGTTTACACTAAGGGACCGCATCGAGTACCATTTTAGGCGAAGGTCCAGAATTTTTAGTCTAAATTCGCTGTTTTACATTTCTTGTCCAAATAAAGAGAAAGAGCACAGAATTAGTTGGGTGTTGGTTTTTTTTGCCCTGATGTTGCTGTGAGGAGTTTTAAAATATTTTGTTAGTGTTTGCAGTACAGCGCCTTATTTAAACATTGACAACTTAATTTAGAATTCAACGAATGCAGCGGTGTATACAGTACTTTCTGGATTTTTCCCCTCCCCACCCAAACTATGCCAAGATTGATGTTTGTTTTCATTATACACTATTCAGGTATGTGTTTGAGCCAGTCATACCTTCATTTTTGGACATGTCATGAGAAAACAAAACACAATGGGGTAGCGTTTCTCCGTCTCTCCTGCGGACCCCTGGCAATGCAAGTTTCTCTGTCTGTCTCTGCTCCGCATTAAGAGAGCCAATGATTGATCTAATCAGGGGCTTTTATAATCATTTCATTCTTGTTGGTAGAGACTGAAAACCTTGCATACCCCACCAAAAAATGTGTATTCTAATTGGACTCCCCTGACGGGTTCCGCTTGACAAAAACGAATAGGGTCTTGTCAGACTCTTTCAATAAAGGATTCTGTTTTGAAGGTTTATTGGCCCTACACTAGTTTTAATTGTGAAAAACCCTTTTCAGTACAGAAAGGTTGTTAGTTGTTGTTAGTGTTTTGTGGATTGTTTAGGAGAGACTCGAACTACATTGTTTTTTAAGTTGTTAGTTAACAAAATTAGATTTAGACTTTGACAAGGCGTGCAATAAGTTATATGAAGAGAAATTACGTGAGATTAAAGATGATGCAACTGGGGCTGTATTTCTGTGTGGTGTAGCATGCTAAGGGGACACAGGGATTTCCAGCAAATGTAACTGCGCCTGTAGTGACCGGTTAGATGGTTTTGGAGAGGCTGGACCTAGGTCGGCCGGCCGGCCGGCCAGCAGACCTGTCTGCAGATTGAGGAGGGATGCCTGGTGGTGGGGACAGAGGGACTGTGGTCGAGGGGCCGGGGAGGACCACGCGGCATGGTGCGGCCCAGCCCCAGCCCCAGCCCCAGCCCCAGCCCCAGCCCCAGCCCCAGCCCCAGCCCCAGCCCCAGCCCCAGCCCCAGCCCCAGCCCCAGCCTCAGCCCCAGCTGCCTGGCGGCCTGCTCTATCCGCTCTGCTCTGTGTCACAGACACAGTCCTGCTCCCCACCTCTCTCCAGGGACTGCGCCGGACATCTGGAGCAAATGGGTGAAACACAGCTGGTTGTGTGTATGCGTGTGTGGGTGTGTGTGTCTGGGTGTGTGTGTGTGTCTGTGGGTTTGTGTTTGTCTGACTTAATGATTTGTGTTGGTGTCCTGTTTTTCTGAGTGTGTCCATCTGTCTGAATTCATGAATTTGTGTGTGTGTGTCTCTCTGTGCCTGAGTCCTTATTTCGTTTGTTTGTCCGAGTCTTGTGTGTGTGTATGTGTCCTTGTATGTGTTTGTGTGTGTGACTGTCTGTCTGTGTCCATGCGTGCGTGCATTCATTCATGTTTGTCTTTGTGTGCGGTTTGCCTGAGGAATTCATTTGGCATCGGCAGGCAGACACACAGTGTTCCTCTCCACAAGAACAGCCCATCAGGAGTCCTCTCTCTCTCTCTCTCTTTCTCTTTCTCTCTCTCTCTCTCTCTCTCTCTCTCTCTCCCCCTCCCTCCCTCTCTCTCTCTCTCTCTCTCTCTCTCTCTCTCCCTCCCTCTCTCTCTCTCTATTTCTCTTTCTCTCTCTCTCTCTCTCTCTCTGTCTGGCCTGCCCTGGGCTGGGCTGGGCTGGACTGGGCCGGTCCGCGTTAGAACAGAACAGAACCGAACCGCTTCCTGTCAGGCCTGGCTGAGGTTACACGCGCCGAGCGAGAGGGCCTTGAGACAAAGGGCCCGACCCCGTCACCGTGATTGCTGCCTTCCTGATCGGTTCCTTTCAAACGGGTCCAATAAACAAAAACGTCCTCCCTCTCCCCGCTTCACTAAAGGGATCTAGAGATCTGCTGCTCCACGGCACCAGCAATTACTCACGCAAATGAAATAACACCAGCAAACACCAGCCCCATCATAACATTTATTTAAGCCCCGTAGCCTGGATCTCGCATACATCGAAATACATTTTGTTTGTTTTTTATTAATAATTTTTCCCTCTCGACTCCTATTTCCTCCTACTCCTCTTCCTCCTCCCCCTGTCTGGATGGAAGTACCACCATCTTTTTTATGTCAAGCTCTATGTCCTCTATGTCATGATCTGCAGCCAGCAGATAATCAAAGTGTAAATGTGCAATACAGTATGTAAGGTGCAGTAGTGTGACAGAATCGCACACTTCAAACCAAGGATACAAGCATGGTTTATTGTCACATGCATAGACATACTAGGTAGAGTAGTCTAAAACTGTGCACAGGGTGAAGGGGGGGTTGTCATATGGCTGGTGGGTCAAGGTGGGGAGTTGCTTTCATGTTGATTTTGGTTTGCTTCTCCGGCTCTGGATTGATTGCTTTGGCCTTGGCAGAGGGAGAAGAGCGGCTCGGCCCATTGTGCTCTCGCAGGCCGGCAGGCAGAGTGCCTCCGGGGTTGTTGCGGTGTGTGTGTCTGTGTGTGTCTGTGTGTCTTCATCCCAGAGCTTTAGAATGCACTGTGTTTTCTTTGCCGTTGCCGGGAAAGTGTTTCCAGACGTAGCTCGGAGTGGCCTTTACACAGGCACCGAGCAGAGACAGTCACTGGACGCTTCCTTCTCTGTGTGCTGACTCTGATGGACTTACCCCATCCGGACTGTCCCCCAAACACACACACACACACACACACACACACACACACACACACACACACACACACACACACACACACAAACACGAGACAGACGACACACACACGAGACAGACTACACACATACACAAAGACAGACAACACACACATGCACAGACAACACACAGAGATAAAACAGAGAGAGGGGCACACACACAAAAGCACTGCACAAAATAAACAAACTTTTTGAGTGGAGGCGAGTGGGCGACGTGACTCAGCCTTAAACATGCAAGGGCTCATCTCCCCAACACACACGCACACACACTCACACACTCACACACTCACACACACTCACACACTCAGACACACAGACACGCACACTCCCCACTGGCTTAGCACGGGGGCCAGGGCGGAAGGAAATGTGGTTTCGGCGTGATTTACGGTTGTTTGGACGAGAGGAGCTTCTGTATGTGTGTGTGTGTGTGTGTGTGTGTGAGAAAGAGAGAGACACTGTGCGTGTGTGTGTGTGTGTGAGAGAGAGAGAGAGCGAGCCACTGTGCGTCTGCAGTGCAGTGAATCACACTGTGAGGCAACGGTCCAACTGAAACTCACCTGTCGGGACGAACACCTGTGTGAAATGGAGCATAGCCATGGCGTTAATGTTTGGATTAATGATATCACGCTTACTCTACCCAACTTGAACACAGTCAAGGTCTCATGGGGCCCTTGTCTTAGGTTATTACACAACATGGACAGACAGGCTAAGGCACTGGAATACAGGTGTCCTTTTATGATTCAAATATAGCTTGTTGGAAGAAACATGTAATTACAAAAATGTTAGTAATATAATCCCTAGTGTGTACAGGCTGTATTTGTACTGATTAAGGACTGTGCAGCCTTGTCACCTGCTCCTCCTGGGACTTACACTGGGACCCCCCCCCCCCTCCTTTTTTTTAGTCTTGTATCCTTTCTTGCACTATTATTTATTTTACTTTATTTTATATTGTAAATATTCTGCATACATGTTTGCACTATAGTAGGAGCATCTTTTCATCCCATTGTACATGTGTATAATAACAATGAAAGGCATTCTATTCTATTCTAGCTGCTGTTTGTAATGCCTCTCCCTAAGTGCTCTCATTGCTCTGTCAGCCAGCAATGTCCCCGTCCAACCGGAATTGAGTATAAGAGTACATTTGGTATGGTCTCAGCATTTTGTCTCACTAACAATGGCGATTGTAATTTTACATCAAATGAACCACCAAGTAGTTATTAAGGCTTGAAGATGTTTATTCTTTGCCATTTCTAGCTCTAAATGCCAGCATTGGGGCTTTGTTGTTGTGCATTTCTATTTCTTGTCTTTATGCTCTGTTGTTTAAACATTTTCTTTCAGTTATATAATATGTATTATTATATAATAATATGTGAAACTGTATGTAATATTATACAATATTAGTAGTCTAACATCAGCTAAATTGAGTCTGTGTCTTTTTAACTGCCTTCAGAGAAAACACATTATAATCTTTCAAACATGTAGCCAGAAGAGCACTGTAGCATGTTGCACAGTGATCAAATTTCATGTGCCAGTCACACAACTGGGTCTAGTAACTACCAGCATGGCAAAGCTGCTGCCTCATTTCATAGTATTCAAAACGCTTCTCGAGGTCTGCAATATATTACACAATAAAGCAGGAAAATCAGTTGCTTCATCTGATCCGTGCCTATGAAATACATGCAATACCCACTGTCCGTGTCTGCTGTAAAAACCAGTGTGCTTCTTTGCATACTGGCATGTGCAGTTGTCAGCAAAACCTTCTGTTGGATTTCATTTCATTGAGAGGTTCAGTCAGTTTTTTTTGTGTGTGTGTGTGTGTCTGGACATGCTTGATTGCTGACCTCTCTTAAAAGGAGTTTGATTTTATTCCGACTGGCCTCCTTATGCTCGACTTCCTCAGATCTGAAGGAGAATTAGGCGCAGAGAGAGAGAGAGAGAAGGAGAAAAAAAACGAGGTATTAATTTGATATGTTTGCAGAATTGCGTGTTTGTGTGTCTGTGTTTGTGTGTGCGATTTTTTTTTTGTACCTCACAAGTTGTGGGAGTTCAGGGAAATTGGTCTGAAAATGTTTACTGCTTGATGTGCTCTGGCACGGAGCGAGACGTAATTATTAAATCAAGGGCCCCGATATTTGGGTTTCTTGGAGGGCCCAAATCAAACACTGTAGGTAAACAGAGACAGAGAGACCCAGAGAGAGAGACCCAGAGAGAGAGACCCAGAGAGAGAGAGACACACAGAAAGAGAGAGAGACACACACAGACAGAAAGAGAGAGAGAGAGAAATGCTCCCGCACTCCCACTGTTTGACCAGCAATATTAAAGCGATAAGATGCCAATTAGTTCCTCTGTGCCCACTCAGATTTTACTTAGTGCCTTAAACGACTTCCAGGAACCAAGTGCATGTGTGTGAGATGATGGACAGTCCTATCAGGCTCTCCTAATGCCTTTGGAAACGCCTAGACTGAGACGCGGCTTTGTTTTACTTTTGTAAAGTGGCAGAGTTGTTTTAATTGCTGGGTGTGGGTGTGGGTGGTGGTGCATTGTTGGCCGTAAGTACTCCTAAGTGCCACGCAGTGATAGGAGTTTTTTTTTTAATTTTGTACATGGCTCTACCCCAGATTAAGCATATGTGGTATGCAAACAGTCATCTAATTGGCTCGCGTTCTTACAGTCATCGTTTGAAATTCATTGAGGTTGCGAGGGTCTTAACCATCTTTTAATTATCGTTTCCCGCCAGCTCATTCCCCCACAGCTCATTTGGTTTCGTGTAAGGGGTCTGACTATCGCGGGCTGTCAGTCATGTTTTTGTGCCTGGGCCCAATCTCCCCTCATTGGGACGCTTTGATCCTGATGCTCAGTGTCGGACAGATGTGTTGGAGGAAATCGAATCTCTGGTCTGGTGTGCATCACGGTCACTCCTCCCCACCGCACCCCTCCCTATCCCTCCCTATCCCTCCCCACCCCTCGTTTCAGGCCCTCATCTCCAGCTCCAGCTCTCTCCGGCATCGCACTCCACCACATCAATCATGATGAGAAGTGCTGCTTGAAAGAGCGCTGGGTACTGCAACATCTCTTATTCTTTCTCTCTCTCACACACTCTTTCTATCTCTATCTCTCTCTCACACACGCCCTCTTGCACTCTCAATCTTTCACTGTATCTCCCTCTCTCGCTTTCTCTCTCTCAATCTTTCTCTCTATCTATCTCTTCATCTCTTCATCTCTCTCTCTCTCGCTCTCTCTCACTCTTAATCTCAATCTTTCTCTCTCTATCTACCCACCCCCCCCTCTCTCTTTCTCTCAATCTTTCTCGCTCTCTCTATCTCCCTCTCCATCTCTCCCTCATCTCCCTCTCTTTCTTCACTCTCCATTTGTCTTTCATACTGTTTGTTTTCCCCATCACTGAAGAGCAAAGCAGAAGGGGCCAAAGGGCTCTGCCTGGCTCCTTGATGTCCAGTCCAAACACTTCTCCATCTCTTCTCCCTTTACAGTCAAGAAGTGAATTTAGTGATTATAAAATGATTGCTGTCTATTGAAGTCTTAACCTTAAAGCAACACTAAGTCGTTTTTTTCAGCCTTAAAATAATGTTTCCAAAATTGTTTCAGTGGTTCATCAACTCGTAACAGGGTGACTGGCACTTCTGAACTTGCTTTGCAGGCCTCCATTGGCCTTACGCAAGTTTGCAAAAGTGGGGCACCAATCCGTAGTTTAAATGAGACATAAGAAAGACAATTCTGCTTCCAACCTTTAGGGAGACTGAAGAGGAAAAGTGCCTTAGTGTTGCTTTTAACGTAGGGGATTAAAGAATGTATGGTAAATTCAAAGGGTAAGAGTGTGTTACAGCTTAAGGCATGATTCATTAATATAAATTAGATTAATTAATACTAAGCAAATGTGTTTTAACATGTTCTGTTTATTTATGAAGTTACTGCCTACTTAGGGTCTTGCACTAAAGTGTAGGAGACTGAAGAATGTATTCTAAATGTAAAGGATGGAAGTGTGTTTTATCTTAACACATTGTTTTAATTAATTTGCCTAATAGAGTTACTTTCAGTCAAATTAATTAATACTGAGTGAATGTCTTTTTAACATGTTTTTCTTTCAAGTATTGTGGGTTTCCGTTTCACCCCTAATAATGAAAACCCAGCACTCAAAATCTCATATCCCACCCTTTCCCTCCCTCCCTCTCTCTCTGCCCCCCCCCTCTCTTCTTTGACTTTCCTATTGTTTTTTCCCTCTTTTATTAAGCTTTTCCTTTAAAACCTTTGCTGTAATGTGATTGCATGCTTTAGTGTGTTTGCACATTACATGCATGAGGGCCAGGTGTTCTGTTTGATGCACACAAACAGCTCCTGCATCTTTGTCAGTGACAAAGCAGAGGAAGTTGGCTTTGAGGATCTGCTCTCTAAAGATCTCAGTGCAGACTCAGGAAGGGGAGCCTTAAGCCGCCTTTCCAACTCCTCCTAGCAAAGCACGCACGCATGCACACAGACACAACACACACACAGACACAACACACACACAGGCACACACACACACAGGCACACACACACACAGGCATACACACACAGGCAGGCACACACACACACACACACACATACACACACATACACACACACACACACACACACACACACACACACACACACACACACACCACCATAGCAGACCACATCAGTACTCCCTGGGCCAGGATATTCACCGATCGATCTCCACGTGTCTGTGTATTGTTCTCACCCACCCGGAACACACTTGTGAGAGGAATAAAAAGTTGGGCTTTTGCTTTTGCTTTTTTTTTCTGTCTTTGTTCTCCGGTGAAGTTTTGAATTTCATGGTTGT
>CM059278.1:30702945-30707945 GCA_030347295.1 Setipinna tenuifilis
CTGACTAGGCCCTCTGCTATGATTTCCCATCTGCTTAACCCCCCTCCTGACTACCCAGGGCCATCCCCTCTTCCCATGTGATTCACAGACAAAAACACACACTCAAACACACACACACACACACACCTGTGCTCAGACACACACCAGACTAGATAGTGTAACACACTACCTCGCTGTAAAACAGGCTACATGCCTTCATGCGTAGGGTTTGCGTGAGTTATTGTGATTCAGGGACCAAACACACACCTTTACATACACACACACACACGCACACATTGTGGGAAGCAGGAAACACCCCTCAGTGTTTCATGGCCAGCGTCATCTTGCTTAGTAACACCTCGGCTAGACAACACACAAGCTGGTTACCTCATCATTCCTCCACAGCTGCGTCAGTCTCTGACAACAACTGCCAAACAAGCCAACACACATTTTATGTCATTGTTACGAATAACATAATAATAACATAATAAACATAAACATAAAGTCAATGGGAATTTAATAGAAAAAGGGACCCTAGACACAACAACCAGTTTTTTAATGTTTTAAGTGTTTTATGTAAATTTTATGTCATACATACAGCCTCTGTACTGTAGACTATCGTGTCTGTATGCTAGTGTTAAACACAGACCTGTCTCTTCCATATTGTCTGTACATGGCCGTAGATGGTTGGTTCATTTATACAGATCAGTATGTTGCACACCGTTTGTATACTGTAGATAGCCATGCCTATATAATGCATGCATGCATGCTAGTGTTATCTGTTCGCATCTGGGTCATGCGTTCAGTGCATACACTTTAGTATTTTATGGGTATACCCAAGTGTTATTTAATTGTATTATTTTTTTTGTGATGCA
Organism: Setipinna tenuifilis; assembly: GCA_030347295.1. Taxonomy (NCBI): domain Eukaryota; kingdom Metazoa; phylum Chordata; class Actinopteri; order Clupeiformes; family Engraulidae; genus Setipinna; species Setipinna tenuifilis. The sequence goes on from CM059278.1 coordinate 30,703,800, forward strand.
TACCCAATGATTTAACACAAAAGATGGGTAGTGGCCAGCTCCATATTCCATGTCACTTCAGATGGACAGACAATGAGCCATAAGCCTCACTGGTTGAATCACTGCTATTGTGCACCGTAACACTATTTAATGCTATTTAAAAAAAAAACAGCGCAATTGAATACAATGTAATATTATTCACACCCTTGAGAAGAATGTGGCTTGGGTGTGAAGACTCCTCAGACTATGGGCTTGATCTTGATCTGGACTGTTATATATTTTTGACCAGTAGAGGGCGTTTTGGAGCTGAAGTGTGGTGAGATGGAGGGTGAGGGGTAGGGGTGCTCTTTCTCAGGCTGTGCAGCACACTCTTTTTTTTTCTCTCTTTTTTTCCTTTTTTTGCCTTAATTGAAGATGCAACAGTTGTTTGTTTACTTAATTGAGCTTGCGTGATATTTCATGGTTACATGTTTGGAACTGGGCAACCTGAGCTCATTCTTGCTGCCATGGTAATCACAGGCCTGAATCCAATACGAAGACGCGTTGCTCCATACAGTTCCTCTCCTTTCCTCTCCTCTCCTCTCCTCTCCTCTCCTCTTATTTCCTCTTCTCTCCTCCCCTCTCTTCACCTCCCCTCCTCTCTCTTTCTCTCCCCCTCTCTCTTTCTCTCCCCTATTCTTACTTTTTTCCACCCTCCCTCTCTCTGATGCACATGGGTGGTTGATGGAGCCTTCATCATCTCTTCCAGATGGTTTACCTCACAGAGCTACTTGCCCTTTGCTATTTTTGCTTACCCTTAAGACACTCGTTCTCATGTACACACACAAGCATGCATGCAAACGTGCTATACACACACGCACACACACACACACACACACATACACACACACACACAGAAATGCGCACAAACACATAAACACACACATGCGCACACACTCACACCAACACACACACACACACACACACACACACACACACACACACACAGATTTCCCCCCTTTTCTCTGTCTCTTCTCTTTATTTTCTGATTCTCCCTGATTCTTTTTTTTTTAACCACACATTGAGTGAGACGGACAGCGAGAGAGGCCCAAACCCATCTCACGCACTCTGCACTCGTGACCTTGTTAGGTGGACACCATCTTGGCACAGCAGGCTTCCTCTCCCTAATCCGCTAAAACAACCGTTTGTTCTGCTGACAGCGAGGCCCCCACGGCCCTGCCTGCTGAGGGGCAGGAGTGTGGGGATAGCGGCCCAGGCTGAGGGGGCCCTGACTGGGCCGAGAGGCCTCCTCTCTCCCCCTGCCTGCCGCTGCTCCTGCTGGGGGTGAGTCTGGAGCCCCAGCAGCTCTGGAGCCAGGGTCTGCTTAGTTGTGCCTTTCTAGTAGTGTTTTTTTATTATTATTATTATTATTATTATTATTATTATTATTGTTGTCATGAACTTGGATGTATTGTGCCTGAGCGTCTGTGTATTGGCAACTTTGTGCAGCCGGTGTCTGCTCCTCTTTTTTTCAAAGTTGACTAAATCAGAGACTTCTGCATCATGGTTGCAGAAAGATTTCCTGCCTTCCCATAATTCTTAGGACAGTTTGGACCAGCAGCAGTAAACTGCCATTGTTTTAAGTTCTTGTAGCCTAAATGGTGGATTGTAATGCTTACAGTACCAACATGAGGCTTTGATACCCACTGTGGATGTACGGGGAAAATACCTACTTGTGCCGGTTCAGGACCATTTAACCCTCGGATCATTTAACTGAGGGTTTCATCTCATTCTTACTCAGTGTTTCTTTACTTGTGGGTTCTAACCCAAACATGACTCACACAGTCAGTCTGCATGGGGTTGTTGGAGTTAAGCAAGTGTATGTTCATGCTCAGAGTTTGTAATGTTTATGCTGTAATTTGAATGATGTAACATTTGAGTGAGTCAATTAATCTCTGTCAGCAGTTCTTTTTTTATTTATGTAGCATCTTTCATGTAAAACAGCTGTCTGTCTGTGTGTCTGTCTCGCTGTCTGTCTCGCTGTCTGTCTGTCTGTCTGTCTGTCTGTCTGTCTGTCTGTCTGCTGCCTGTCTGTGTGTCTGTGTTGCTTACTTTTATGTCTGTGGAGTTGGAGGCAGTGCCACTTAAGCATGGCACAAAATGTGAAATTGTTATGTCAACAGTGAAATTGTAGAAATTTGTTCTGGTTTTATAATTCACAAGTGCATTTTCACAAGTTCGTCAAATTGACCTAAACGGACAAGTAAGTAAAACTAGCTGTCAGCTTTAGACTGTTTGGCTACGCTAGGCATTTGTTTGGCATTGGTGATGCCAGGTTTGGAACTCGGCTAGTATTCCAAGGACAAGGACTCGTGCGTACGATGCCAGACAGCTGTGGTGTTGTGACGAATAGCCCATCCCCTGGTGCCGGGGTAAGATGCGGCAATGTGTCCAGCCAGCAGCCACGTCAGACACTCTGCCATCTTGCAGGCATGGCAGCATTCACCAGTGAAAAACCTGCTCAGAAGCCACACCAGGGTCCTCTCTCACTCTCTTTGTTTCTTTCTTTCTTTCTATATGTCTTTCTCTTTATTCGCCAGTAGAAAACTTGCTTAGAACACCAGGGTCCTTTCTCATTCTCTCTGTTTCTTTCTGTCTATGTGTTTCTCTCTCTCCGTCTTTCTCTCTTGCTCTTCATCCCTCCATCCCAACTCTTGGATTTACTCATTTACTCAGAAGTGTCGTCTCCTACGATATGATTTAAAAGTATCACAGAATGTGAGAAGGTCAAACATATACAGGCTCTGGCCCTGTGATGGCGTGCTACTTGTGTTAGAGGTACTGTGGGTGTTTTGTTTAACACAGTTTTGACATTTGCATAGAGGGGTCCTTTAAAGTCATACATGGCTAAGGCACGCATATCATCAATGCAAATGCTGACTCACAACACTGACTAAACAAATGACTTGGTCACTAACAGTGTGTACGTGTGTGTGTGTGTGTGTGTGTGTGTGTGTGTGTGTGTGCGTGCGTGTGTGTGTGTGTGTCCGTCCTGTAGGGCCCCCTGACCTCTGGCCGTGACTACGAGAGCCTGGTGCTGATGAGAATGCGACAGGCAGCGGAGAGACAGCGGCTCATTGAGGAGATGCAGAAGCAGGATGAGGAGGACGACGCCTGACTATAACCCTGCATCCCATTGGTTTAGGTGGAACGGCAAACCAGAGACGATGTGTTTGATTGGTCAATCTGTTTTGTGTTTTTTCAAATGTTGGCAGGTATTCAGGACGTGGCACACTATATATGTATATGTGTGTGTGTAACATTATGAATGAATGAATATGTGACACTGTGGTCCCACTGGCTTTAGTTTCATAAAGTCATGCTGCTTAGTGCCATCAATTTAAATGTTTATTTTTCTGTAATTTAAATTGTTCGGCTGAAATAAATCTTGTGTATGATTTTGTACCATTTCCATGTTGTTATTTTGACATTGTTGGTGCCACTTCTAGTCAAGAATTTCCAAGTGTTTGCATCAAGAACAGCCAGCAACACAAATTTGACAGGATTTTTTTTTTAATCTGCAATATTTTGAAAGAATTGGGCAGTATGTTTACACCACACCAGTGCTAGCTACACCCATACCACATGCAGTGTGTTTATGCCCTCTGCCAAAAAAAAAAGCTTGGCCAAATATTAGACGATAAATGTTTTGTTTTTTTTTTTTTTTTTTTAAACAGCCTTCACATGCATCCCCAAAATATGCTCCAATCCTTCCAGAACCCAAACCACTGACCTTGTCCCTTCTGGAGAAATGTTTTCACAGAGAAAATCCTTTTGGATCCATTGTTTGAGCTCCACTCCCTGCTCCCTTGCTCCCTTGCTCTGTACCCACCAGACACGGTGCTGTCAGAGAGGGGTAGGGTAAATATCGGTCTCGGGGGACCGGAGTTTGTGTACACAATGAAAACCAAAGCGTGGCCCGGACCGTCCTCTTCGATGTGACTGTGGTGGACATGGTGATTGCTCCCAAATTCCGGGATGTTAAAGGCGCCCAATCTAAAATTGCAGCGGGAGTCGTTAGAGCCGAATGGTCCGCCAAGACAGCAAAGGCAGTAGGGCAGATTGTTTTTGTTTTTGTTTTTTTTTTTTGGTTTTGCTTTTGCTGTTAAACAGGCTTTGTGGCAAATG
>CM059278.1:30712945-30747945 GCA_030347295.1 Setipinna tenuifilis
AAATCCAAAGCCAAAAATAAGGCTACAATTTGTTGTCATAACAGACTACTCACCTATCTACTAAAAAAGGCAGAAATGGTTCTCGAATTGTTATCAACAAGAGACACTGTGAGTTTGTGTACCACTGAGATAGTTTGCTACACCATTTTTAGGGACATTCGGGAATGTTACATAACATTCTGTACAAGTACTGCATCTCTTTTATAAAAAAGATCTTGGATTACTTGCTTTGTATTTATACTGGAATGGTCATTTCTGTTTTAAATTGGTCCTAAATCCAGGCAATTGTAGCTTTTTTAAATGTATTTACACATATTAAAATAAGTTGTTCAGGGTAATCCTAGCTTCTCATTAAAAAAAATGCCCCAATAAGTCTCTGAGTTTCATTGAAATATTTGACATATTTAAGGACAAGCAAACATAAAAATTGGATGGAAAGTACTGACAGGACCCTGTGACCGCAGGACAAGGTCACCGTAGGGGAACAAAGGTCATTCAGTTGACAACGTGGACCCATGCCACCTGAAACGATGGGGTCGGAGAGCTCTGTGTGTGTGTGCGGTCACATGGTCTCCTTGTGCAAGCACCAGACCAGAGTTTGCCCCACGCCCGTCATGGACACAACACGGTAGCCTAGCTGCTCCAGCTTGTCCAGAACCACCCTGGGAGGCTCATCAACATGGTACTCTGAGCTATTAAACACACACACACACACACACACACAACACACACACACACACACAAACACACACACACACACACAAACACACACACACACACACACACACACACACACACGCACACACACACACAGGAAGAGAGAGAGTTATGTTTCTTTAAAATGTAAGCTGCTACTAGTACTTAAATCAGCTGATCACTGACATACAGTACCATTACCATTAGTAGGCTAGTTTGTTTCTTTGTGATTACTTTCCTACCTATCTAGCCCCAGATGCTATGGACAACTTGTAAGTCTACTTGTGTATGGCTGAATAAATCCTGTTCTACAGTATACTGTAAGGCATTTCAGTCGTTTTAACCCATTACTTGCATACATGTAACTGATAAAAGAAAATGTACAATTTACAGAATGTTATACATGTTTTATTACAGGGAGTCAAATAATATAAGGACAGCTAGCAGCTAACGACTGGACTAGGGATTTGTGGCTCTCATATTGGTTTTGTTTGCCTTCAGTTTACTAGAGAGACTGTGTGTGAGGATGCGAGCAGTCTCCCCCCGTATGGGGGTAGGCAACCAGGAGATTGGAGGTGGAAAAAGGGCAGAAGTCAGGAATTCTCAAAAAATATTTTCAGATTTATTTTTCAATAATCCCAAAATTTCCCAGTGGCAGGTCAAAAAGTCAATAACCAAAAATCCAACAAAATAACAAACAAAACTGATGCTAACAAAAATGCAGACTCTTGACTTCAGGATGACAAAGTCAGACAAACTAAATTAGCATCAAGAAATTGTAACTTACTTTGCAACAACAGAGCAGTTTCTGGTCCTTCTCCCGCTCTCCCTAAACACCAAATGACTGTAGTTTAAATAGGCGTTTGCACCCATCCGAAATTGGACCAATTACCCGCTTGTTAATCTCCCATTGGTGCTCAACCCAACCACCAATCACTTTCCCCAAATAACATTTACAAACAATAAAATTGGCCAAAACAACATAATAATTACACATATATTACACCCTCCACCAAGGACATCATAATAAATCAAACCAAAATTCCCAAATAAACGTACAAATGCTGAAAATAACAAACCAACGAAATAGTGTACCGGATGACGTGTTTGATTGACGGATGGCTTGGTGAAAAGGTTTGCTCCCCCAGCGGAAGCGTTTTCGCTGGGAGAGAATGGAAGTGGAGCAGGTGTGAGGTGGAAAGGTGAGTGGATTGTATCTGAATGTTGGTACTGACAATGGAGGGGAAACTATGGCGTGTTTGTGTAATGGAACATGGCTAGTGGGATCCTCACTAGATGCTTGGGATGTTTAGAGAGTGGTATTTTAACGGCAAATGTTGTGATGAGTGAAATGCGATGTCTCGCATAGAAAAAAAAAAAACCTCGTGGTCAATGGCGCCGCCCGCGGTCGCCAAACACTAACTAAACTTGCCCCCACAAAGTCATTAAACATTCCCCAACCAAACCCGACACAACCCAAGTCCAATACACCGTGCATTTGTCCATATTACGTGTGAGTGCGTGTATGAATGGCTGCGTGTATAAATGGCTGCGAGTGATTGTCTGTGCGTGCGCATGAGAGAGTGAGAGAGAGAGAGCGTGCGAGAATGTGCAAAACTGAAACGGTGAGGAGGGGGAGAGAATTCACCTCCTCACACTTCCCTCCCCTTCAGGAGTCCCGCCAACAGGGTGGCGGGACAAAAAGTCTGCTACCGCGTTCTGCTGCCCTGCCCTGTACTGGACAGTGAACCGGTAGGGTTGGAGAGCCAAGAACCACCGGGTAATGCGGGTGTTTGAGTCCTTCATCCGATCTAACCACTGCAAGGCGCGGTGGTCAGTTTCAAGGGTAAAGTCTCGACCCAGCAGGTAATATTTCAATGTGTCCAGGGCCCATTTGACCGCCAGACACTCAAGCTCAGTCACTGCATACCTGGTTTCTCTGGGGAACAGCTTGCGGCTTATGTAAGCCACTGGCTTCTGCTGCTCCCCCTCACCTTGCAGAAGGACTGCCCCAAGGCCCACCCCAGACGCATCAGTCTGGACAGTGAATGGCAAGGAGAAGTCAGGGCTCTGGAGGACCGGTTCGTTGCAGAGCACTGCCTTCAAGTCCAAGAAGGCCTGCTCCTGTTCCGGCCCCCAGCTGACTTCACTGGAGCCAGTCTTACGTGTCAGGTCTGTCAGTGGAGCAGCTCGCCGAGCAAAGTCCGGCACAAAGCGCCGGTACCAGCCCACCAACCCCAGGAATGACCGCACCTGCTTTTTCGTCCTTGGCCGGGGGCAGTCTGAGATGGCCTGGACCTTCTCAGTCTGAGGACGAATGACACCGCGGCCTAGAACATGGCCAAGGTACTGCACCTCCTCCTTTGCGATGGCACACTTGAGCGGGTGGATGGTAAGTCCCGCTCCCTGGATCCGTTGCAGTACGTCACCTAGGTGACGCAGGTGGTCTTCCCACGTGGCGCTGTACACCACGATATCGTCCAGGTAAGCGGCCGCGTAGGAGTCAGTGCCAGCCAAGACCACGTCCATCAGCCTCTGGAAAGTGGCCGGTGCGCCCTGCAGGCCAAAGGGCATTACTAAAAACTGGAACAACCCCTGTGGGGTTCGAAAGGCAGTGACTGGTCTGGCTTCTTTGGCTAGGGGTACTTGCCAGTACCCCTTGCATAAGTCCAGAGTCGTGATGAATGACGCCTTACCCAAGCGTTCAATGAGGTCCTCAAGGCGCGGCATTGGGTAGGCGTCAAATCGTGACTGGGCATTCACACGGCGAAAGTCTATACAGAAGCGCATAGTGCCGTCCTTTTTAGGCACTAGCACTACAGGGTTGCTCCACTCGCTGGCAGAGCGCTCAATGACGCCCATGGAGAGCATCTCGTCCACTTCCGCTTTGAGGTGCGGCAAGAGACGTTCAGGGACCCGGTACATTCGTTGGCGCACTGGGTTAGTGTCTTTGAGAGGGATAGGATGTTCAACCTCTGTAGTATAGCCTGGCCGCTCCTGGAACAGGCCAGCTGGCATGATGTCGGCCAGCTCCCTCCGCTGGCGGGAGGACAGGTGGGCTAAGTCAAGGGCGGCTGACCCCTGGCTGGTGGGGAAGAATTGCTCAGGGGTATCCTCTTCCTCAACCACTGCCTGGATCCGGAGTGTCAACCCTGGGCCCCTGTCATGCCACTCCTTGAGAAGGTTGACGTGGAAGACTTGAGTGGGCTTCCTTCTCCCTGGCAGGTTGATTTCATACGTGGCCGGCCCCAACTTCCGCACCACCTCATACGGCCCTTGCCACTGGGCCAGCAGCTTTTGTTCTGAGGTGGGCAGCAGGAGCAGAACCTTCTGTCCTGGCTTGAGGTTTCGTTGGCGGGCTGCTCGGTCGTACCAGGCCTTCTGTTGCCCTTGTGCCCTCTCCAGGTTAGCCCGCACCAACTCTGTCATCTCCTCCATCTTGTCCCGCATGGTGAGCACATGGGCCAGGATGCTGCGAGTCTTGGGTGTTGCCGGTCCCTCCCAAGTCTCTCGCAGAACGTCCAGCGGACCCCTCACCTGCCTGCCATAGAGCAACTCGAAGGGGGAGAAGCCTGTGGAAGCCTGAGGCACCTCGCGGTACGCGAACAGCAGGTATGGCAGCCATCGATCCCAGTCTCTGCCATTAGCTGCCACGAACTTCCTCAGCATCCCCTTGAGCGTCTGATTATATCGCTCTACGAGGCCATCGGTCTGAGGGTGGTAGGGGGTGGTCCGAATGCCCTTAATGCCCAGGAGATGGTAAACCTGCTTCATTGTCCCTGATAAAAATGCAGTGCCCTGATCTGTCAGGACCTCTTGGGGAATCCCTACCCGAGAAAACAATTGTAAGAGGGCCTGAGCTATGGGACGAGCTGCGATTTTTCTAAGCGGGAAGGCCTCTGGGTAGCGAGTGGCATAATCGCATACCACCAAGATATATTTGTGGCCTGCTTGGGATCTTTCGAGGGGGCCTACCAAGTCCATGGCAATGCGGTGGAAGGGGGTCTCTATAATCGGCATGGGCTGCAATGGGTAACGGGTGGTCTTCCTCTTGCTAGTCAGTTGACACTTGGGGCAACTCTTACAAAATGCCTGCACCTCCATGTACAGGCCTGGCCAATAAAACCTCGCTGCTATGCGCTCATAGGTCTTTGCATTGCTTAAGTGCCCTGACCAGGGGATGTCATGCCCCATACTCAGCACTCTGTCCCTGAGCTGGGTAGGAACCACCAGTTGCTCTGCCTTGCCCTCTGCTGGCTGATGGTATAGGAGGCCCTCCCTGACCACATAGCTCTCTCCACTTAAAGATGTTAGCGTGTCAGTAGCATACCCCTCACACTGGGTGACCTGCTCAAAGGCTTTCGCTAGCGAGACATCTTCCCTCTGCAGCTGTTCAAAATTATCCGGGATGTCACTCCACTCACCATCTGGCAAACATACAGGTAAGTCATTCTCAGGTAAGTCTTTGTCCGCTGTACCTACGAGCCTAGCCTGTCTACGCTGCCTACGACTCTTTTTAGGCTTGGTTCTGGCTGGGGCAGCAATGTCAGCGTTAGCATAGGCTAGCTCTCTGAAGGCAAGGGAATCTGGGCTGTCTTCGTCCTCATCATTGACCTGTGCTTTCCTTTGGGACCTTGTAACCACACAGACTGGTTTAACTGTCTGCAACAGCTCTGGTAGCACCACAATGTCCTGGCCAATCACTATTTGGTGGCTTAGCTTTTCCACCACCCCTACTGACAACTGGTACCTCTGGCCAGAGATCTCCACATAGACCTCCGCCATCGGGTACTCATGCTCATCACCATTTACGCACAACACCTTTAAGCTCCTACCAGTTATCAGGTCCCTCTTTCCCACCAGGTGAGGCTGAACAAGCGTCTGAGTGCTACCCGAATCCAACAATGCAGTAGCTGGCTTTCCGTTTACAACTACGGCCATGGTCTGTAGCTTACCCTCAAACCCTGCCAGATCTCTCCCTGGTCTAGGGACACAGCTGTGGGTGGAATATTTCGGTTTTCTATTGGGGCACTCCGCTATAATATGCCCTTCCTCCTTACAGTAGTGACATATTAACGGGCCTTTAGACTTACTCTGGGGGTCACTTCGGGGCTTGGTTGGGGCATGTGCGGGGGCAGCTGCTCTATTGGGCTGGGCAGATGTTGGGGCAGATGTATGGGCGGGCACTCTGTTGTACTGGGCAACCCTTGGACCACCACCCTGACCAAACCCATCAGACCTGCCTCTCACCGGTGGTCTCTGCTGGGGGTCGAAGCGAAACCTCTTCATGCCGTTCCGTGCCGCCATGAAGCTTTCGACCAGCTCCGCCGCTCGCTGTCCATCTTGGGGCTCCCGCTCCTTCACCCACACTCTGATTTCTGGTGCCAGAGTGCGCATGTACTGCTCCAGGATGAGAGCCTCCGCCACCTCTTCAACCGTCTTAGTGGACGGCCTAATCCACTTACCGAACAGGTCCTTCAGGCGGGTATACAGCTCGCGGGGGGTTTCTCCTGCCCGAATGTCTGGCTCCCGGAAACGACGCCGGTAGACTTCCCCGTTGATTTCATACTTCGCTAGTATGGCCTCCTTCACCTTGGTGTAGTCCATGGCGTTCGCCCCATCCATTGCCACGTAGGCGCTCCGCGCCTTGCCGGTGAGGTATGGGACAAGGAAGACTGCCCAGTCGTCCCTCAGCCAGCGGTATGCCGTTGCCAGCCGCTCAAACGTTGTTAGGTACTGCTCGATGTCATCAGAGTCCTCCAGCTTGGGGATGGCAGCCCTGGTCCATGCCACCGGTGTTGCTGGTGCTGGACCTCTGGGCGCTGCTGTTGTTGGAGCTGGAGGCCCTGGAACTTGAGCAGGAGCTGCTGGTGGTGGGGCTGGGGCTGGGGCTGGGGCTGCTGCCAGGACTGGAATCTGGGCCACTGGAACTGGGACTGCTGGTGCCACGTGAACCGGGACCAGAACTGGAGCCGCTGGAACTGCCGCTGCTGCCGGGACCGCCGCTGGAACTGCCGCTGCTGCCGGGACCGCCGCTGGAACTGCCGCTGCTGCCGGGACCGCCGCTGGAACTGCCGCTGCTGCCGGGACCGCCGCTGGAACTGCCGCTGCTGCCGGGACCGCCGCTGGAACTGCCGCTGCTGCCGGGACCGCCGCTGGAACTGCCGGGTACGCCGCTGGAGCTGCCGCTGGAACTGCCGGGTACGCCGCTGGAGCTGCCGCTGGTGCTGGCGCTGCCGCTGGTGCTGCTGGGACCGCCGCTGGTGCTGCCGCTGCTGCCGGGACCGCCGCTGGTGCTGCCGCTGGGTACGCTGCTGGGTACGCCGCTGGTGCTGCCGCTGGGTACGCCGCTGGTGCTGCCGCTGGGTACGCCGCTGGTGCTGCCGCTGGGTACGCCGCTGGTGTATACCGTCGGTCCGCCTCCACGTCCTCGCGAAGCTGACTGAGTTGTAGCTGCAGACCCCTCCATCGCTGCTCCTGGACGTCAGCTTGCTTTTGCAGGAGCTCACGCAGCGCCGTGAACTCTGGTGACTGCATCCAGCCTCCCTCGGTCTGCATCTGGACCTCAGGCGCGCCTGACGCTCCTCCCAGGGACTGCTCCTCCCCAGGATCGGCCAGCTGGTGTTCATGGTCCTCCCGGGTCAGCCTTTGGCCTTCCATGCGCAACCACCTTCGTCCCCAGCTGCTGCGACGTGTCTTGCGTGCACCACGTGTTCCACCTCTTCTCTCCAGGTTTCAGAGACGTCCAATCCAAACACTTCTGACACCACTTGTGAGGATGCGAGCAGTCTCCCCCCGTATGGGGGTAGGCAACCAGGAGATTGGAGGTGGAAAAAGGGCAGAAGTCAGGAATTCTCAAAAAATATTTTCAGATTTATTTTTCAATAATCCCAAAATTTCCCAGTGGCAGGTCAAAAAGTCAATAACCAAAAATCCAACAAAATAACAAACAAAACTGATGCTAACAAAAATGCAGACTCTTGACTTCAGGATGACAAAGTCAGACAAACTAAATTAGCATCAAGAAATTGTAACTTACTTTGCAACAACAGAGCAGTTTCTGGTCCTTCTCCCGCTCTCCCTAAACACCAAATGACTGTAGTTTAAATAGGCGTTTGCACCCATCCGAAATTGGACCAATTACCCGCTTGTTAATCTCCCATTGGTGCTCAACCCAACCACCAATCACTTTCCCCAAATAACATTTACAAACAATAAAATTGGCCAAAACAACATAATAATTACACATATATTACACCCTCCACCAAGGACATCATAATAAATCAAACCAAAATTCCCAAATAAACGTACAAATGCTGAAAATAACAAACCAACGAAATAGTGTACCGGATGACGTGTTTGATTGACGGATGGCTTGGTGAAAAGGTTTGCTCCCCCAGCGGAAGCGTTTTCGCTGGGAGAGAATGGAAGTGGAGCAGGTGTGAGGTGGAAAGGTGAGTGGATTGTATCTGAATGTTGGTACTGACAATGGAGGGGAAACTATGGCGTGTTTGTGTAATGGAACATGGCTAGTGGGATCCTCACTAGATGCTTGGGATGTTTAGAGAGTGGTATTTTAACGGCAAATGTTGTGATGAGTGAAATGCGATGTCTCGCATAGAAAAAAAAAAAAACCTCGTGGTCAATGGCGCCGCCCGCGGTCGCCAAACACTAACTAAACTTGCCCCCACAAAGTCATTAAACATTCCCCAACCAAACCCGACACAACCCAAGTCCAATACACCGTGCATTTGTCCATATTACGTGTGAGTGCGTGTATGAATGGCTGCGTGTATAAATGGCTGCGAGTGATTGTCTGTGCGTGCGCATGAGAGAGTGAGAGAGAGAGAGCGTGCGAGAATGTGCAAAACTGAAACGGTGAGGAGGGGGAGAGAATTCACCTCCTCACACTGTGTCACACTTACAAGTTGTTTCCCAGCATGGTTTTTTTCCTGGCCCCAATGTAGGTCATGATTGCCGGGTCGGAGTACTCATCACCCACCATGGTTGGACCAGTCTCCTAAAACAAGCATTGCAATCACTTAGGCCCAATAACCAGAAGGCAAAATAGACCTAAAACATACATACTGCACACAAGATACTGTATGTCCTGTGAATGGTTGATATTTTTAACTGGACTTATTTGCTGTTTATCCCGTATTTGTACACTATATTTCTACACTGTATTTATATGTATAACAATTAATTATATAAATAACTATATTGGTATGTGTTTAGAAACTAATGGCAAAACTAACTGCAGAAAGCATGGATAAAATCATTCTGTCCTCACAGCTGTATTGGGGTGTTTGTGTGTGTGTGTGTGTGTGTGTGTGTGCAGGCTGTGGCGTCATTTCGGAGACTTAGCACCTCTTGTTGACAAAATTCTTCAGGTCACGAAGAGTTAAATGGAAAACTAAGCAGTAGCCCATGTGCACTCAACACACAAACACACTCTGTCACACATCGAGTTTCCTTAACAGGCGGCCATAAGAATTGCATAATTTTCTTGGAATTCTGGTTGCCACCACAGTTCTCTAGAGACGCCTGCACCTGCCTGCGACCTACGTGCATCCCAAAAGGAATCCCCGTTTAAAACGAGACGAGAACCTGTAACTGTAACAGTGTTTCAGCATGTATGTTTTTAATTAGCCAGGAAAGACACATTGTAGCTAACGCGTCCACTGACCGTATAAAATGTTACGCTTGAACATAAATAAACGATACACAATGACACTATAACGCATCAAATCCTACAGCCTACAGTTTAGTTAACAGCGGTCACTAAGCATGTCAGTGACAGGTTTACCTGTCAGCATGTAACCATCTAGCGAAACCGTGCAGAGATACGCACCAGCCGAATCTGGGTACTGATGAGCATGTATGGCATCCTGAAACATTAAAGTTATATGTCAGCTATAGTCCTCAAGGGAGTGGTCAATAAAGTGACCGTTATTTTTCTTAGACTCGACTGTGTTTTCTCCAGGTTGTGCATATGCTGATAGATCTTGGGCGGAATGCGGAAACACCCATCGAAACCAACCAATCACAGGACGTGCACAGCATCTGTCAACACTACGGGCTCATAACAGAGCAAATTACGGAGCTATCCCAGTACCGTGTGGTTTACTTGTCTCTGGAGTTGTTTGGCTAATGTTCTTGTCTGTGTGATGAATACGAAGGGTTTTAGTGAGAGAAGATTTATCTGATTCAGAATGAATTGTTGACTCTCACAGCCACGCCACCCTTAACTCGAAAATTCTGTGTGGGGATTTCTTTGTAAAATATACTGAACACTGAACAGAGGCGTTATCAACTACAGTTAGATTCAGTTGAAGTCATAGCAGAGTCAGCCCCTTGATGTTTAGCGGTGTGATGACTCGCCATGTATATGGTTTCTCGGCCCATCTCTGGTTTCTTCTTTAATGTTGTGGTTTGGCAAACACACATGCGCATTTGGAGCACAGTGTGGTTTTACCAAATGACAGGAATGTGAGGCAATTTGGGCATTTCTCAGACACGCTCATTGCTGAGGGAATTGCTAGTTTTCTCAGCTTTAACGAGCTCTTGAGAAATATGAGATACCCTATTTGATGTGTAACACTATTTCTAACCTCACATTTTAGGAACAGATTATTTTGTTTTTCTTCTGACGCATTAAAGCCACAATGTACAACCAGTTGCCACTTTCCATGGTATGTGTTTTAATAAACAACTACTTTTGGTATCATTTTAAAATTCATTGACCACATGTGGTAATACGGGAACAGACATACACATCTGTCTTTCCCACTTTCATGCCAGATCTATGGACTGAGGTTGTGGATGGGGTCAAAAGAAATGGCATCATAGCAGGATATTATAAAGTTATCAGCTCCAACTGGGATATTGGTGATGTTGGCAAAGTTTCTGAATGTTTTCAGCATCTGTAATTTTAGATGACGGCAAGCCAACTGTTTCAACTCACTGCATTTTATTAATATTAGTGTTTGGTCCATAATCCTCAGAATGGTTCTGCTGAACTTAAAACATTTTGACCACTTTTCATATTAGCCGAATCTGGATGAATTAATTTGTAAAGAATGTATAGCCTACAATTTCTTGACATTGAGGTACACCATTCAATTTTCCATACTTATATAAATGCACATACACTATTCAGTAGTATTCAAGTAGCTCAACTAAAATATCCACATAAACTCAATTTAAAATGGATAAATTCCCACAACACACCTGACAATCTTCTTTGGCACAGTGCTTAAAAGATGAGAGAACAGTATACAACATGATGCTGTAATGATGCATTGCCATTTTACACTATCACTACAGTGGAGGCATAACCGAGAGAACCCAGTCTTGTTGAGTGCTCAGGCTCAGTTCTATCAAGGTGTTATTTGTCATCATGAAAGGCTCAATCATCAGGTCTAAACCCCAACTGTGGTTACTGGGACTTTTAATTTCCTTCTTGGAGATTTATCAATTTCCTTCTCAGAGTGGGGTATTAATCATTTTCATATGAGGTTGGTCTTTTGTGGCTGGTAGCGAAATTAAAGAAGCAAACCACATCCAATACTGACTTGGATAAAAATCAGCAATATGGTTGTAACTATGGCAACGGCTTGGCATCCGTCGCCATGGGGCCCTCAGAACTGCGGTGTGCAGATTGCTGTTGGTCCACACTGACCAAAAACAACATGTATACAAATGGGACTGTTGTTTGCATGTGTGTGTGTGTGTGTGTGTGTGTGTGTGTGTGTGTGTGTGTGTGCGCGCGTGTGTGTATGTGTATGTGTGTTTTGGGGGAAGGGTAGTCTACGTATTACAGAGGTGTCAAGAAGAATTCAATTCAATCCAGCATGATGGGAACACTTAATCCTCTTTAATGCCAAAATCACAAAGAGCATAACACATCCGTGAATAATTACAGACTGAAGTAAGCTAGTTATACATGCAAACATCACAGAAGTCCCCATGCCAACTTCCTAAAACAATGCAACAGTGCAATAGTCACCAGCAGCTGTGTCAAAGTGTAGCTAAGGCGCAAAGCCTTGATGCAAAGCCTCTTTATGGAAGACATGGCCACATACAGGCTCTCAAAGTCAAACAGAACAGAATGAAAGAAATGTCTTAAAGTTACTGTTGGTATGTTACGCTGAGAAGTATGTTTCATCAAATAAGTCCATTAACCTTTTTTTTCTTTGGGAGAAAGGAGTGCAAATGACATGGTGATCTAGCATTACAGAAAAGCAGAGATAACTGTTGGTTAAATCCAACAACACCTCTAGTGAATCTCCTAGCAGGTCTAGCGCCAACTAGTGATTCCGCTTAATTTAATTTACCTCCAGCAACTGTGTCAGGGAGCATTAACATAAGTTTTGGTCCGCTCCGTCCATGAATGTGTATGGGCCAATCAGCGAACAGATAAAAGACTGAAAATGATGACGTTGAACTCAAGCTTTCAAATTGAGAATTTAAAGCCAAAACAAGAAGAATGCTGTTTTACCAAGGGGAAATACGTTATTGGCCTAAGTCCTACAGGTTTTGGTGAAAGCTTAATGCAAAAAGCAGTAGCGACTGTTTAAAGCAGAAAGTATGCTGCCACCATGGAGAGAATGAATGCCAATGCAGAGGTTTCAGATGCTTTTCACAGAGTGAAATAATGTGAAAGTTGCTATTGCCTGTTGCATCAGGATATGAATCTCATGTACAAGGGTGAACAACCTACAATTTAAAAGTTAGAATTTGTGAAATATAGGAAAAGTCTTTATTTAAATTGGTGATGCGACCACAAAAGATGAAAAGATAAAACTTTTTAACACTTAAACATTAGAATATGGTGATCCCTTTCCAGGCATTGTACTTCAAAAAATTATAGTTATAGTTATAGCCAATAGAATAGGCACTGCAGTTTTGTGGCCATCTGAAATTATATGAGTTATTTCCAAAAAAAACAAACAAACAACAAAATGGCACAAACACAGCACAAACATGTCAGTCATAGAGCTGGAATGGATAGAAAAACCATCTGGTTCCGTTGCATCATTTTTACTTTTCCGAATAACATATCTGGATTCAGGTGCATCCTTAGTCCCCAGCTTGAACATTGAGTTGATGAATGACACTGAAGCGCACAGTGAGTGAGAGAGTGTGAGCAGATTTTGGGCAAGTGCAGAGAGAGGAGGGAGACAGAAACAGAGAGATGGACAGAACAGACTGCAGACGAGATACCGATCAGGTGTTCTCCATGGCCGAATTCAACGTCACACATAATAATTTATCCCTATGAAAACTTTGGGGAGAGACTGGTCTGGTTAGCATAGAGATTTTTCTTGCACAACTAGGATTAGTCAAAGGATGTTAAGGACGTGCTCCATGATCGCTCTGCTCTTTGCCAGACAGCTGGGGATTTTCAAGTATCATGTCAATTTAATGTCTCTTTCTCGGCCCACTATAAAATCGTGGTTCCAGTTTATTATGAGTAATGTGTTCCTGTGTCTTCTTTTCTGTATCCCAAAATTTGTGTGCATGCATTTGTTTGTTTTGTTTTTGTATGTTCTTGGTTGTTTTTGTATGTGTGTTATTCTGTGTAGGCCTGTGTACAGCTACTACATATGTGTATAAGTGTGTATATGTATGTGTGCAGGTAGAGTATCTATGTGGGTATGGGTGTATGTGAATGCTGAAGATGTAGAAGTTCTTTTGTGTATGTGTGTGTGTGTGTATGTATGTGTGTGTCTCTAGATATACTGTATATGCATATGAGCAGGCTTGGGGAGTAACGGAATACATGTAACGGCGTTAAGTAAAAGGATACAAAAAAAAGGTAACTGTATTCCCCTACAGTTACAAAAAATGAAGGCGTACTCAGATTACAGGTACATTTAGTGAAAATTGGGATTATTTAGCAGGATTACAATTTGAAAACATTTTACGTTATTTATTTCTTTTTTATTTCAAACTGGAGATGGAGGGGAAGCGACAAACTATCCTACAGACATGCATGCGCGCGCGCAGTTACACAACGGGCGAAATCGGGACTGACATGTCTCAGTAAAGACCGTACCTGGTTCACTTCACTTGAACTTCGCGTCGTCGTCCGGCAGCATTGGCATGACTTCAACCAAGAACGCATTTAATGGGTGGAATTATCATCAGCAGTAATCCGAAAGTAATCAAGTTACATTACTTTAATATTATGGTTCTTGGATTACGTTACTGAATACATATTTTATGGGGTAACTAGTAACTTTACCAGAATACATTTCTAAAGTAACCCTCCCAACCCTGCATATGAGGAAGATGTGGAGTGTCTTGTGTGTGTGCGCGTGCACGTGCGTGTGTGTGCGCGTGCATGCATGCGTGTGTGTGTGTGCTAATAGAAGTGTATTTGTGTGGTTTCATTACACGCTGTGCATCCTGCTCCTCAGAGTCCCCTTGCTATGGGATCTGTTTGTACCTGGTATGCTGAGGCCCTCTGTGAGGTGCATTATCCTTGACCTCATTTCTCTGTCTTATTTTCCTAATTACTCTAGACAGCTTACATAAGGCCCTCCCCTTGAACAGACACACACACAGACACAGACATGCACGCATGCACGCAAACACACAGACACACACACACACACGCATACACGTTTGCATGCAGACACACACACATACAGATTCTCACGCATACCCACAGACACTCAGTCATACACGCACACACACATAGATGCTCACGCATACACACATACACACACACACACACACACACACACACATACAAACACACACACACACACACACACACACACACACACACACACACACACACACACACACACACACACACACACACACACACACAGATACACACACACACACACACTGACACGCAGTCCTGCCTCTGATGGTATTTCCCTGTGGTTGCCTACAGGAGTGCTGAGGCTCTGACCTGTGCTCTGTCATGGCTTTGGCTGCTCACGCTGTTGGCTTCGCTGCCAGACATCCAGTCCAGCCATCTTCTATTTGTCTCTGGGCTTGGCTGGCATTCACTCCCCTCCTCTCTTTCTTTCCATCCTCTTTTCTCTTTTAAGTGCCCTCTTTTAATTTTCTCTCTTTCTTTTTTCCTTCTGCCAAATTTGATGTCTCATTATACCCTTGTGTTATCCTGCGCCCTTTCTCACTCTCTCTCTCTGTCTTTCTCTCTCTCACACATACACACACACACACACACACACACACTCAGTCAGACACACATATACATACACACGTACACTTACACACACAGTCACACTGTTTGGCGAAGGAAACATCAACAGATGCACTTTTGTGGTGAAATTTCGTTCCAAATTAGCGACTAACGAGCTAGCGTGTTGAAAGGCAGAATACACTTATTCAGGCTGAAATGAGATGAAAGTGTCCTTGGTAATCAGATGCTGGACGAAGGACCCATTCTGAGGGACATTTCTCCCAGGGTGTGTGTGTGTGTGTGTGTGTGTGTGTGTGTCTGTGTGAGGGGGAGCAGAATGAGGGAAACAGCTGCGATGGGCACTCTGCCACATCAGCACCAAATCATCAGTTCAGGTCACATGATTTTGTACAAAAAAAACAGACAAGAAGGAACATGCGCACACACTCAAGCACGCACACAGGTGCCCACACACACACTCCTCCTCCTGTCACACTCACACACACACACACACACACACACACACACACACACAAATAGAGTCCCCTCCCTATTTTTGGGTCATTTGTTACATATTCTTTTCCAAACACTCAGAGGCTTCCTCGGTGTTACTCTGGCCGACGTTTACCTTGGCGGCACCTCAAACCCATTGTTGCCCCGGCCGCCGAGCCCTGATTGGCTGCAGACAGAGGCTTGTGCTCTTGTGTTTGTTTGGCACAGCCGTGCGGTGAGGCCTGGGAGTTCTCTTCTCTTCCCAGAGTTCCAGAGCTACGGCCCTCCCACTCGCCCAGAGTGGAGCGGGCCGACGACCCTGCCTGAGTTCGCTTTGATTAATTATCAACAGTCTGCTGGCCTAAGGTGCTGCGGCGTGTCTCCACCCCCGCCAGCCAGCACGGCAGAGAACAGCTCTGCACACCAGGGCAGGGTCACAGCAGAGCACAACAGAGAACAGCAGAGAACAGCACACCAGAGCAGGGTCACAGCACAGCACAGCAGAGAACAGCACACCAGAGAACAGCACAGCATAGAAGAGCACAGCAGAGCACAGCACAGCACAGCACACCAGAGCAGGGTTAAGGCAGAGCACAGCACACACAGCTCAGCACAGCAGAGCGCAAGCGTTTGACATGCCCTTTGTATGCGAAAGCCATTAATGTTACTGGAAAGTTTAATCTAGGTTAATCTATTTTACGTTACACTTGGGATGAATAAACTATCTGTCTGTCTGTCTTTCTGTCTGTCTATCTAATTACCTCCAACAGCTTTATGAAAGGTGCATATTTGCTTAGTCTTACAAAGGCACCTTTTAAGCTTAAGGGAAAAAAACAAAAAGGAGAGAGCAAAAAGCATCATAAAGAAATCTGTGAGTCTCTTCGAGGGAAGAGAGAGGGAAATGTTGTCCTAAACTGTGTCAAGCCATTATCTGGAAGTTAAACGTTTCCTTTTCATTCTGCATTCAAGGAAGAATTAATTTGCATGCTCTTATTGGGAACATTTGTTGCTGCCACGGTCAGGGAAGTATCCGGAATATAGTCCTCTGTTGTGAAAAATCTCTTCCACATTGGTAACTATTGTGAGGAGTTTTCATTTTTTTAATGGCTTGAAAATAAAACCAATGTGCGCAACACCACACCCCCAATCTCTCTGCAACCAGAGGATGCAGCAAAAACTCTCAATAAAATGATGCAACCCATTAATGGTTCTTCTGCGGCCATGTGGTTGCATGACTTTGCCTTTGAGAGGGCTTCCTGCTTGATCATTTGCACCTCAAACACACATTTAAGAGTTTTTCAGAAACCTGTCACGGCGCCAAACAGCAAACAAGAATGGCAAATGAATCACATATTTCCGAAACAAACAATTAAATCAGCACAAGTAGGCAGGCGTTGTTTCACAGGCCCTGGTGTGCTGGTGGGAACCTACAGGGAACCCAGATTTTTTGGGCTCTCCAGCTCCATGACAGCCTTCTCTCCACCCACCAGCCTTCAGTTACACCACCCTTAAATTACTCTGTGCGAAAACCACCGCCTGAACCGCTGACAGGAGGAAATGCTGGAGACTACATTACACAGCATTTTAGCTGACTCTCTTATCCAGAAACTAGCAACTTAGGTATGGTCCCCCCTGCAGTGAAAGTGATTCCCATTTGTTATTGTGATCACACAGCACAGCACAGCACAGCACACACGGAAATGTAACTTCTGCATTTAACCCATCACACGTGTGAGCAGACAATGGTGCCTGGGGAGCAGTGTGTGGGCACGGTGCCATGCTGCAGCAGTGTGGAGTTAGATGCCTTGCTCAGGGGCCCATCAGCCATGGGGAAAGATGGAGGAGAGCACTGGTCATTTACTCCCCCCATCCACCTGTCAGTGTGGGGAACTGAACTTGAGATTCTTTGACTGCAAGTCCAACTTTTTAACCCATATAGCCTATGACCAGCCCATTCCTTCTAGCGTGTGCTGTACCTGACCCCATTGGATGTAGCTGTCAGTGCTAACTCTCCGTCCACGTAGACCTATATGGCTTGCACCAAAATATCTGGTGTCTTCCATACTGACAGGTCTCGGGTAGCTTGAGCAATACAGGTGCATGTTGAAAATGGCCGACATTATCTTTAAGCATTAGGCCACAGCCACCCACATTATGAAAGTGATTCCCATTACACACAGTGCACACAACGAAATTTAACCTCTGCATTTAACCCAGGCAGCAGCGGAGGAGTGTGTGGGGACAGTGCCTTGCTCAGGGGCACTTTAGCCATGGATGAGGGTGCAGCAGAGTGCTGGTTATTCACGCCCCCCACCCACATTTCTTTCGTACTGGCAGAGAAATCAAACCTGGGACCCTCTGATCCAAGGCCCAACACACAGCTGCCCCTAGACAGATTGGAGGTTGGCAAGGACTGATGGCAGAGCCAGCAGTGAAGCAACCAGAATTTCGAGGGTGTTTATTGGCTATTTTATTGTTCTTTAAATGTCAGTTGGGTCTGCTGAGCACTTAAACATCCAAATGTAAAATCACAGACACATTAATAAAAGGCCTACAGACTATTAAACAGTTCTGATAAGTTCATTTAAAATGGCATATTGGCTTTGTAACTTCTGTAACTTTTAGATGTAAGCAGTTTGGTGCAGGGTTAAGGGATGGCTGAAGAGAAGCTGTGCTGTAGCTATGCATATGACTTTGAGGAAATGACGAAGAATTACATCATAGATTTTGAGACATTGCAGCTTGCAATTGTTGTTTATGGACACACCGTTACAGTTAATCTGTTTGGCGTATGTTAGGCTGATAGGAAGTGCTCACACAAAACAAATAAAACAAACGTACATGTACACATGCACACACACACGCACACAGACACACACACACACGCACACACATGCACACACACGCACACGCACGCACACACACGCACACACACACATCCATACTACAAATAATTACACCCACGATGCATCATTTCACCAGCCAAGAGCATGTGTTTACAGAGTGAACAGAACAACGCAAATATGGTTGTCAAAACTGCAGGCCCACAACGGGAAGCGGAACAGGACAGAAGAGTCAACATCCATATGCTGAGAGTGGCATTCTCCCACGGACTCTGGCACTCCAGCTAGCGTGCTGTATGTTGTTTCTCATTCACTGCTGCTGAGAAGCAGCTGGGTTGCTCATTGCCCCTCTGGACACGGGGTGTTAATTGAGGCTGCATTTTTTTTTTTACGTGCAAAACACTCTCGCTAGCTCACTCTCCTCTTCTCTCTCGTGCATCACGCTGAGTGTGTTCCGGACACGTCCGCCAGTGCTGCAGGTTTCGCTGCATTTAATCACAGCAGTTCCTAACAACTTGTTCTCATGGATACTGACATCACACAAGCAGAGGTTGCCATAGTTATCGCACACTTTGATAGGGGTTAAGCTGCTGGTTCACATTAAGAGATGTGGGTCTGTGAGGACGTGTAAACACTGTTGAAACAAAGGAGGACACTGCCAGTATAAATTTTTTACAGCGTTCGTCCAGTTTCGAAATGGATGCAGTAATAATTTAAAAATTCCACCATGTCACTTTATTTGTATGGTGGAGATAATGCTCGGTGGTAAATCCACAGCTTTTTACGACCAAGAGACTGTTTGGCGACGTTACGGAGAGATAAAATATGACAAATGGCTTTCAAGCGGGGCTGGTACAGGCCGTAAAGGGACGAGGCTAAATTTGTCTGGATGGATTATATGGAAGTCAATTACTTGACGATGATGTCATAGCGACTACCGGCACTGATTGCTTCCACGTGTCGTTAGGGGTACCGTACCCCTCCACCCCCCACACCCCCCATTTTGCTGTCCCCTGTACCCTCCAAGCCACCCCCCACCCCCAACAACCTTTAAATTAAAAGCAGGGACAGAGACCGTACACAGGGAAGGGCCACAGCAGGGGCCCGAGCCTGCTTGTACTGCCTGTCTGATGGGTATCTCCATATGATTAGTCCATGCAGGACGTCGCATCAAGTGACAGGACAGATGGAGACGCTTTGTTACAGCTCGGAGTGAGCTCATGAGTAGGCTCATTGTATTTCATGTTGGTTTCACCGCCCCTGTGATTCCTGGAGAGATGGAGAAGTATTATCTTATCTGCTATTCGCGTATTTCATCTTATGGTTTCAGCTCCACTCCACGTCCTCATTTTAGGGCCCGTGTTGACGGCGGATAGACTTTCAGATTCTGGCAAATGTTCTGGTTGAAACCAGTCACAAAATACACAAAAAAAATGTTTTGACAATACTTTGTATAGAACCACGTTCGTTCCAGTCAAGTGGTTCCTTTTTAGAATCTGGAGACCACAGAATTCCATCCGTATGCTCTCCTTTCAAGTCCTTTTGGAGTCCTTGGCTGCAGGCTGTTGACTGCTGCCCTCTGACCCAGTTTGACCACCAGTCGGCTCTCTCTTGTTGCGAGCAGACGAGCAGCCCTCAGACCTCGGGGGGATGAGTCGTGCCTGTCGAGAGCGGCGGACTGACTCAGACGGTATTTTGTCTCTGCGGGCTGCCTGTTTGCCTCCCGCTCGCCTCCATCTCCGCGGAAACAATCGCGGCACAGTCACCACACGGCCGCTCGCACGCAACACTGTCTGTCTGTGGCCGGGCGGCCATGTGGGGGTCTTCCTGGCGACGCTCTCGGCCCTAGGTATAACTGCGCTTGGCGGTTTCGCCTGTCTTCACGCTTGGCTCGGCCTGTCGCGCTGTTTATTGTTTTCATGTTGTGTCTGTGTGTCATTACCGGCAAAGTGCATCCACACTTGAAGAGCTCCAAAACAGCCGTGAGTAACCAACCAGTGCACAGCACAGCACTCTTCCAGGAAATAAAACAAGTCATTGTTAAAATGCATACCCTCTGTCTGTGTATGGCTTATGGCATGGTACACGCTGTATCGTCCAGGCCTGAGGAGGGCACACGTACAGTACATTTTCTTCACATGCAATATCAACAGCTACTAGGGCTGGGCGATATGCCAAAAAAATAATCACAATATTGTGCTCACTATTTTTTCTCATATTGTCTGATATCAATTTTTATCATGATTTTTTCCCCCGAGCATGTTGATTAAAACCTGTCAAACCTGCCATATGTCAAACCATCACCACACAAAGGACATTGTATAACTTATTTTGTCAACAGTGACCAGAGCAAATAACTTTAAGTCATGTTCGATTAAATATGGCCAAAGCTGACATCACCGATCACGATCGCACAGCCCTAACAGCTACAACACATCATATTACTATATAGCACTTTGTTGAAGCCATCCAAAATC
The DNA here is from genome assembly GCA_030347295.1 of Setipinna tenuifilis. NCBI lineage: Eukaryota > Metazoa > Chordata > Actinopteri > Clupeiformes > Engraulidae > Setipinna > Setipinna tenuifilis. Next base: position 30,733,624 of record CM059278.1, read on the forward strand.
ACTCACTATGAAAGGGCACCACCCTAAACACTAAAAGGTGGGTATCACCAACCCGGACGATGCATGGCAGCCATAAATGGTCAATCAGAATGCTTACCCCACACCAGCTCAAGGTAGATCGCTGTGAGGGAATTAATTCAGTCTTGGCAGAATCTCAGTGCCAAGTCGGCCTTCACTCACACTTATCTCACACAAAACTCGCAGACGTTTTACAAGCAAGAAGGGAGATGCTTACACGCACCCTGCCCCCACCCTCCCCAAACCCTGCCCTCCTTTGACCTTGAGGTGTGAGGAGAAAGGGGAGGGTTGAGGATAAGTGTATCTAAAGCTGTCATATTTTAGGCATCCCCCCCCCCCCCCCGCACTCCACTCTCTCTCTCTCTCTCTCTCTCTCTGGGTGGGAGGCCAGCTCCACTCCCCATCCCTCATACGACCTCAGCTAATATTAACATTCCACGGTGCCATCAATCTAAACAGAGCTGTCAGGAGAGGGGACCTCCTAATCGTGGGGGCTTTCTGCTGGGGTTATAGACTGGCTTTAGGAATCTCTCTGCCAGACACATTGCATGTGACAGGAGACACACGAGAGGGGCTTCGCTTTGTCTCGGCGGCGGCAGCAGCTTTGTCCAGGGCAGGCGGGCAGGCAGACGGGCGGGTGGGTGGAAAAACCAGGCCCCTGTCTCCTCCTCTGCTCCATCCTGGCAGCCTCTGGAGCCCTGAATGCCCAGGTATGGCTGGAGAAAGGGTGGGATGCACAGACGGAGGAGAAAACACATCACGTGCATCCACACGTGTATAAATAGACACACATGTGCATTTGCATATATACAAACATACACACATATGCACACATGCACATACGTACACATGCACTAACAGTATATGCACACACACATACATACACACATGCACACATGCACAAACACATATCAGAACCAGCAACACATTAGCATACAAAACAACAAGCATTCAAAACATATTAATACTTAACAAGATGTAAAACCACACTAACAGAGCTATAGTCTGTCTATATTTTGCTGTCTCTGTATTTCTCTTTCTCTCTGTGTGTGTTTCGTGCTCTCTCTCTTGCTCACACACACACACACACACACACACACACACACACACACATACACACACTCATACACGTTCTTTCAGTTAGTTTGCATCACCCCGGGCTGAGAAGCTGCATCTCATTGAGACAGATGCCAGTTCAAGTCGAGCCACATTTCATAGATGAATCACTTCCCCGGGCCCACCTCCCCAACAGGGGAAGCACATGGCCACCCTAACAACACACACCAGGACCCTAGCAACACATGCCTGGCTTCTCAGTCGTCACGTGCACACACTTTTACAGTAAGTTGTTGGCTTAACAACATAAACGTTGCAAAGTGCGGATGCATCCACCTGTTGCTGATTCCAGTTTTACTGCCGGGGCCAGAGAGGAGATGATTAGTCCCAAAAGCATTTCACCACTACAAGAGCTGTGGAATAAATAAATAAGGTTTCCTTTCATTTTGTGAATGGAGTGGGTGCTGTGGCACAGTGGTTAGGGGATTGGTTCAATGACTGGGCAAGCACCCATGCGGAATGCAGGTTTGAATCCTGCCTCAATTATTTTTCTCCCAGTCATTTCCTGTCCCAAGAGTTTATGCTAATATAAGAACTATGAAAATGACGTTGACAAACATCTAACCACAGCCACTCATCAACATCACCAGCAGTGTCAAAAGAGATACGTTGTAAGCAACTGGGTTCCTGTGGAGCTTGAACACGTTTCACACGTTTCATAATGACTCACACTCCAATTCACAGCTTGTTTTACGTTAATAGATGACTCATGTGACCATTTGTCACATGAGGGTTGTGGTCTACAGCTCACAGCTCCACCTTCAGTGGTCCAGAGATATAGCTCCTGGTTCTCCATCATAAAGGTCAGAACTAAGAACTGAAGATGAAAGGTGAAACATCTTTAAGCTCCTAAAAGGAATTCAGTTGCTTACAACTTAGCTCTTTTGACTACCATGACCTGGGCGAATGAGAATCTTTATAGACATCACAAGCAATGTCCGTTCTGATAGGGCCGTCAATGGAACATACAGTTCTACCATCAATGTTACTGCAGGCCAGAGTTGTCAATCCCGGGTTCAGAAAGTAAAAACCCTGCCACGTTTTCCTTCTAACACAGGTCATCTCACGGAGTAGCTGATCTACAGTACTTGTCTTGAGTGCTCATTATGATCAGCTGATTTGGAGCTGGTTGGATGAAATTTGTATTTTTACTTTCTGAACTGACACTTCTGCTGCAGGCCTCCTGAAAGAGAGTCATTCACTGATGAGTGTAGCAGTCATAAACACACCAAAAAAGGAACGTTTTGGTAGTTTTCTGGAGAGCAGAGGAAGGAGGAAGGAAGGAAGGAAGGAAGGAAGAACTTAAAAATGTGGGTCACTCGAGGCCCAGTTTCAGCCTGGAACAGAGTGAGTGGCCCACAGTAGACTTCCACTGTATCCAGTGTGTCAACGAATCTGGCATACGCTGCCACATTCCTCCAGTCATTGGGAAAGAGGTTGCCATGCAGACTGTCTAGGAATCTGGTAATATGTATTTTGTTGGATAAGAATGGCATAGTGGTGAATGTGGTAACGTGTGCTATATTGGACAGAAGCAACATGGTGATGAATATGGAAATGTGTGGTATGGAAAAGACAGGCATGGTGGTCAATGTGGAAAACTATGTTGTATTGGACAAGATTACCACAGAAGTGGATATGGTAATGTGTGTTATACTGGGCAAGAGTGCCATGGTGGTGAATATGAAAATATGTGGTATGGACAAGACGGATATGGTGGTGAATGTGGAAAACTCTTATGTTATATTTGTCCAGATTGCCATGGTGGCGAATATGGTAATGTGTTATACTGGGCAAGAGTGGTATGGTGGTAAATATGGTAATATGTGGTATGGGAAAGACAGACATGGTGGTGAATGTGGAAAACTATGTTGTATTGGACAAGATTGCCACGCTGGTGGTGAATATGAAAATATGTGGTATGGAAAAGACAGGCATGGTGGTGAATGTGGAAAACTCTATGTTATATTGGACAATACTGGCACGAAAATAAATATGGTAATGTGTGTTATACTAGGCAAAAGTTACATGGTGGTGAATATGGTAATGTGTGGTATAAAAAAACTCTATGGCAAACTCTCTGTTTTATTTTTCCAGATTGCCATGGTGGCGAATATGGTAATATGTGTTATACCCGGAAAAAGTGACATGGTGGTGAAGATGGTAATATGTGGTATGGAGAAGACGGATATGGTGGTGAATGTGGAAAATTACGTTGTATTGCACAAGATTGTCACGGTGCCAAATATGGTAATATGTGGTATGGAAAAGACAGACATCATGATAAATGTGGAAAAATCTTATGTTATATGACAAGATCGCCACAGTGGTGAATATGGTAATACAGTATGTGGTATAGAAAAGATGAACAAGGTGGTAAATATGGGAAAAAAACTGTCTTATATTTGTCCAGATTGACATGGTGGCGAATATGGTAATATGTGGTATATTGGAAATAAAGTGACATGGTGGCAAATATGGTAATATGTGGTATACTGGGCAAAAGTGACATGGTGGTAATATGATGTGATATATTGGACATGACTGGCATGGTGGTGAAGAACTCCAATATGACCAGCTGCAGCACACATTGTGATTTTCCCTCCCCACTGCCCAGAAACACGGACAACGCAGCAAGATGTATAGCCACGTTAGCGCCACCATAGCACCACTGCTCAATTTTGCATTTCACTACAGTCTCAGAAAAGAAGATTAAGAATTGCACTTTTAGGAGTACAACGGATTGTCACATTGGCAGTAGCCTCAAAAGTACATAATTGTACTTTTTAACCACTGTTTTACATCTAGTTTGTACCTTCTCCAGAGCTGAATAGGTATACAGCACTACCGTAAGGTCCAAATATTAGCCTTTGGGGGTTGCATTAATGCTGATTGTACCTTGAGATAGAGAACTGTACCCCTATTGTCCCATAATCTCTGAGAGTATACAGTACTCGTGAAGTCCATGAAGTGAAACAAAGTGAAAGTGAGTCTCGTCTAACAGGTAAAGCAAGAGGAGCATTTTCTTTGTTGCCCTCCTTTTCTCCAGTTTTCACTTTCTTTTTCCCTCCAACTCCCTGTCTTCCACACTGGTATTTGCTCTGTCTGCACTATTGTGGAGAGCACACTAAAGAGCACATCTCAGTCCCTTTTTTACAGTGTTTAAGCTCTGATTCCTCAGTGATTAAATTGGTTGCAAATGTTTTCACATGTGCACTCTGGGTGCAGGTAATTGATAAATGAGTGTGGTATTTCAATGGCAGGCAACACAAGCACACGCACGCACACACACACACACACACACACACACACACACACACACACACACACACACACAAAAGCTTTTAGTTTTGAATAATGTGTCTGATGTACAAAACCATCTGCAGTTATCTGCAAAGTTTTATAATTTTATTTTTCATTCTGTGTGCTTATGGTTTCACATACTTACTTCATGATTTCAATAATTGTACCACAAGTACCAATTTTTGTGTCTTTTGCAATTGAAAAGAAATTGAATGATTTTGACCGAATAGAATCCACCCAGAGGTCAAAACCAGTCCAGAGTTTGTACACAGAAAGAAGCGATCAGAGCAGAGATATGAAGAGAAAAACCAAAATAATGAGACAAATACAAATAAGACAGGCAGGGGCTAAAATCCAAAAACACAGAATGTCAAGTAAAAAAGTACAGAAGAACTGGTAGAAATCACATCAACAAATCCTACTTGGCTTGAACACACACTTCTCAAAATCGGTAAACACACAAACACATGAAAATGCCTGACATACCAGCACATTAAAAACACATGAGCTCGGCTTGAATGGACAGACGAGATAATCTAGTAAAAAGCTAGAAGCAACAGGGAGCTGACACACACTTGCTAAGGGTATGAACAGCATTGAGTCCTGGGATAAACAAAGGAAAGCACGGCCACACTGTAAACATTATGCTTAACTCGGTCATTGTTCTCAGTTGTTGTATTGCTTTAGCTGGGCTATTTCAAAGTGTAGCATCAAGTGTTTTTTTACACACAAATTACTGTAAGTCACAGCAATAACATGACTATACAGGGTGATGCTGAGTCAACAAAACATTTTTACAGTGCACATGAGAAGCACAACATGGCAGAAGGTACAGTATAAGGCAGCATTTGCTGACCAGGATCTGGAGGTACTGGGCAGGATTGTGACATATCTCCCCTGGCCCAGATCTTGTCTGCATCGATTACTTTGCTGAAACTTTTCCTACTTTCTGCAGACCATCTGGGCTCATGGTTCCCAGAAACACAGCTTTGTGGAGAGCAGCCCAGAGACTCTGAAGACTTTAAGGAGAGTACGGAAAAAGTGCCCAAAAGAGTCAGCTGGTATGCCTAATGTATTATTGCCCATGTATGTATGTGTATGTGTGTGTGTGTATGTGTGTGTGTGTGTGTATGCATCAGTGTTTGAACAAGTGTGTGTGTGTGTGTGTGTGTGTGTGTGTGTGTGTGTGTGTGTGTGTGTGTGTGTGTGCGTGTGTACTTGTGTGTGTGTGTATGTGCGTGCGAGTGTATATGTGTGTACGTGTGTGTGAGTGAGTGAGTGTGTGTGTATGTGTGTGTGTGTGTGTGTGTGTGTGCGTGTGTGCGTGTGTAAGTGTGTGTGTGTACGTGTATATGTGTATGTACGTGTGTGCATGTGTGTGTGTGTGTAATGTACTACGAATAGCAGGTTTATGTCAGAATGTATTAACATTGCAAAATGCAGTGTATGACCATATTAAATGGATGTGCTTGTTTTATAATCATACTTGAGACCCTGTAAAACATTTATTGGCATAATACTGCCAGAGCATATGGGTTAGGGGGTACTGTAGGTTGTTAGGGTTTCAGAGCATATGTCCATGAAAAGATAACTGTATAATAAGTCTATTTTTGAACTTTGTTTGGTCTTCATTTCTTCCCTGAATGGTTCTCAGAGCACCATACTGTAAGAGAATACTGTAAGGATCCGAAGGGGTGTAATTACTAAATATGGAAGGTTGCTGAACTTGTGTAAGATATATGCCTGTTACAGAGTGATGCTGTAGTCATGCTTGACATTGATGCCAGTGACGGTTTCTTCCCAGCGGGAGCAGGCAACCACAGGGATTTGGTGGATCTAAGAAAACTTGCTCGAGCTGAAATGACCTAAACCTGATTGAGTGATATCACACATCCCAGATGTCCTCTCCTTCCTTCTCTCAGTAGACTCTGAAGTGCATGTCACATACAGTACACACACACACACGCACACATGCATACACGCACGCACACACATTTGATTATTAAAACACTAATGCGCACACACACACACACACACACACACACACACACACACACACACACACACACACACACACACACACACACACACACACACACACATTTATTTAAACACTGCTTTACTCTTTCTTTCTCTCTCTCTCTCTCTCTCTCTCTCTCTCTCTATCTCTTACACACACACACACACACACACACACACACACACACACATTTCACAATATTATCACATGTCCCAGATGGCCTCTGGTCTCTTCTCCTCTTTCGTCTCATTCGGGCACTCACTCCTTCCCTCCTCTCCCTAAACTCGTCAGAAGTCTCTGGGCCGCTCTCCAGTCCCCGCTGGTGTGGGAACCGTCCCCACCTTTGCCCCCACACTCATCCATTTACATCCACTTACAGCACAGTACATTGCCTTTATTTGGCAGGCGGACGCCCAAGTCTGTGGTAAGTTGGGAGCACCAATTGTGTGGAAGCACTGAAGCACTGAACTCTCCCTGAACTACGATGACTACTCTGAGGAGCTGAGACCAATGTGAAGAAACAGAACTGCATCGTCAGCAAAAAAAAAATTCAAAACGTTTTCTGTCACAGTTTACTTGCACGATGCCCTATAGTCTATTGACAGATGATGCTCAAATTGCAAATAAACTATCGGTTGAAACTCGTATACGTATGCTTGCGTGTGCATATGCTTATGAAAGTCCAGGCTAGAGCTTAGTTTGGATAAGGTCAGGGATGACACTAGGATTGAAGGACAAGGGAAGCTTAGCCCCCAAGACTGCAGATATGAATGTGCGCACATAGCACATGCTCAAAATTCCTTAATACATCCAAAAAAGGATTTGTTAATGACTTATAACCATAAGGCAAAGTACAGAAAAGAACTGACTAAACTTTAATTCAACAAACGGTCCATAAGGTTTCTTTTTTTCTTCTTGATGACAAAACCTCCACCCCCTACCCCACTCCCCAGCCCACCTTACCCCAGGCAGAGCCCCCATCAGTGAGGGCCTGTTCGGCACGTACCCCCCTATCCCCCCGGGGCCCCTGGACCTCCGTGCTGCTGCTGGAGCTGTATGACTTGGCAGGCCTCCCCTACTGCCCTGCTCCAGGAAGGCAAACGGGACACGGTGTGTGTGTGTGTGTCTAGTGTGTGTGTGTGTAGTGTGTGTAGTGTGTGTGTGTGTGTTGTGTGTGTAGTGTGGTGGTTGAGGGCCAGTGTAAGCAGAGACGCTGAGGAGTGTGTGTGTGCGAGGGAGGGGGGGAGAGAGAAATAGAGAAAGAGAGAGAGAGTGTGTGTGTGTGTGTGTGACAAAGAGAGAGAGAGAGCAAGAGACAGAGAGAGAGAGAGAGAGAGAGAGAAAGTGTGTGTGTGTGTGAGAGAGAGAGAGAGAGAAAGTGTGTGTGCATATGTGTGTGTGTGTTCATCTGTGCAGTGTTGGGGTCACAAGTGCAGAGTCGTTTCGCAGGTGTGCTGGTGTCTACACGTAACGGGACCCTGCCTTGCTCTCAGGGGGTGGGGGGTTGGGGGGGGGCAGTATTCTCTTTACTAAACTACGTCTACCTCTTTCCCCTGTCTGCTATGACTCACTACAGAGAGCTGTTTTATTCTCTCTCTTCTCCTGTTTTACTGTATCCCTCATTCACTCGCTATCTCCTCCTTCTATTTCTGTCCCTTACTCCACATTTTTAATCTTCTACTCTCTTTATCTTGTTCTTGTTCTCTCATTCACTCCTCTCCATCACCATTGCTCTCCCACTTTCTTCTCTCTCAAACTGCATCTTTGGCCTTATCCATCTTTCTTTCTTTCTCTCTCTCTCTCTCTCTCTCTCTGTCTCCATCTCTCTTTCACTCCCTTGTTCATTTTTACCCTCTTACTTTTTGTTTTGTAACTCTTATACTTTTTCCATTTCCCTCATTTTTTTCACTCTCTCCCTCTCTTCGATCCCTCTCTCTTTTCTTTTCCCCATCTCTCTCTGTTCCTCACCCACTTTACATCTCTCTCTGTCTGTCTGTTTGTCCACCGTTATGTCTTTCCCATCTCTTTTCCTCAGTTTATTTTTCTCTTTCGTTCCTTGCCCATTGCTGTCTCTTTTCTTCATCCTCCATCCTTCATCCTCCTTCATCCTTACCTTTCTCCCTGCCGTGTGGAAGTGTCCCTCCAGTGTGCATGAGGTGCAGTAAATACGATTGTGTCCCCTGCACCCCAACTTTGACCCCCCCCTTCCAGACTGTTTGGCTTGGCAGCACGGCCATCATATGTGAGGGGGGGGGGGGGCAGCAGGCCATTGTGTGTGTGTGTAGTGTGTACATGTATGTGTGTGTATGTGTGTGTGTGTGTGTGTATGTGTGTGTGTGTGTGTGTGTGTGTGTGTGTAGCGGGGGGACAGCCTTCACTTGTGTGTAGGGCCAGCTCCCTGTGCCGGCCTGCAGCTCTGATTGTTATGGCTGTTTTCATGTATGTTCTGCTTAACTTCCACAGTGTGCCTCACCGCCTTCCTGTTGTTATTCAACTCATGTGTACATGCACACTCACATACACTCATGCACATACACACAAGCACACACACACACACACACACACACACATATGGTAGCGCCTGCACACACATACACACACACATGCATAGACATACACACATACACAGATAAACACACACATGCATGTACACATACACACACAGCCACACACACAGCCACACACACACAATATGCATGCACACACACACACACACACACACACACACACACACACACATACGAAACCACTGATACCGTGTACCCTGGCGCAGGTCCCTTGGGAGACGCAAACTTGTATGTGGAATTTTCTAAAAGGGGAAATTTTTGCTTTTCCCCGACTAAACCTCCCCCCCTCCTCCCGTCTGGCTCACATATCAAATGTCTTTTTTTACCTGCAGCTCTGGGGCTGCTGAAGCCTGCCGGGAAGATTGTCCTGAAAATTGGATTGTCAGTCTCTCTCTGCCTCCAGCTCCTACAGGGGAGCCGAAAGAAAAACAGCTCGGGGGATTATCCCTGTCTCACTGCAGGCCAAAGTGTTGCATGTAGTTAAACGCACACAGGCCTGCAGCGAGCCTTTGGGGGACTTTTTCGTTTCTGTTTTTTTTTTTTTTTTTTGGTAAAACCACATATGTCTGAGTATCTCCTTTCCTGATCAAATCAAATTGCTGTCTCATCGGGTTATTGTGCTAAAGAACACCAGGCCCTGGAGTTCCAGAATCAGTTCCATCAGTTCCATTCCGAGCCCTGGCTGGCTGGCTGGCTGGCTGGCTGGCGGAGTGGAGTGGCCAAGGGGAGCGAGCGAGGCTGGCAGAGGGGTCTGTGCCCCCACCGTGGCAGCTGCCAACGATGCAAAACGTTTGAGCTATGCACTCGCTCGCTGCGGGTGCTGGGTTTTTCGCTAGTCCTCCATTAGGGGTCAGGAGCGGAGCCAAGTCCCTTTGGTGCGGCCCGAAAGTCCTCAGGTTCTCTCTCCTACTCCGCGTTTGAACAGAAAGCCAATGTAATGGCACTCTCGGATGCCACGGACCATATTTTCGCGCTCACTCAATTCATGTTTGGCACAACTTGTTTATTTAAGATTTGTTTTAAGATTTTTTATGCATTTCTGGTGAGGTTTTGCCCTAACATGTACAGCACGGTCTGTGCTAATCAAATTCACCCCACACACATTTTTTTTTAAAATAGAGAGTGTATATTCTGTTGGGTTGGCGATGCCTGCCATGTTCATATAAGTAAATGATGATCTAACAAGCTCTTGTATAAAACCTTAACAGCCATCTGTCATCAACTAGTCCATTTCTACTTCTGATTAACCACAGGAAATTTAGAAACAGCATGTACAGTATCATAATTTTAAAATAACCCCTGAGCAAAAGAGAAAAATGTACAATGTTTTAACATGGCAAAAAAAAAAAAAATTGGACAAGAATGTAAACAGAAACCTAAAGACACAGGGACTCGATTTGCCCAAATATAGTTGCGCGGCGGAGCACTAAGTTGGACCGTGTGTGATTCCTGGAGCCGGTCCGTTCTCTGGTCCGGGACCAGCGCTTGACTCGACTGTGATATATCCAAGGCCTGTCTGCGCCGGGGCCAGCACGGAGATTTGTCATGAATCTCTGCTTGTTCTGCGCTGGCTCGGTAGTCCTTCTGCTGCGCCCGGTCCAACTCCTTGTGTATTGTATCCCCTCCGGCTCGTCCAAGAGGCGGCCCAGCTGCCCCCCCCCCCCCCCCCCCACCTCGGCAGGCAGCGCGGAGTGGAGCGGAGGGGGGACACCAGACGAGAGCCGCCCGCAGCCTGTGGCCCCGCGGCCCGCAGATTATCTGCTGGACTTTGACGGCTCTGGTTCTGGTTGCAGGAGAAGTGATAAAGATTTGCTTTGCACAGGAGGCTAATCGGGTTGATGGATCAGCACATCAGGGTAAAGAGAGGCCCAGATTGTGGGAATTTTGTGCTGATGTTGAAATCTGGACTGTGTGTGAGGTGGGGGAACGGGTGCGGTGCCATGGGGGTGGGGGGAGTGGTGGGGGGGTGCTAAGCTTAGGCCAAGCCTGATGAACTTTAGCATATGTGACACCCTTAGTGGACCTGTGTTCATAGTAAAAAAAAACTGCTTTGTCACAACCCCTACTACCCCCTCCCTTCCTCCCCTCTCTGTCTTTCTTGCTTTCTGTGTCTTTTTCTGTGTCTCTCTTTCTTTCTCTTTTTCTATCTTAGCCCAACTCCGTTGTCTCCTCCTTCTCCCCCTTTCAATCTATCGCTCTCTCTTTTTTCCTCCCTCTCCTTCTCTCCCTCCGTCACCCTCTCTGTCCTCTCTGCCCGCAGCTGGCTGCACTTTGTGTTCCTAAGTGACCGTGAGCTGGCAGTGACATCACTGCTCCTCCAGGGGGGATATCTCTAAACAAGATCTACAGGCGCAGCATTACGGCCCTAATGCGCTCATTACCTTACGCGTGGGAGCACAGTGCGGGAGAGGGTCATCAAGAGGCCTTGCTTTCATTTCTCCATCTCCCTCTTTCCACCCTTTTCCCTCCTACCTGTTCCCTCCATCCCCTCTCTCTTATCCTCTCTCTCTCCATCCATTCGCTCGCTTCTCTATCTCTTCCCTCTCTCTCATTCTCTCTCTCTATCCCTTTTCCTCTCTTCTTTATCTCTCCCCTCTCTCTCTCTTCTACTTGTTCAATTTTCTCTCACACTCTTTTTTCCCCTCTTTAACCTCTCCTTGTTTCTCCCACTTGTACTGTTCTCTTCTTGCTTCAGGTCAAATCAAGTCAAATCAACTCTCCCATTTTCCATTTCTATTCCTATCTCTCTCTCTGCTTCTCCCTCTCCTAACCCTTCCTTGTTCAATCTCTCCCACTTCTTTTGTGGCTTTTGTGCTTTTTTGCTCTTTTCTCCTACTCGCTCTCCCTCTCTCCCCCTGTCTCTCCTTCTCTTATTCTCTCTGTCTTTCCCTCTCTGTCACACTGCTCTCACTCTCTTTTCCTATTTGGTTACCCTGATACTGAACCCCCATCAGTGCCACATCCAGCAGTGCTGAGCCCCTTCTCCTGGAGCCCCTGTCCTCTCCCCATCACAGGCCAGCTGGGATTAAACCCACACTGATTTACCTCCACAGACCTTGGACCATGACAAATGAGAGCATTTAATGTCAGCATACAAGACACATTGCAGTCATTGTGTGTGTGTGTGTGTGTGTGTGTGTGTGTGCATGTGTGTGTGTGTGTGTGTAGGTGTGTATGCATGTGTGTGTGTGTGTGTGTGTAGGTGTGTATGCATGTGTGTGAGCATGTGTGTGAGAGAGAGAGAGAGAGAAAGTGGGAACTGTGTATGCGTGTGTGCGTACATGCGTGCGAAGGTGTGTGTGTGTGTGTGTGTGTATGCGTGTGTGCGCGCATGCGTGCAAGTGTGTGTGTGTGTGTGTGTGTGTGTGTGTGTGTGTATGCGTGTGTGCGAACATGCGTGCGAGGGTGTGTGTGTGTGTGTGTGTGCGTGTGTATGCGTGTGTGCATGCATGCGTGCGAGGGTGTATGCATGTGTTCTTTGCTGGAATGATTGGTACCACACAGAGACACCCATCGCTCTCCAAGCCCCTTTCTCTTTCTCTGCACACACATATATAAACTTGTCTGTTTGTGTAATTGACAAAGTTTGGGACAGGAATGTGAAGACCTCTTGATCTGAGTCCAAGGCCCAAATGTTTTAGATTATGACAGATTGGATGTGAGGGGGTGATGTTGTGTGTGTGTGTGTGTGTGTGTGTGTAATGGGGGGGGGGGGGGTCACCACCAGCCACCGGGATGATGGAGTTCTCAGCACTTTTTGTTTATCAGATAACTCCCCACTGGAGTGTGTGTGTGTGTGTGTGTGTGTGTGTGTGTGTGTGTGTATGTGTGTGTGTGCGCGTGTGTGCATGTGTGCATGTGTGTCTGTGTGCGTGTGTCTGTGTGTGTGTCTGTGTGCGTGTGTGTGTGTGTGTGTGTGTGTGTGTGTGTGTGCATGTGTGTGTCTGTGTGCATGTGTGTGTGTGTATGAGCCAGTGATTCCTTCCCAGCTCCATAGAAGCTCATATATTTGTGTGGTATTCAGTGTGAAGACTGGGCAGGGACACTGTGTGATGTGTGTGAAATGCTGGGCTCTGTGAAAGAATGCAATTTGTGGCCCTCCAACTATGACTAATGGTGTGAACACTGTCCTCAAAGGGCCCCCTGGTGTAACGTGTGGTGTTCTGCCTTGCACACACTCGCTACTACTCTGTGCTGTGTTGATGGCAATACAAAGTTGGACACAGAGATGCTGGAACCACTGTACTGCTTTTGTTCTTTTCAGCGGTCCAAAACATTGATCAGGCTGGCGCTCTGCTGAGCTGGGTAAACACTGGGAAAACATTGGAAGAGCGCAGAGCAGACACACGTTTCATCCTCAGTGCCTCTGGCAGTTGAACCCAGTAGTAATTCATCGTGAATATTTGTCATAAATAAAAGAAATAAAACATGAAATAAATTGACATTCTACACATGCCAGTCTGTCAATTATTAACATCAGCGAAGTGCACAAAACCATCACTTCAGAAAATAAACATGCTAATGCTGTGGGAGTATACTAAATACACACGTACCTGGTAAACACTGAAAGAGAGGAAAACAGAATCAGAATAGAAATGCACATATATACACCTTGATCGGAATTAAATGGTGTGATCCGATTAAAATTTTAATCGGGTTGAAAGGGGTGGTGTAGTCCATTATTGTCATCATGTATACACTTATTTCAATTGTTTCTGGCGGGGTTCTATGACGTGTTCAGGTCCAACTAGAGATAAGACGGCCAGCCTTACCCTGCTACCTGTGCACAACAGTGACTATGTATTAAAATGTATTGTGTCATTTTTGTAACTGTCACAAAAATGCTACATTCGGTTTAAATCTATTCCAATCAGAAAACAAAACTGCCCATGTAAATTGTTGGGGCCATTGGAATTGTCCTTTATTTTTCCTTCCCTGGTGGTGCCCCTGGTATGGACATTTTGCTTCGCTAAATAAGATTACACATTTTCTTGCTGCTTTGAAGACTATCATGTTATAATGTTTAGTCCTCTTCAATTTTCAGTAACAGTGCGCTCAGTTTACAGTAGTGGTAGTGTCTCTTTACAACATATCAAACATATCCCCAGTATAAAAGCTCCATTGTACTACGTTCATTTTGGGTTTAATTTTTTCAATTGCAGTCATCAAAACAACATTTTAACATTTACTGCCCTTTTTGAAGACTACAGTGTTGAAATCTTTATTATTTTCCTCTTTTACAGTGACACAGTGCTTTATAGTTTGCAGTGGCAGCAGTATCTCTTTAAAAATATATCA
>CM059278.1:30757945-30762945 GCA_030347295.1 Setipinna tenuifilis
TTTTCTCACCTCTTCAGCCCTGGACGTGTGGCTAATGGGGAAACAGTGGGCCTTTAAAGTTCAGCCTACTGTATCCAAAGCAAATGAGGGAGGCCCCAGAGGAACTCTAACACCTGTAGCCCTCTCCCCTGCCAGAACTTTTTGTTCTGTTCTGTTCCGATGCGCTTGCCCAACACACTTACACTCTTGTCGACCGGAACACGGAGAGAAACACAGAGGAACACAGAGAACACATGTGTCCAATTCAGCCATTTCATCACCTCCTCTCTGCTTGTGTCCATTTCTTGTCAAAACTCAGCGATGTTCATTATTCAACATCATATTTCGTTTTTTTTTTGTCCAAAAAAAATGGATATGGAATTAAGGAGCAATCTAATTTCAATTGACTCGGTTAAAATTAGATCATGGTTAAAATAACATGGCAGCCTTTCGGGAGAAAACAGAAATGAGGTTCGTGTTTCGGATGACTGAATGCGTGTCATGAGTCATTCTGAAACTCGCTGACTAGCGGGGCCGCTGCTTTTGCCGCCTCCTAGCTCCACATCTCATGAATCACTGGTGCTGAAAAGCGTCCTGCCCGCCTGCGTGCCCACAATGGCAGCGTTTCGGTAACGCTGGTCGGCGAAGGTGTGACTGATTGCTACCTATTGTCCTCAGCTGCTTTGGTGTGTGAAAGCCACATAGATTATGGCGACTGAGATTACAGCACTCAGAGAGAGCGGAGCCCACTTCTGCTCCAAACTGCTAATGTGCAGGTTTCAGCAGTGCTAATTTACAGGCTATGGTGAGCCAAATATCCATGTTTTACAGAATGCAAACAAGCTGTACACACACACACACACACACACACACACAGATAATATTTCTCACAAATGGTTTCAATAAAGCCCATGTTGAAGGCTGTTCCCATTCCATCAAGTTTGCTATCTGTGGCCGCGGTTCTAAACACTGTCTGCAGTCAGAGGCGAGTCCACAGTCTGTTAGGGTTCCAGGCAAAACAAATAAATAAAAATACACAACTGTCATTGAAAACTATATTGTCCCTGCTGTAGTTTATGGTTTGTCAGCCCTTGGCTGCCCTGTGGTGGGCCGGGGGGTGGGGGCCCAAGGAGTTGCTTGAGTTGCATTTTGACAAGCTACCAGAGGCGAGCAAACTGGCCTGAGAAGGTAAAAGTCCTCCCACTCTTTCCCTCTGCCTGTGCTCCTTGGGACTTCACCAATAAACCCATCTACCTGCCTGAAGGGTTGTGTTAATTGGTATCAGCTGGTTCGGTGAATTGATTGGAACAGATATGCGACAGGACTTTCACTTTCTGAACCCGGGATGTCCGCCTTTGCAATCTACACCCCTGGCTGCAGTATAGGATGGGAGAGACACACAGAGGTATCACAGCAGTGGTCATGAAGCCGTTTGCATTCTGGATCCAATTACATTACCATAAGCACCATGCCATGCCAGGCAGAGCACAACAAGAAAGACCGCATCGGGCAAGCTAGCATGACCGTGGGTGGAACTACAAGTCTGGGCAGACCCCGCCACCCCACCCCTCCCCCTTTGCGTGTAGTCTACCCCATCACTCCTTCCATCAAAGTGGAGAGACTTACTGAGTTCTTAGCATGTCACACACCACCAGTTTTTCTGAATACTGCGGTCGAAGACACTCAAACAAACTGCTTAAGTTTGTCACGTAGGCAGGTCCTTCACGCAATGTCAGCCTGTTCAGATATCATCAGGAGCGTTGAAATGGACAAGGCTGAGAAGGCTCAAGAACATTTATTTACAGAAAGATATTTTGGACCTGTGAGATTCTGTGATGTCATTTAGGAATATTTTTTAAAGAGGTGTTTTGAGGGTAAAATGAAACAGTTTTAAAAAAAAAAAAAGAAATAACGTTCCCTATGATGATGACAAACATTTACCACAATAAAAAAAATGACAGAAAAATAAAACAGATGGATGGAAAAAATGGATGTGTTAAGTGGAGCCGCTGTGGCGTTGCTGTTAGCTCCATGCAGTGACTCCATGCGTGCCACCGGCCCCTCGTGTCATGTGGGTGCTGATGAGGTCCATCCCGGGCGGCCACAGGGCTCGTCTGGGTGGGTGTGCCATGATGTCATAGGGCACATGGAAAGGCCTACACACGCTACACACACTCGCAATATGGCAGACACACACCAACGTGACCAACTGACACACATGGCTGGGAAAGCAGGTGCTTTCTGTGTGTGTGTGACTGTGTGTGTGACTGTGTGTGTGTGACTGTAAGTGGTGTGTGTGTGTGTGTGTGTGTGTGTGTGTGTGTGTGTGTGTGTGTGTGTTTGTGTAAGAGAGACATGTGGGTGTGTGTATATGCAAACGCCCAACATCCTATGAGTGAACGCACTCTCCTTGGTCTCTCTGTGTGTGTGTGTGCCCATGTGCATTCACATTTGTGTGTTGCTATTGTGTGCAAAAGTTCATGCAAGGAAATCTCTCATGTGATTTCTGAGAAACTGTCTTGCAAAATACCAAGTACATGATGAAACCGCAAAAAGCCTCCTAAATAAAGACTCACCATATCCAAAATGATTGATTCCCTTGGTTTAAGACAAATCACCCAATGGCTAGCTTTAGCAAGCATCCAGCAGGGATCTCAGACAGAATGTGGATTTGTTTTCCCGCCAGTTGTAACAATGCTGATTTCCCATGTAATGCTCTTGAGCATCCGTTGGCAATAGCCATGCTGTGTTTATTAAGCCATGCTAATGGTAATGGAGCTTGCGCTTAGCACTGCCACTAACACTTTATTCATCTCAAGGTTACATTTCACTAATTGAATTATTATTATTTTTTTTACAATTTATTTCTATTACAAGTCTAAACACCTGATTAAACGGAATCACAAAGGGGACATATAATAACACTTTATTTGAAGGTGTCTACATAAGGGTGGCAATAGCAGTTTATTAATATGACATGACACATGCTATGAACACGCTCATGTCAGTCTTATGTAGACACCTTCGAATGAAGTGTTATTATATGTGCTTTTGTGATTCAGTTTAATCAGGGGTTTAGACAAAAAATTGAATTAATGAAATGTAACCCTGAGATGAATTTTGTAATATCATTTCTAAGAAATACCTTACATTTTATTTAATTTCATTTAAGTTAATTTAAGTACTGAGTACTGAGTTTGTTATCTCACTGTTTTTTGTCCTGACTTTTAATGTTATTTTCTTATCCTGTCACAAAGGCATGCGGTCTCTATATTTTGGACAAACACAGATGTTTTTTTCCTTTCTCCTCTTCTGTCACTATCATTAAAATAATATACAGAGAGAGAGAGAGAGAGAGAAAGAGAGAGAGATAGAGAGAGAGAGAGAGAGATGGAGAGAGGGAGAGAGAGGGAAAAGGAGAGAGAGAGATAGAGAGAGGGGGGGGGAGAGGGAGAGAGAGGAAGAGAGGGAGAGAGAGGGGGAGAGAGAGAAAAGGAGAGAGAGAGAGAGAGAGAGAGAAAGAGAGAGAGAAAAGGAGAGAGAGAGAGGGAGCGGCTAATACAATTCGGGCTTTCTCGGAAGCACACAGCACATCTCCCAGAAAGCTCCCCATGTCTGTGCCAGATGTGTGTGTGTGTGTGTGTGTGTGTGTGTGTGTGTGTGTGTGTGTGTGTGTGTGTGATTGCGTGATTGCGTGCGTGTGTGTGTATAGTGGGGAGGGTGTCCAGGAGAGTGTTTTGGCTTTGGTGATTTTGTCTTCAGAGCCTTGTCTCCCCTCTTCCCTCTCTTATCTGGAGCGCCGAGCCGAAAGCTTTATGTTGTGTGTGTGTGTGTGTGTGTGTGCGTTTGTTTCACGAGACATAGTGTGTGTGTGTGCAGGAGTTACATGGAGACACACAGGCAGCTTCTCACTGGGCGCCTGTACAGTATGTTAGCCCACATGAAGTAACAGCATCCAGAGGAAGCCGTGCGGTATGATGGCTGATGGCACAGTACAGTAAATGCACAGTAGACCCCTTACATCGGCCCTCTGTGCCGTGCTCTGTTTGTAATATACGACTGCCAATCCTCACGGAGGAGGACGGGCCGTAAAGCCCCAAGCCTGGGGCAGCATCGCGGACAGGAAGACAGAAGTTGTGCTTTCAAAGAGGAATGACACTTGCATGCAAAAGATAATCAAACAAGCCCAGCCTCGTATCCAAAGCGGAACACTAAATACAGTGCAAACGCAGCATCAAAAGAAATCTCAAGGCCCACAATGCAGGGACACAAGCCAGACAGGAGATGAGTTTAGCCAGCAGATTTACGTGCTAAGATTCACGTGCTACGGTTTTATCTTTTTTATGTTCTTTGGTTTTATCATGTTTTGTAGGTTTTATCGTCACACGGAAAAGTTTTATCGTTTAATACAACATCACGAGTTTCCTTCCATAGTGTGCTGTTTGTGTATACCAAAGTCATGAATGTGTGTGTGTGTGAGAAAGAAGAGAGAGAGACATTGGACGGTACAGAAAGTTTATTACAACAGTTACACACTTGTAACATGCACTGGACACAAATCAAAACTGTAAACATGCTGAGGAATATGGTTAAGCATCTGGGGATTTGTTTTGTGTGTGCATGTGTGTGTGTGTGTGTGTGTATGTGCTAAGGACACAGAGAGAGGGATGTTATTTTTTGAAGGAGTGGGGGTGGTACAGAGACAAGAGCTCACTGTTTTAACTGCAGCCTGGTATAATCCTTATTCTTTTTTATGCGACCAGACTTAGCAAAAAAATATTCCCCATTTAACCTTTCATTTCAGATTTGACTTTAAAGAGAAAATTAAAGAGCTTGGAATGAAAAATACTGAAAACAGGATGTTAAAGCTCAGTGTCACAAATTTCTGGTATAATTTGGAGATAATTGTTTGTTTATTATTGTGACACAAAAATGTGCTAAACACTAAGATGTGTGAAAACACTACTGCTGTCATCTTACCCGCCTACGGTAATGTTTCAACACAGTCTGTGCCATCGCCA
>CM059278.1:30767945-30775445 GCA_030347295.1 Setipinna tenuifilis
TATTTTTGTATTAGGCATAGATTATGTGTTCAAAATGAATCAGTATCTCTCTCTAATTTCTCTCAAGGAGGAAACATGTACTGTATACACAAAACATTATACATGATAAACACAACTCTATACTTTATCACAAATTAAAAGTGATCAATGAGCTTCATTATATTAACAATACAGTAAATTACCATAAAACTTACATTGAGCTGTCCTGGAGGCACATATTCAAAGGCCTTTGCTGTACAAACCATACAGTGGACTTATTGTTTGCTGGTAATGGCAGTCTGATAGTGGCTGTAAGCTGTGTTTAAAGAAAACATGGATGTCATGCAGCATTACCAGAATCCCCTCTGAGTTTGGCATGGACTCTGTAGTCCAGGGGCTTCAGAGTTAGCCCGTATGAACAGTGTAAATTCAGCTCTTGTGTAGGGTCACTCTCGATAGTGAACTGGTGCAGAAGTATGGCTAAAAACAAGAAGACCTCAACTTTAGCGATCTGAGCCCCAACGCACCTCCGCTTTCCCGTGGAGAAGATCATAACGCTGGCGGTCAGGTCTCTGTCCAGGCTGCCGTCTTCGCACAGGAACCGTGATGGGTTGAAAACGTGGGGGTCCTTCCACTTCTGGGGGTCGTGGTTGACCGACCACTGGTTGATGAACACCACGGTGTCCTTGGGAATGTGGAGGCCCTCTAATGTGACGTCTGTTGTGGTGGAGTGTGGAATAGTGACAGGCACGAAGCTGGTGTAGCGCATGGTCTCATACATGAAGGCGTCCAGGCACGCCAGGTTGCTCCTGTCCTCCATGCAGGGCAGCCTGTCGCGGCCAACCACCCGGTCAATGTTCTCCTGAAGCTTCACCTGGATGTTTGGGTATTTGGCAAGGAGCAGCAGACTCCAGTGCAGGCAGGTGGACACAGTGTCCAGCCCCGCACCGATGAAATCTGTGACCGTGCCCTCCGTGTGGGCACCGGTGAGGCCAGTGAGGTCCCCGTCAGCCTCGATGACCTCTATGATGGCGTCGCTCATGCCTCTGGTTACGCCTGGGCTGTATGTCTCCCTATGGTACACCACCTTGCCCCTGACGAAGTTAAAGAACTCCTCGTTGAGCTCCTTGAAGTCCTGGAAGATGCTGCGTACGGGGTTGGGGAAGGACTGAAGCCAGGGCATGACGTCAACCAGGCTCCCCGCACCCACCGTCTCCCCGAACTTCTCCACTCGCTTCAGGAGGGTCCTGAACTCTTGGTCGTCATGCGCGTAGCGTGTCCCAAAGCAGAGAGCACAGATGACATTGGCAGCAGCCACAGTGAGTGGGAGGCCAGGGTTGAAGCACTGCCCGTTATCGCTCAGCTTCAGAAAGGCTTCCACCAGGTCCATGGCCTCAGCCACGATGTGCTTCTCGAATGTTTTTTTCGTTTCGCTGTCTGCGGAGGAGAACGCCCTGATGGTAGTCTGGGCGATCTTGCGGTGCGTCTTCCACTCCTTGCTGTAGTTGCCGAATGTCACGCTGTTGCCCCCGGACACAAACTTGAAGGACACGAAGTTGGGTCTGCCCGCGAACTCGGTGCTGTGCTGCAGCAGGGCCTTGCGGATGGCTGCATACCCGTTCAGAACCACGATGTCACTGGACCCGAGACGGATCTGGTAGACGTTGCCGTACTTCTTGGCCAGCTTGGAGAAGGTGATGTGGGGCATCTGGCCCAGCTGCATGGCGTTGCCCACCACTGGCCAGGCGAAGGGTCCTGGCAGCCTCCTCTTCTGCCTCAGGTTGCGCACCCACAGGCAAGCCTCCAGGCAGAAGAGGAACACGAAGGAGGCAATGAGAGCTGGCTGAACCTGCCCACTCCATTCCCTGATGATGCTGCTGCTGCTGCCACTGCTGCTGCTTTTCACTGCATCTGGATTCAGCAGGGTCATGGTGGTCCAGACACTGAGCTCTTGTAGAAGTGTGTAGAATTCAGAGAGTGTAGAATTTAGCTCAGACTAGGTTAAAAGGCCCCTGAAGAATCTGAATGCGTTCCTCAGCCGACCGCATTAGGTGAAGAGTAAAACTCAACTGTACATTAATTTCTACTAATCCAACAAAAGAGGCTGGAAAAACAATCTGTGGGGATGAACAACGTTTCTCAGTAACAGCCCCCCCTCTCACTCTGGCTCAAGTGTCGTCTCTTTTTCACTCTGCCCCCCTCCCCTCTCTCTCTCTCTCTCTCTCTCTCTCTTTCTCACACCTTACTCCCCCGCCTTGGCTTGAGGTTCAGGCAGATGGGGGTGTGTGGTCTGCAGCGGAGCGGAGCGGTGTCTGTCCACAGATGACCAAATTAGAGGAATGGAGATCTCGGCCTTGACACTCTCCCTTATATATCTTGGCTGTGGGAGTGGTCAAGCGTTTCTAAGAAGTTTTTACGCTTTCTCTCTCTCTCGCTCTCTCTCTCTCTCTCTTCTCTCTCTCGCTCTATCCTCTCTCTCCCTCTGTCTGTCTGTCTGTGTCTTTCTCTCTCTCTCTCTATCTCTCTCTCTCTCTCGTTCTCTCTCTTCTTCTCTGTCTCCTTCACACTGTAACTTTCTCCCTCTCCCTTTCTTTCTGGGTCTCTATCTCTCGCTCTTTCCCTCCTTCTCCCCCCCCCATTGCAGCTATGGTAAGGGCCCCTGGACCCTCTTGCTCTCACTCTCTCTCCCTCGTACTTAGACGTTCTCTCCCACTCTCGGCCTGTGTCTCTCCATCTATCATTCTCTCTCCTTCTCTCCTCTTATTGTGACCACAGGGGTCCCTTTATCACCTCTTTTCGCTTCTCTCTCTCCAACATTTTTTCTCTCCATCTCTGTATTTCAAGTTTCTTTCAATTTCCTCTCCCCCTTTTGCTGTCTCTCTCTTATTTTTTCTCTCTTTCTTTCTCTCTCTCTCTATCTCTCTCTTATTGGTCTCCCTCGGCCTCTCTCTCCGTCTCTCTTTTTTGGTCTCTCTCTCTCTCTCTTTCTCTCTCTCAGTCTCTCTCTCTTTCTCTCTCTCAGTCTATCTCACTCTCGTCTTCTCTCACCAAATAATGGCTGTATTAAAGGTCCCATAGCTCTGTTGTGTCTTTATTCCAGCTCTCTGTCAGGCCGGCCGCCCCAAGCTGCCCCCGCCTGGAGGCAGGAGATGGAAAGCAGAGAAAAAGTCACGGTGGCGACTTGAGGCCATGGCAGGGGTGAAACAGAACGCCTCGCTCAGTTAGGAGGGCAACAAACAGCCACCTCTCGGCCTGGCTCAATGTGTTCTTATAGGATAGATGTGAGTCAAGAAACAGAAACCAAAAACTACATATAGTCTGGCTCAATGTGTTCTTATAGGACAGACAGACGTGAGGCAAGAAACAGAAACCAAAAAACACATATCTAATGTCTTCTCATAAGGGAAGACGGAAGGTAACAAACAGCCACCTCTCGGCCTGGCTCAGTGTGTTCTTATAGGACAGACATACGTGAGGCAAGAAACAGAAACCAAAAACCACCTATAGTCTGGCCTAATGTCTTCTCATAGGGAAGACATGAGGTAACAAATAGCCACCTCTTGGTCTTGCTCAGTGTGTTTTTATAGGACAGATGTAAGGCAAGAAACCGCCACATATAGCCTGACTTAATGTTTTCTCCTAGGGAAGACGTAAGGTAGCAAACAGACACTTTTTGACCTGGCTTAATGGTACATACGAAACAACCTCCTCCTAGACTGGCTCAATATCTTCTCATGGTGACGACGTGTATCCAAAAAGAAAACAAGAAGAAGGTCTCTTGGGATGTTTGAAAATGTACAGCGCCATTTCTTGCTTGCTTTTTTAAAAACTTTTTTTTAAAAGTTTTTTTTATGTCTCTTATGTGGGAATTTGAACTTGGAAAAAGTTCAAGAGCAAATGTTTCACTTTATCAAGCTGGCACCCCTTGACTAATGCAGTGTCAGTGTTGGACTTACTTACTTTAAGAAACACAGGGGTGGTTGTGTACAGTGTAAATTTACCCTAAGACATCCAGGCCAAGTTTGCGAAGCTCTGTTTACCTGCTGGTGTGGGGGGTCAACTGTATCAGATAGGCCACTCTGCCACCAAAGGGTTAAATGCATATTTAGTAGTGTCTCTATGTGAAATTGAGTGTTGTGCACCATTACTGACTATTTTAGTGGTAAAGGGACTATTTTAGCCCACTTGTCTAAATCTGGCTTTTGTTTACAATCAGATATGCAACAGTAAACAATAGTGTGCTGTTAATGGCCCAGCTTAGGAACAAATACACTGGAGCGTAATGTTCTGTATACACAATTGTTAGAGTGATGGTTACGCTGTATAATTTATATATAAACTTAATGATATAATTTCCCTCTAAGTGTTGTGGCTTTGCCGAAATGACTTTGGAAAGTCATGAAAGATGTGTTTTACAGCTTAACATTTTAGAGGGCCATGCATAACAGGATACAAAAGGAGAAGACAAGCAATGAAGAAGCTCATTATGTCCTCTTGGTTTTGGGAGTCTGACGTCCAAAAAGAGCCCAAACGATACAGAAACGCCACATCACAGCGCACAAAGCAGAAGTGCTGACCAGGGCTGTTGTGTGCAGCTTAATAGCTGTTGTTCTGTATGAAAAAAAAGATGCATTGCAGGCTTTCTGCAGGGGAGCATGGCGCAGGAGTTAACTGCTTGTGCGAACGTCAAGGATTTTATGTTTATTTACAGTGTTGCGTAACTCATGAGGGGTTCCATCAACTGGTCTCACTTAGAGCAATGAGAGGCAATTCTAATCAAGTTGGATTTATGGACATTAAATATGTGATACAAAGAGAAGTATCTGTCTCATTAAAAGTTGATTGTTTTCCCAGAACAGAGCAAGCAAGTGATCAGGAGAAAGAAAGAGGGATGAGGAGAGAGAGAGGAGGAGAGCTTAAAGGGGCACAAATGTCTCGTACATCTTTAAGCAGTTTTAAACACCACTTTATTCACTCCAGATCTATGTAGCTTATTTTTTCAAAGAGTAAAAAAAAACACAACAACATTATCATCAAAATACTCTTCTGTGGTGATTGCTTACCTTGAACATTCAATAAGTGGTTGTGTTTATTGGCTTCACACACACGGTCATGAATTCCTGAATGCATGCATTTCAGCATAGGTGAAATGACTTCCAGATAGCTTGCTGAGCCCCAAGGGGGTAAACAAAAGCAAAAGCACATTTGTGAAAACACGTGTAAGTCATGCCTTGACATTTCCTGGGATTTTTTTTTTCTCTTCTCTTCGCGTCTTTTGCAAGTGAAGCTTAGGATGTGGTTTGTGAGAAGTGAGAACTGTTTGGACATGAAACAGGGAGGCTATAGCTTTGGTGTCTAAAACTCACCTTCTCTTTCTAACCCCCCCTCACCCCCCCTCTTCCCCCTTCCCCCTTCCCTTCCCTTCCTCTCCTCTCCTCTCCTCTCTCTTTTTCCTCTCCTTTCTCATTCTCCTCAGCAGAATGTAGTTCATTCAAAACTGGCCATTGAATGAGTTGGCTCACATTTAAAGGCACCATTGTGCTGCTTCCCCAACTGAAGCGTTTGATCAATGCTGCCTGTGTGTTACCCTCCTGAAATTAATAACCATCCTCCAAAGATACAGTCCTAGATGCGTGACTTCTGAACTTATTTCCATGCGTGGGGCAACCTCTCCGGTCCATGACATGTGCTTTTTTGAATGTACAGTAGACAAATAAAACATATAAAGGTACATTTCTTTCAATAACCTGACATATAATTCATTAAAATATTGAATAAACATAAACATCTCACGTGACGTATAAATGCATTTTAAATGTATTCCTTTCTATTTGTGAACTTTTAAAAAAAGTCTCTTCTTTTCAACATGTACAGTGTACCCTTTAGGTGTAACCTAACAACTTTCACAAACACCTGTTTGCTAAACAAATACAGGTTTATACTTTTTTGTATAAAAATCGTCACTTCATATATAGATCCTGCAAATATTTTAGATGCATGCAGGATAGTGACTTGTACTGTAAAAAATGCCATATACTTCATTTGAAATAGTGCTTTTCCACATGTTGGGCACCTACAATTTATTTATTGTTGTTGTGTATGCTGGAACTGTTTACCTGACTTGATATGTTGTGTAACTAAGCTTTCATCCACGTTAAATCACATATTTTACAACACAATCATACAAACTGTGAAAATGATCATCATAACATCCTTAAATAGTGTTCAGTGCAGGTGTGCTAATACTCACTGTTAAAGGATTTGCAATGAGAGCAACTTAAAAGTTTTGAAGTCCATTGTGGTCTGGAGTCCGCTGAGCTGCATGTCCATTTTTTAT
The DNA here is from genome assembly GCA_030347295.1 of Setipinna tenuifilis. Taxonomy (NCBI): domain Eukaryota; kingdom Metazoa; phylum Chordata; class Actinopteri; order Clupeiformes; family Engraulidae; genus Setipinna; species Setipinna tenuifilis. The sequence goes on from CM059278.1 coordinate 30,774,262, forward strand.
TATTTTTTTTAAATTTTTTTTGTACTCATGCTGGCGACACCAAACCAAGCAGCTTGCCTCTGAGTCTGGCCATGATGCTGAAGGGAAGAGGCTTGAGCGTGAGCCCGTAGGAGCAGTCCATAGTCAGGGCTTGTGCAGGGCTGTGCTCTATTGTGCACTGGTGCAGCAGGATGGCTGTGAATAAAAAGATCTCCACCTTGGCGATCTGATCTCCGATGCACCTGCGCTTGCCCGTGGAGAAGATCATAACGCCGGCGGTCAGGTCTCTGTCCAGGCTGCCGTCTTCGCACAGGAACCGCGACGGGTTGAAAACGTGGGGGTCCTTCCACTTCTGGGGGTCGTGGTTGACCGACCACTGGTTGATGAACACCACGGTGTCCTTGGGGATGTGCAGGCCCTCGAAGGTGACGTCTGCGGTGGTGGAGTGGGGGATGGTGACGGGCACGAAGCTGGTGTAGCGCATGGTCTCGTAGATGAAGGCGTCCAGGCACGCCAGACTGCTCCTGTCCTCCATGCATGGCAGCCTGTCGCGGCCAACCACTTTATCGATCTGCTCCTGCAGCTTGGCCTGGTGGTGTGGGTATGTCACCAACATCAGCACTATCCAGTTCAAAGCTGTGGAGACAGTGTCTTGGCCAGCACCCACTATGTCTGTCACTGTGCCTTCCACAAAGTCTTTAGGGAGGGTGCTCTCTTTGCCATGCTCAATGACATTGATGATGGCGTCACTTATGTCCCTTGTCACCTCAGGGCTGAAGGTGTTCCTGTGCTGGCTCACCTTGTCCCTCACGTAGTTGAAGAACTCCTCGTTGAGGTCCTTGAAGTTCTGGTAGATGCTGCGCACTGGGTTGGGGAAGCACTGGAGCCAGGGCATGACATCAACCAGGCTCCCCGCGCCCACCGTCTCCCCGAACTTGTCCAAGCGGCTGAGCAGGGTCCGGAACTCCGGGTCGTCGTGCCCGTAGCGCTTGCCAAAGCAGAGGGCGCAGATGACGTTGGCCGCTGCCACGGTGAACTCGTGGGCCGGGTTGAAGTAACGGCCATCTCTGCTGAGGCGCAGGAAAGTCTGGACGAGCTCCATTGCCTCCCCGGCCACGTGCTGCTCAAAAGCCCTCTTGGTCTGGCTGTTGGCCGATGAGAAGGCTCTCAGCGTGGAGTGGGCCAGCTTGCGGTGCATCTTCCAC
>CM059278.1:30780445-30795445 GCA_030347295.1 Setipinna tenuifilis
TTTTTTAACTTGTTGACCTTTTCTTTTCTGGATGCCTTAGCAGCTGTGACATTTCCACAAGTGGCTGTTATGATTGGGTCAAATAGACTATTTATGTTCAGATGGCCTGGCTAAATTGAAGCATTATTTTCCTCAAAATGATTATGAAAATTACACAACAAGCTCTACCTGACGAGCGGACTCCCTGGCCACAAAGAGGGGAAATGTTACGTTCTCTCCGTGGCCTTTGGACCATCGTGGGGAGTTGTTTCCGAGGGGGATTGTCGTGTGTACCAAAACAAGGCTCTGTAGAACCGAGCGAAGAAGGAAAAAAAAGGCATTGGGGTCCTCTGCACTGTCGGTTTTAGAGGAGCTCGCCTTTCAAAGCCGAGTGTGTGTCCTTAGTGAGTTAGCTTCCTACCACTCGCCTCGCATGGTGGCTGTTTTTTTCCCTATAGGGAAATCCTCCACAATATGTAATCCTACTCTTCCCCTCTCTCCACACATACACATACGCACGCACACTCACACTCACACACACACACACACACACACATGTGCACGCACACACTGTCTTTCTCACACACACGCACACACACACACAAACACACACACTGCCCATCTAGGTCTAATTAGAGCCAGCTTTTGTGGTGAGGGGCTGGAGAGAGTCTGACTGTGTGTGTGCGTGTGTGTGTATGTGTGTGTGTGTGTGTGTGTGCATTTTGCGTGTGGCTGCCGTGTTTGCCTGTGATTATCCCCTATAACCTGGCTGTGAAAGGTTGGCCCTGACCCCAGAGTGACTCTGCTTGGGGGCGATGGTGTGTGTGTGTGCGTGTGTGTGTGTGTGTGTGTGGATGTGGGAGGCGCAGAGACAGGTCTCATGGTGGACAGGGCCCACTCGGCTTGAGAGCTAATCACTGTTTACTAGTCTCATTTCCACTCCTCAGTGAGCTACTGTCACGCACAGCCTGGAGAGGGAGGAGGGTGTGTGTGTGTGTGTGTGTGTGTATGTTTGGGGGGGGGGGGGGGTTAGGGGGTGGTGGAGAGGGCGGGGGGGTTGGAGGGTGGGAGGGGGGAAGGAGGGGTGCAACGGATTGAGGCAAGGGTCCAACAGGCAGCAGAGGAGGAACTGGTGGAAGGCAAGGCAAGGCAAGGCGAGTTTATTTGTATAGTGCATTTCATACACAGAGGCAGTTCAGTGTGCTTAACAAATAGACAACAGTTCATGAAACTCTTTTAAAACTGTTGCTGTGCTAAAAGTCTTGGTGGTCGGTAAATAGTCAATAGTAACACACTAGAACACTTAGCGAGTCCAGCTACGTACTCAAAAGATGTAAAGTTAACAAATGTCTGTTTTCACCAAAAAGATGATAGATTTTGTGGTGCTCATGAAATCAAAATTTGGGGAGCTATAAGAGCAGTAACACTGTTCACTTGTTCCAGCTAGGTTTCAGTAAGAAGCAAACAAGTTTGTGTGTGCAAATAAGGTAATTAATTATAAATTACTTGTTTGAGAGTGGGGTCATATCTGCCCGGAGGGGTCATATCTGCTCAGACGTTCTGAGGTTGTTTCGAAACAGGCAAGAGATTTGACTGGTTGACCCCATTGACATGGTGCTCATGAATGTTTCTAACCCTAAACCGTAACCCCATTGACAGGATGGACATGAATGTTTTTTTCTCTTGTCAGCACAGGAATAGAGAATGGCCTGAAGCAGAGCTGGTAAGATCAATCAACAAATTAGCAGACAAACCAACTGATCAATGGGTACAACTGCTGTGTAGAAAGAACTTTATTCCTCGGAGGGAAAAGAAGTCATCATATTAGCCACACACACACACACACACACACACACACACACACACACATCTAAATACACAAGGGGATAAAGGGGAGGGCAGCGGGAGAGTGTTTGTGGAGATTAGTCACGATGGCTGATGTAAATCATATCTGTGGGGCGGGGGGGAATTAGGGTTTGGTAAACCATAGTCAGACTGATAGGTCAGTACATGACATGCTATTTATGAAAACAAACAGGCCTTAGGGGAGGAACTCAGAGCAAATCACAGAATCTGACAATTACTCTTGGTGAAACTTATCTGATGATCTTAATCCAAAAATAATTCCAGTTACTAGAAACATGAGGCTATGTGGAAACTGCCATATAAATTAAAAACTGGAGCTACTCGTTTTTAAACTCACCCCTATAACCCGCAGCTAGGGAGGGGGTGGGGGGAAAAAAGTAAAAACCAAAATTGATGTCCATCTTTAACCAATCAAGTCGAGTTATTCTCAAGCGGCGTCTGATATGAAAACAAATGACCCAAAGGTGCCTGAAGGCACGCCGACAGTAGACGTATAACTGACCCGCTACACTCGCGTGTTTACATTTTTTGCCACGAGAGCCCATGGCCAGCGGGCGCTCGACAGCCTGAACTCTGCGTGACTCCCGGCTGTCGAGGCAACAAGTCAGCGCACGGACCTCTCTCTCCCACCGCCCCCCACAGAGACCCGTATCGTGAGATGGACCAAGCTGCCAGGGTCTCAAGCCGCCACTGTCCAGCATGAGCTGATCCAACATGACAGGAGCCAGCCAGTCTTTTTTTAATGTTATGACGAGTGCTGTGCTGTGCTGCTGAGTGCCAGTATGGTGGGTGACCTATTTGTGCACCCGCGCCACACCGCACTGCAGCGCACCTGACCTTGCATGACCTGGGCCCACCACAAGGTGTTAACTACACCTCTAAGTTGCTCATTAGGCTAAAAGTAGACTAAATGGAGTCATGAAAGCAATTTAGGTCGATTTATTTGTTTGCAACAGACATACATTTCACGCAGCCTAAATCAAATGTTCCCACTCTGAAGAAAAAATCAGGAGGTTACACAAATGGATTTACTTGTCAGGGCCTAAGGCATATTATTACTTCCATTTGGCAAGGAGTTGTATTATTTTTCCTCACCATCCGTCTCCCGGCCTTATTGTTGGTTTTATGTCGCTGAAGCAGCCCTGTCTGGCCCTTGATTAGGGCCATGCATCGGTCGTGGTTGCCAAATTACCTGTAGTTACTCCGCCACAAATGAATTGCAGATTCAATTTTTTGCAGTACCAATCACTCCCTCTGCTATGGGTGCATGGCCTGATTCTCTGGGCGCACTTGCAAATAACCCTGGCAGACAACATCAGAGGCAAAGTTGAAACTCCATGAATACAAATTGTGGAATAGCCCTAGTCTGAAATATGATATTGGTGAATTTAATGTTTTTTTGTGGGTGAAAGTTTCTGAATGTTTATGGATATTTGGTTATGGCCTGAAACCACAAAAGTAGATATTCTGACTTGTTGAAATGAAATCTCTTATTTTTTAATAATACATTTGTTGGATGGACAAATAATCAAATTATATGTTTAAATGTCCTTCATTTTGTTCCCCTTTCTGCGTTTCACTAATTCCGTTTTCTTCTTTTTTTTTTTGTATGAAATAATCTTCAGACCAACACTGCAAAAACACGGACCCTTCATTCACATGTCAGGATGCGTGACATTCCTCACTTAGACGCCAATACGTGAACCCATGTATTATGCATAATTATTTGTTTCTTTTCCTGTCGGAATTTGCGTGCTACGGAGCCGTGCTGGGATGAGCTTGCGTGCCATGCAGACCTAGCGTGCACAGATCTTGGTCACTGGGCCCCGGTCTCTCCGGGGAGTAGGGGGTGGAGATTCTGCTAAGAGATTAAAATGAGACGGGGGGAGAAAGAAAGAAAGAAAAAAAAAGTACTCGCAGAAATGGCTTCCAGATGACCCCGATTTTCATTTTTAGTTAGCTCATCCGTGGCTGGCTGGCTGACGGGCGGGCCAGGACACACTTTTTAGGCTTTCCTCGCTCCCGCAGCCTCATCTGCGTAATGATGTCCCGAACAGTGTGATCGCCCGCTGAGAGCTCTGCCAAGAACTTCCCCAAAGTACAAGTAACAGCCGTGAGCTTTTTTCTTTCCAGCTCCATGCATTCAGGCGAAATGCTATTCAGGAGACATTAGCGGGAACACTGATCATTGCCTTGACACTGAAAAGCATAGAAATGACTAATTGAGTTATAAATAGAAACATTACGTGCTCTTTGAGGCTACGTGCATAGCATATTAGCGTGCAAATAATTGATGATGTAAAGAAGACATTGGTCACATACTCAGATATTTCCAGCTACTTCTGTGAGTAAAGCAACGCTGTCACGAATACTTCCTCATGTGATATGCAGATATCCATTAAACGCATTACATATGTTATTGCAAAACGTCCGTCAGGGATTTCCTAATGTTGCATAAATGTATCATCACTTAGATCATCACTTAGTTTGAATCATGCTGTTTTTTTCCACCAACGCCAACAACGTAATAATAATAAGTAGTAGTAGTAGTACCATAATTAATATTGACAATAACAGCAATAATAATAGTAATACTAATAATAACAACAATAATGACTAATAATAATTATACTACTACTACTACTACTACTACTACTACTACTACTACTACTACTAATACTGCTACTACTACTACTAATAATAATAATATGGTTAAAATTCAAATACAGCATGACACACACACACACACACACACACACAGACACACACACACACACACACACACACACACACACACACACACTTACAAGTGTCAGTGCTTATTTTTCAAATTTCAATTGAGCAATTGGCAATTGTACCACATATGTTCTCACATTTAAGAGTACACAGAACAAAGGGGTTTGGGCGGATGAGGACCCAGTTACATGTAATGTAATGTAGTCAAATAACTGTAACTGCAATCTGTTTTAATTACAAAAAATAAGTAATTCATGTAATTAAGTTAAAGTATAGGTAGCCTAACTAATGTGTCAGCAACAAGTGACAGTAACTTAATGTTATCATAATGTTGGTTATTGCAAAGATGATTTGAATATATTCTTGGGAAGAAATTCACATGTTGAATATCAATCCATTCTGTTGCATTCAGTCTTTCCTTTCAAAGCCCCTGGCTTTATGCTTGAACTTAGACCTCTTGTGGCCTCTTGTGTGCCAATCAAGGATTAATGAACATAATCATATGTAATCAGTGACATAATGAAGGTAAATAAAGCAATTAGTGTACAATTATGAAGGTTTTTGAGGTGTTCTGTTTATTTGGGTTTTTTTTTCATAATCATTTTTTTAATCTTCACTAAACGAGGAAATGGCAGAAAGGAGGCGCAATCCAATCGTATATGTTCAACCCTGAGTCGGATCCAGAGCTAATGCTCCACGAGCTGACATCAGTGCAGGGGGAAGCCAGGAATATGACCCATAGAAGCACAGCATTCCTGACACCAACATCTATTAAATGACTCACAGCAAACGAATGGATGTTTTTATTTTCGGTGCTTGCAGTGTTTATAGGAGCAGTAGAGACCCACATGATGATACAACACCACACAAAATGTGATTTTTACACAATATGTCCTCTTGCAAAACTTGCATCTTTGTTCTTTTCGCTATATGAAAATGATCAGATTTTGAAGAACTGGTGTGAACAGGGTTGTGTGAGGTAAGGAAGTGATGGGGTGTTGAGAAGATCAGAACAAAAGAGAAAAATGCATCTGATTTCACTTCCTTTTATCATCACATGGTGAAAAAAGACATATTGTCTGTCAATTCATTTATAAAGCCAACGTGCTGTTAAACAAAGCAAAAAAAAAAAACAGAAAAAAGACAAAAGAAAAAAATACAACATACAAAAAATAATAGATTATAAAACAATAGTTATTAATATAACTTAATATTTAATAACAGTTTTAATTGTTGTATGTAAAAAGATCATAAAGAAATCAAAAGTAGGTTACATAAAATAAATAAGACAATGAATCTGAAGATAAAAGCAAAGGTACATACATTACATTAGTAGTAGTAGTATAAATACTTTATCCTAAAGGAATGAAAATAAGGAATTACTTTACATGACATTGTCCTCGTTTACCCTCTTGGCCTGCCCAGGAAGTGGACTGGCTCACACCACTGCCCCATCACCATCATGTTTATCATCACGCTCAGTGCATCCTGTTGCATGTCCATGGGTGGTGTGCGTGTGCGTGTGTATATATTTGTGTGTGTTCAGGGAGCAGGGGTGGGGGTGGGGGTTGGGGTTGATGGGGGGGTCTAAGGGGGGTGGGTCCACTTATTCCTAATTCACCCTCCCCCCTACCCCCCGCCCCTCTTTTTTCTGACACCTGGGGTGTTACGTGCCTGCCGTTGGTGGCGAGCGGGCTGCTCTCCTCATTGGGTAATTGGGCGGATAACGTTCCGTGATTCCCTCTCTTTCGCACCTCCGCGTGTGAACGCTTGGGCGGCCCCAAAGCTCTTTAGGATCCTGAAAATGAAGCCGGGTCAGCTAGCGGTCATCTGTGCGTGCACACACAGAGACATACACACACACACACACACACACACACACACACACACACACACAGTGGGCCTGCAGGCCTCCTGTTCCGTGCTAGTGTGTTAGCTTCAGAGGCACCCAGGATTCATTTACAGAAGGCCATGCATTGGACGACTACTCAACAGATCCGGCATGCGTGTGTGTGTGTGTGTGTGTGTGTGTGTGTGTGTGTGTGTGTGTGTGTGTGTGTGCATTATTGTTTATGTTTACAGGCCAGTGAAATAGAGTGTGAGAGAGGTTGGTGCTCTGTCTCGTGACAAAACCCCAAAACTCAGCCACACTCTCCCTGGCCTTGTACATGGGAAGCATTTATATCAGGCATAAATTTCAGAGCTAATTTGGTAATTGTTCTTCATCTCTCTCTATCTCTTGCTCTCTCTCTCTCTCTCTCTCTCTCTCTATCTTCTCTCTTTCTGTACTCTCTGTCTGTGTCTCTCTCTTTCGCTCACTTTTTTTGTCTCTGTATTTTTCTCACTCTGGTCTTGTTTGCTGGTCTCTGTAGCTGGGGTGTGGTAATGCATCTTCATCATGTGGGTGGCCCCCGTGTCATTCTCCTCTGTTCCCGCTGTTTCGCATCATCACGCGGGAAACACCACAGCCATTTACATGTGGTGCAGGCACAGCCAAGTGAAGAGGGGCAATTAGAACCGCACGCCGAAGGAGAAGAGAGAGAGAGGGAGAGGGAGAAAGAGAGAGAGGGAGAGAGAGAGAGAGAGAGGCAGAAAGAGAGAGAGGGAGAGAGAGAGAGTGAGGGAGAGAGAGAAGAGAGGGAGAGAGAGAGGCAGAGAGAGAGAGAGAGGGAGAGAGGAAGAGAGAATGCAGTCCAGCTCCAAACAGTAGTTGGATAATCTTCTCCTCCTCCACCGCTCACTGACAGCAGCGCCCCCCCATCGCCCAAGGACACCCAGAGAACTCCCACCATGATGGGAGGGAGGGGTGGGAGGTGGGGTTGTTGCAGGATGAGGGTGTCAGGTTCCCCATTCTCACCCTAGCCCACCATGTTGCAGGCAATGGACATGTTTGTTTCATTCATGTGTGTGTGAGTATGTATGTGTGTGTGCGGGTTAGTGTGTGTGTGTGTATGTGTGGGTTAGTGTGTGTGTGTGTGTGTGTGTGGGTTAGTGGTGGGGATGGTAGGGATGACAGAGTGACAGTATGGGAACATGTTGCTCTCAATCGTGGCTGCTCTGGGCATGTTTACCGTCAGGAGGGAAGGAGGAGGAAGGGGGAGGAGGAGCAGGAAGAGCAGGAGGAGGAGGAGGAGGAAGAGGAGGAGGAGGAGGAGGGAAGGGGGGGTGGCGGTTGAAGAGATTAGGGAGCTGCCCTGCTCCACTTTTCCCATGTGTGAAGAGCAGTGAAGTAGGTCCTAATGGTTTGCATGAGCGTGTACACATAAACATGGGGGTGAGGCCCAGCTAAGGGGGGTTTGCACCTGTGGAACAGAACCGCCTGAAAAGGGTCCAGAGAAGAACCATTCAGATGGGAGAGAAAAAAAGGGAGGATGGGAGGAATTGGGACCACACGCATGCTGTACACACATTTCTGCCTTTGTTACATGGGTGTAGGAATAACCACACGCATAACCATATACAGACACATAACCACATTACCACAGACATCCACATGTCAGCTGGTGCATCAGTGCATTCAGTGCATCATTAAGTGCATCACCACAAGTGCAAACATTAATGCCATACAGCGCAGAGATGCACAGTTTAACTATCATCAGTTTATCCATGCATCTCATGGTAATTTGGCTGAGCAAACTACACATCAGTGGTCAGATTTATATATATAGTATATACATTCAGTGGAAGAGTTTCTGTAAATTGTAAAATGTGCATTTAGAAGTTGGATATTATTACTTCTGCGTATTATTATTTAAATCCTGTGTGTGAAACAGTGATAGCAGTACCTGTTGAACAGGAGGAAGCGCGAGGAAGTGTATGTTGGTGAACACCTACGGTTGAGAATCAGAGGCGCAGCAATCTGACAAGCACGTATCAGTATCACTGCAACTCGATCTCCTGCGTGTAGCGGGAAACAAAAATAAAGCCTGTTGATAGCATCATGTTTGGACTGCTGCCAGTCAGATAAGCTTGTCTGCTCTGTGTGTGTTCCCAACTCTCACCCCAGCCCCCCTTCTGACCCACAGCTGTAGGAGCGCACCATCCTCCACCCGCCGGGAGACACCCACCCACTCACCCACCCACCCCGGGTCATGTTCCACGGGGGTCACATCCACCCACGTATAGGGCTTCAACAACGCCTGGCTGCTTATGGGTCTGGTGTCTGGTGTCAAGGACTGTGTGTAAGCGAAAGCTAAAGAATCAGTCCTCATCAGCAAAAAGAGAGGGCCCCCTTTTTCCTCCCGAAGACATCTTGCTGCATTATGGGCCTTGCGCAACTTGTAAGCTGCAGGCGTTGACAGATTGTCATGAAAATAAAGGAGAGGACGGGAAAAGAGAGGAAGACGAAGTGGAGGCGTTCATTGTTCTGTAATTAGGGAAAACCTCTGAAGAACACTTTTTAATGAACTATTTCCACAAAGGCTGGACTCGGTTTCCTCTGTTGCCTAACATGTAATGAAATGGCCATCCCGGAATTGTCATTAACTTATCCCTCCCTTGGACCCTCAATCTCTCCCTGTCCTCCTCCTTCCCTTCTCCTCTCCTCCTTCTGTGCGACACACTCACTTGCACCCAGCCGACTCTGAGAGTTTCTCAGATGCGCAGTACAGTGCATGGTTTATTTTGCTCCTGCGTGTCATTTGATAGTGATCATTATATAAAAGCACCATTGTAGTGATTATTTTTGCTGGTTTCTCATCTGCTTCTAATACAGTTTAGCACCAGTTGTTAGTGGATAAGCTATTATACAAAAAACATGTTTGGCCTGCATGTGGCCTGCACAATGGGTTTGATTAGTTGCTGTTTTCCTGGCAAGGTCTGAGAGGGAGGGTGAATGGACGCTTGTCTGCGGAGGTGACATAGTCGATAGGGGGTTTCCATAGGGCCATGTGTCCTATAGGGAGACAGATGGATGGATGGATGGATGGATGGATGGACAGACAAAGAGATGGATGGGTGGTGGTACAAATCTGTATATTAAGGTATCGATGGGTGGATGGATGGATGGATGGATGGATGGAGGGATGGATGGATGGATTGATGGATAGCTGTATCCTGTGCCAGTAATACATAAGGATATGGACATACAGTGATACAGTAGAGACAGAGTGATCAGAACTTGTTCACACAAATTTGTTCATATATGTGCATATGAACATTCATAAAAAAAACATGTTGTCTGTATCTTAGTATACTCTCAGAAATGATGTGACAGTAGGGGTACTAATCTGTATATTAAGGGATGGATGGATGGATGGATGGATGGATGGATGGATTAATAACTAGACAGACAGACAGACTGACAGACTGACAGACTGACAGACTGACAGACTGACAGGCAGGCAAGCAGGCAGGCAGGCAGGCAGGCAGGCAGGCAGACAGGCAGACAGATAGATCTGTCTAGAGCTACTAGCAAGATGGCAGATGGAAGCTATTGCCAGTCTTCTTAAAGTATCTGAAAATGCATTCTGGTGCTACTGTTAGTGACTCTGCTATGTGTCGTGATGGGGCATTCTGACAACTAAATGTACCAGCGACAAGAGGAGTGCTCTACACGTTTAGGCTTTCCCCACAGAGCACTGTCATCAAGGGGTAGGTGTCAAAAATTGTTAAAAACCTTCAAGCACCCTAATGACATCAAGTTTAATTACTTCCAACTTGAATACAGGCATTTTGGTAAAAAGGGCCAAGAAAAATGTTTCATTACACAGTTTATAAGGTGGGAAAGTGTCACGTTGACACATTTACCCTCAAAACCCTGTTTTCCACATCTTGCAAGAATATATTTCTTCTTTAATCTACTGGTGTGATAATATTCATGCTGAGGCAAAAGTGTCTCTGTGGAGAAGAGCGAAGGTCAGTAGTGAAATATTGTCTGTTCAGCAAAGCCGACTCCTGTAGGGGCACAATAAAGATGATCCTCCTCCTGCTGATGGCTCTCTGTGCTGTAGTGTGATGGGGCATTCCTCCAACTAAATGTAGCAAAGACAGAGGCCATGCTGAGTGATTTAACCACAAGCCCTCAGCTCCTCAGAATACTTTCAACAAGGGGCAGGTGGGAGAAATCATCAAGAGACTTGGAAGGTTCATTTGGCAACAAGATGTGCTAAAAAGTGATTTTTTTCCCCCCTCCATTCGTGCATTGTTGTCTGCTGTTTCTTTTGTATTTTATTTTTTATTGTGAAGTATGTATGTCTTCCTGCGAACACCAAAGGCCCTCCAGAGACAAATAAAAATTGAGACTGAAAACTAAAAACTTAAATCTTGATTATTGCTTCCTGCTGGACATGGTAATGAAAGCAAGCAAGGGCCTTCCATGGCAGCACATGGGAGAGAGACAAGGGACAGCACGAGAAAAAGACAGGCAGTACTGAGAAAGAAAGAGAGACTACAAAAAGGGAATACAGAGAAAAAAGAGAGAGAGACCACAAACTGTGATGACACTGCCAGGAAGAAAGGAAGAAAGGAAGGCTGTATCTAGTGCCAGTAATACATATGGATACGGACATACAGTGATACAGCAGAGACAGAGTGATCAGAACTTGTTCATTCAAATTTATTCATATATGTACATATTAATATTCATAAAAAACATGTTGTCTCTATGTTAGTACATTCTCAGAAATAGTGTGACAGTAGGTGTACTGATCTGTATATTAAGGTACAATCAGCAGTAATGTACTGTACACCCAAAGGCTAATATTTGGACCGTAAAGTACTTAGGACCTCTTCAGCTCTGGAAAAGGTATACAAACTAGTTGTTAAAGAGTGGTTAATAGGTATGGTAATGCGCCTTTGAGGGCCAGTGTGCAAGTGTGACAGCTTTGTACCCGTAAAAGTACAATTCTGCACGTTCCTTTCTGAGAGTGTACAATGTGCCCTCATAAAAGCTAAGGAAATAAGAGTTCATAGAGTGCAGTCAACTAGAAATGGGCCTTGGCTACCCAGCAAAGTGCCATGTACAGACTGATCAGTGACAGGTGGTTAGTGAAACTGCAGTTTGCATTGTTGGGTTTAGTCCAAATCTTGAGCCATGCAGGGTGCTGCACTCCTCCCAGTGGCTCCAGAAAAAAATGTGTGTTTCTGTAACCCATCAGCATTTTGGGACATCTGTGTCCACGTCAGAGCCCCAATCTCAGCTCAAGGGGACAATCTCTCCTCATGTCCCATGGCAATTCTCTCTCTCCCCCCGAGAGCGGTGTGATCTCATGGGACCGCATGGTTGACACTGATCGCTGATCTCTCCGCCTGGCTGCTCTGTTTTGGTTGCGTTGTCTAGGTAACGGGCTCGAGTGACGTGTAAGCGTCATCTGGCTTGTGGTTCTGACCTGCGGGGGGATAAACCGCTCCCAGATCTTTTTACTCGAACTGATTGTCTCCCGAGTCCAGATGCCAACAGTGCAACCAGCCTGTTTGGGTTCCTGTTTGAGGGGGGGGTGGGAAGCATGGGAGGAAGGCCGGGGGGCAAGTGTCAAACAAAGTGCATAGATAGCTAGATAGCTAGATAGCTAGATAGCTAGATACATAGATACATAGATACATAGATACATAGATAGATACCTCTTAATTTTCAAGCAGATCAATTTCAAGTACTCTGTGGATTGTGCAAAAGAGTGAGAATGTGGAACAGATAGAGGGAAAGCGAGAGAGATGGAAGAAAGTGCTAGAGAGCAAGAGAGAGATAGAGAGAGATAGGAGGGAGAGATAGAGAGAGAGACAGAAAGAGAAAGAGAAAGAGAGAGAAGGGCTTCTCTTTTGGTTTGCAGACAGACAGACCGGCGGAGAGGCCGGGCGGGTGGTTCCGTGCTGGAGAGCACGAGGAGGCCTGAGGGATGTGGTGCGGCTCAGGAACTCAATCTGCGTGCTAAAAGCCTTTTCTGCGGTGCGTGCGTCTGTGTACCCGCAATGGCCATTTCACACAAATCACGTACATCACACAGGAGCCCCCCGCTGCGGCTCACATAATGTGGCCCCCCCCACCACCACCGTCTGTCCCGCGCGCATGCATCCCCTCCACAGCAGTGCGCAGTCGGATCCAGCCAACGCCATTGGCCACGGGGTCGGAGGGATCGGCTTGGAGGACTCCCAGAAGACCTCTGTGGTAGAGAAGGCTGATGTGAGAAACAGGCAGGATGAGAGAGAGAGAGAGAGAGAGAGAGAGAGAGACAGAGACAGAGAGATGACAGAGAGAGAGAGAGAGACAGGGAGAAAGGGAAAAAGTCAGCATGTACTCGAGATGGCCACAGCAGTTTGTCTGCACATGTGTAAGGAGATAAACAGTCATGCAGAGGATATGCATGTGTATGTGCTGTATATGCACTCTCCTTCACTCAGGCACCTACACAAACAAATATGCACACATGCACGTACACACATACAGTACGCATGCACACATGCATGCATGCACGCAGGCACACACACATAGATCGCATGCAGACACATAGAGATACAGCACGACATTTGACAGGACTTCAAATGAACTAATGCACAACTAATGCCAAATGAACTTGAGACATCACCACATTACAAATACATCCAGCACACACGTTACAGGAGATGCTGAGTGATATACCAAACATATTCCAGTTTATTCATTGAAACATGGAAGTATTACAGCACGCGCATTATTAACAGCCTGCTTCAGCTTTTCATTGGTTGTAATTTGGTTGTTTGGATATGGTTTGGATGTGTTTTTTTTCCTCGGAGATTGAGCTCAGAGGAGTTTTGGGAGGCCGCGTTGGCTTATAACTTTATAAGGCTCTGGTGCTGGAGGGTCTGATGCTGGTGGCTGAGGTCATGTAAACATGGGCGCTGTTGTCGTGACAGCCGACAGACAGCAGTTTAGCGCTATTTACCGCTAGCCCTGACGACCGCCAGAAGCTGAGGGCTTCATGCCGTCTCCGAGTTCAGCCCTCGGTGTTTACGCAGACTAAAGCTTTATTACTTAAGTCTTTAAGCTCCACCACCAGTCGCATCAGCTCCTCACTGGACAGTGTTGACAGGGAAACGATAATTGTTTGTTCGCTTTTGTTTATTGGAAAGTGAGAGACGAGGGAACAAAGCGCTTCTCATCCCTGCTGTCTCATGGTGAAGTAAACACAAAAGGATGATGGCGGGAGAGACTACTTGTTTTATACTCGACATGTTGCGTGCCTGGGAGCTTGTTTTGCCTCCAAGGCTGAGATCACAATGACTGATGGACTTCTGGGAAAAAATTTGGCCACTCATCCCTCCCAGTCACGCTCTCTTATCATTTATCTCCCAGGTATTTCAACTGGTGGGAAAAATACATGTGGCCCTGATGCTCCTTCAAGAGTACTGCCTTCTTTACACACTGACTGGCATGGAGGGCAAAAGAAATTGAATTTTTTATTCAATGAAATGAAATAATATTTTTAAAAAGACATTTTATTTAGCTGGTTTAAATCTTACAAACAATATGGGAAAGAGTGTGCTGGTGGTGAGTCATGTTTGAGCTGAATAGGTTTAGCAGCTCCTATGTTTAACTTACTAAAAAGGCAAAATTCCAACACGATAGTCTTCTTCAGACAAACAATCTAAACTGAGGATGGTTGCCTTAGTCTGGTAAACCAGCCCCTCGTACTTCATCTATAATTAATGTTATAAAAATAAATTGTAAGTCGGAGCCAAGAAAAGTAGACTAAAGGCCGAGTACACCTGCTACGCACAATGTGTGCACGTGTGCATGACGAAATATGACAAGAATTATGCACTTCTTTGGCGAGTTCTGTGTCGACCAACATTTTTTGTGTAACACCGAAATGTGCATAGGGTGCACATGGACGCCACAGGTGCAACAATGAATATTCATTGCAGTGAAAAGTCTGCTTGCCTACATATGTGCACTGCACTCACACATACACTTGTGCAGGTACATAAAAGCCTTAAGGATCTAGCAGGTGCTTTAAAAGGTTTCTTCATTAGCTGAGTTGTCACTTTTCACTGTGGTCTGTGTTATGATACCTAAATTCATTTTATGACTAACAGATAGTGTTCAAGAAGAATCAATCAGACAACCCTGAAAGGTTTCAGGCTAACCAGTCTTGCAAAGCCCTTAGACCACGACGGCCATTTTCCAGCTATCAGGCTCTGAGAGCATAACCATCGCGCTCTCACTTCTGTGTAGTCTAGATGGAAACATCTGTTTAATGACTAAATGTTAATGTTAGCTTGAAGGGACATCTTGAATCTATTGTCCTTGGTTTGAATAACAAGGTAGTTTGTTTGGTTTCCAACATATGTAATTTGGCACATACTCTACTGTTGAATTCTGTCATGTCCCACTTCATATATATGCACCTTTGGAACTATTCCAGACAGTCAAAGTCACAAGTTTTGTCATGATATTCTACAGTTTTTGTAAACCACACAGATGTGTTTTAAGGTGGTTTTGTTAAT
>CM059278.1:30802945-30897945 GCA_030347295.1 Setipinna tenuifilis
CACACACACAGACATACACATACACACACACACACAGACATACACACACAGACACACACACATACACACACACATACATACACAGACGTACACACAGACACCCAGACACACAGACACACTCTCTCTCTCTCTCTCTCTCTCTCCCTCTCTCTCTCTCTTTCACACACACACACACACACACACACACACACACACACACACACAGAGGTGTGGTTTCCATTAACCCAGTGAGCATTCACTTTAGTACACACAAGGATGTGATCTAACTGTCTGTCAAATCACCCCATTACCAGGAGACACACTTGCTTACACACATTTAGTCACACATGCTGTCTTTCCTCCACACACACATGCGGATGTATTTGTGTCTAGTACACAATGGGCATAATTAAGACGTAAAGAGTCTAACCTCAGCCACAACAGATTAAAGTGGGATTAACAGTATATTTCCAAATTAGGAGCTCCCAAAATGCACATTAATGTTAAGTGGTTTCAGGAAAAAATTACGATGAATGTAAGTACATTTTGAGATTTTTTTTTAAGGAAGTCATTTCCAGATGTAGACACCCACCACACCACACACACACACACACACACACACACTCACACACACACACACACATACATATGTGTGTATTTGTGTGTGTGTTTTTAACATCTATATGTAAAACATTTAAACAGTGGGTAAGTCAGAAAACGCTGTGCGTGCGTGCCATGGTTCCCAAGGCTGCCGGGTGGTTTGAGGTGGTCGGCGTGATGAATGCGTGCTGATTTATGCTCCAGGAATGACCATGCGGCGGCGGACAATTTGTGCGGCTTGCTGGTTGCCACTCTGGGACAGCAGGGCCACATCTACGCGCCCGCCCGCCGCCCGCCCGCCCGCCCTCTCCCCCGACAGCGCGGCCCTCCTGCCCACATCCGAGTGACGTCCGTGAAGGGAGACAAATGAGACGCATTAAGGGCCGGGTACAGTTTCACATTGGCCTTCCCCTCTCTTCTCCTCCTCTCCACTCCTCTTTTCTCCTCTTTTCTCCTCTTCTCTTCCCTTCTCCCCTCTCAGAAGTCCTTGGTGGTCTTTCGGAATTAAATTGTAAGTGATTCTGAATGCACACACACACACACACACACACACATACACACACATACACACACACACACAGTAACACACACATTCATACACACACATACACACACAGCCACACGCACACACAAACGCACACACAAACGCACACACAAACGCACACACAAACTTTCATATGCATACAACCACACACACACACACACAAAGCAAACAAGGACATAGAACCACAGACACACACACTCCCTTTATATGCACACAATCACAGACACACATACACACAAAACACACACACACACACACAAATAAATGTGAGCATCTGATTAAGATCGGATGCTGGAGTCCCTCCTCCCCCGGCTGAGAGCAGCATTTGCTTATTTGTGTGTGTGGGGATGCTTGCTTTCTGGTGTGAGAGAGTGAACTCAATACATATACACCAACCCCTGTTACACACAGTCACACTACTCCCCCACCCAACACCCACACACACACACACACACACACACACACACACACACACACACACACTGTCTTTCCCATACACTCACTCAAACAGAAAAACACTCACACACACATTGAGAAAGAAGCACAAAAGATGCCGTTCCTGCAGTAGGGTTTTGACCAAACTGAAAACAGATTTCCCTTGGGGAGAGCCACACCACTTCCTGCATGGCCAAACACCACACACACACACACACACACACACACACACACACACACCCTCTCTCTGTCTCTTTCTCTCTCTCTCTCTCTCTCTCTCTCTCTTTCTTAGACACACACACAAACACACACACACACACACACACACACACACACACACACACACACACACACACACACAGACTCGCCGTGTCTCTCTTTTACACACACACACACACACACACACACACACACACACACACACACACACACACACACACATATGCTCTGCTTTCTGTCACCAAGCACCACCACCGACACCACACAGTCTCGCACGTCGTCTGAAAGTGTCTAGGACAGAGCGAAGTGACAAAGTCATTAAGAGGTGATCAGACATGTGCCGCAGCAGACTGTGGGCTGACCAGAGGAACTCGTCTGCAGCTGCTCTTTTCATCCCCAGAAACGGGTTTGGATGTGCCCGAAACCCTCTTCCCGTAACTGTCCTACTCTTCTCACTGTCTCTGTCTCTGTCTCTGAGTCAGCGTCCCCTCTTTAAAGCTTCAAAGCGAGTGTGGAAAAAGGCGGGATGTGATCGATGATGGGCCTGTACGTGACGAATCAGACTGCATATCAACATGCCGTGTGAAAGTGTTTACAAGGTGACGGAAAGAACAGAATGAGACACCCAAGCGTGTGTGTGATGCATGACGCATGTCACAGACGAATACTAGCTAAAATGTGGCTCACTGGAGTCATGCAAGAGAGTCAGAGAAAGTCAGAAGTGCACTAGTGAGCCATCAAATTGAATATCATCTGCAGGTTGTATGACTACCTCAAGATGTGTCAACATGGGATCCAAGATGGCACCGCAGATGGCAGGCTCGGTTCATCGCTCTCTCGGTAAACGCCATTGAACTATTAGGTGCACTTTACGTCATACTCCATGCGTACTTGTCTAGTATATTATGTCCTACATGTATATTTTGTCTGTCATGTATGTAATATCACACTTGTATACTGTCTTACTTGTGTATACTTGTATACTGTCCTACTTGTGTTTTTTTGCAAGCCCTGATCACTAATTACTCTCTCTCTCCCTCTCTCTCTCTCTATTTATCTCTCTCTCTCACACACACACACACACACACACACACACACACACACACACACACACACACACACACACATACACACATACACACTCTCTTACGCTCTCTGATCACTAACCACCACCCACAGTTTCTATCCAATCAAACCACATGAAGTCTGCCTCCTCTCCAAACGTGTGGACATGTATGACAAGCTGTGGGACAGCCCAGCCGACAGAGATGGTCTCTCGTACGTCACTCTCGGTCAAGTGACACTTGTCGCCTGGGCTGTAAATTGTCCCTTGAGGGCGTCTTCTCACGCACTGACTGTGTGTGAACGCACTGGCTGATGTTCCTGGTGGAAAATTCTGGAAAATTCCCCTCTGTCTTTTGAAAACATGTGGATGACCTCCAAGGCTGTCTGTCGGCTGCCCATCACACCCATGTCGAGACAGGGCCACTGCTTCTGACACATCGGCGCGCTGAAAACCAACCACGAATTTAAGAGCGTTCGGAAGGATATGAATCACTAAATCACAAAGATGTTTGCTGTTAGAGGGTCACTTGGGCAGCTTTAATAGACACTCGTAAACACCGTATCATCATCACAAGTGAATTTTAAGAGGAATGTCTCCTCCCCAGGACATAGAGACCGAAGCCCGTAGCGAATGTCAGAGGGAGTCCATCCTCGCTCTACATGGCTCGGCATCACTGTCAGAGCGCAGCCACTGTGAGTCTTGTGACATTCCCCATCAATCAAGAGAGTAAATGAGGGCTTGTGGTCAAGCAGAAGCTGGAGAAGATGAGATTGAGGGCGAATGAGGGGAGGGACGAGAGGAACGATGATGAAGATAAGAACGAGGGAGAATGAGCGGAGGGACGAGAGGAATGCGAGGAATGAGAGGAGACGCTGGCCTGGTTTTCAGGAATGACAGCAGCAGTGACTTGCACTTTTGATGTCCTGTGGTGGCATGTACTTTTACTCGATTTTGCACTTTATTACACAGCAAAGATTAAAAGCAACAAGTCAGTTACAGTTAACCAGCCTGACTCAGCTCAAGCTAAATGCCAGCAGGTTCCTGTTCTTCAGCACAAACAACAGAGATTGACTACACAAGACACCATCATAACACAAGACACCATCATAATAAATATACGCAATCATAAATATACACAATAGACGATACACCATATACTCGGTATAACTGCAGCCTGGTTTGTGTTTTTGATTGTAAGTCACTTTGGATAAAAGCGTCTGCTAAGTGTAATGTAATGCTAGACCAGAAAATATGACCCAAAGAAATAAACATGCTCTAGAATCACACAGAGGAGAGGGGCATGTGTTTTATACTGTAGGGCTGTTAGCACCATGCTTCACCTCCAGTGCAGTGGCTGTCAGTAGGGATCAGACCGCCATTGTCCTATCCCATTAACACACTGACATTACTACTATGTGGGGGTGCTTGGGTTGGTGACACTAATGTTACTGATGTAAATTAAATGTAGAAATAGGAACACATACTGGATTACTATTAGGATTACTATTCGATATATGATGTGTACTTAGTCAGATTTTTTTTTGGAGGTTTTATTACTAAGGTATTATATTATATTATATTATATTATATTATATTATATTATATTATATTATATTATATTAAGATATTGATGTAGTTGTAGTTGAGTAATGTGCTGTTTGGGTAATTGTATTTTTTATTTCAGTTTTTAAAATGTCTCTATGTAGGCTATGTGTATAGTATGATTCATAACAACCAACAGTCCTATATTTTATACTGCCCAGATTGTTTTGATATTGTGCATGTCCCCAAATGAGCACACATGGAATGAGCAAAGATCATCCCTCGCATGGTTTGACATGGCTGGATATGACTGACAAGGACTGAAACTCTCCAGCATGTTGGATCAGTGAGGTACTCAGTGCCAGGCTTCCCCAGATGGATACTTCCTGTTTCATGTCTCAGATATGGGTTAGATATGCCACGACAAGGACACAATGGGCAAGACAGCTGCACTGGGAAGAATAGGCTCGCTTGTGTGTATGTGTGTGTGTGTGTGTGTGTGTGTGTGTGTGGGTGTGTGTGTGTGTGAGTGTGTAGTTGTGTGCGTGTGTGAGTGTATGTGAGTGTGTGTATGTGTGTGTGTATGTGTGTGTGTGTGTGTGTGTGTGTGTGTAGTTGTGTGTGTAGTGTGTAGTGTGTGTGAGAGAGTGTGAATGGAGGGTTTTGTGGCAGGGGAGAGGGTCACGTGACCGAGAATGTGTGAATGAACAGCTTCCCCTCGCATGTAGTCGTTTGTGGGGCACGCCTGGTGTGGTGGCTGTGTGCGTGTTTGTTGTTGATGGTGTGTGTGTGTGTGTGTGAAGGGGTCAGGTGGAGGGCACTAGGGGTGTGTGTGTGTGTGTGTGTGTGTGTGTGTGTGTGTGTGTGTGACGGGTGAGGGGTAAGGGGGGGGTGTTTTCGTGACTCGGAGTGAGAGACGGGGACCCCCACTGCTCCCCCTGACGTGAGAAGAGCAGAGAGGGTCTGTGCTGAAGGAGAGCCATGGAGAGCAGGGGTCAGCAGGCCAGCTGAACGCTTTTACAGGTTTACACACACACACACACACACACACATGCACACACACACACACACTCACACACACACACACATGCACACACACACACACACACGCACACACAACCACAAACCTTTTTTTAATACAACTCAGATTAATTTGCTTAGACACAGGTAATGTGTACATATACAAATCTGCATATACTACAGACTTATTTAAATATCATCTGTTTTAAATTTAAAAACATCCCCTCCCTGCACACACACAATCTACACATACTAAAACAAGCACGCATACATACACACACACACACATCACAAACATACTACAAACAAGCTCACACACAATCTTATACACATAACAAAAACAAGCATATACTCTTCCAATCTCTCTCTCTCACTCTCACACAGAGACACACACAGACACAGACACAGACACAGACATACACAAATGCGCACGCGCGCACACACACACACACACACACACACACACACACATACAGTTGCTTCCTCTCCTGCTCTGGTCTAGACCTGATGACAGTGTTTGATGAATGGCTAAGGTGTGTGGTGTGTCTGGGCCACATCTCTGGAGAGATGCCTGTGACATAGCGTGACATAGCCTGACATAGTGTGACATAGCATGACATGATGTGACACAACTTGACATGACGTGACATTATGTGACGGTATGTGACGGAACGTGACATTATGTCATGGCCCTTGTATAAAATGTTTCTTTTAAAAAAAGGGTCGATACAGAAAAGTGAAACATATTTAGTCAACAGATACTATGAATGTCAGCCCAATAACAAAGTACACATTGGTATAGCCGATTATATTCTGCAGCATCCTACAGAGTTGTACACTAATGTGTAATTTAGACAAATGAACATCATATTATAAACAAAAACACTTGAGCAAATAAAAAATATAACAAAAATATTGTAGGAATCAGCAACTATATAACTAGAGGACAGAAATAACAATAAGAAATATTTTAAATATTGTACCGAGTGTGTTTTTTTTACTATATATTATATGTGCTATGCCTTCAGCATCCCCAGAAATAATATGATAATATTATGTATTTCACATAAGTAAAAGTTACAGACATGTTCTGAGAGTTGCAGTGCTAAGCATCGTCTCCAGAGAGAGACTGACATTTAGCCATGCCTGGGCCAAATGTTGCCCAAATCCGGCCTAGTTCAGGTGGGGGCTACCTTACTCCCCCCATCCTGCTCCTTTTATGGGCTCCACACAGGCCATTAGAGAGCACAGCACAGCCACTGATGTTTCTCCTGCCTGACCCTTGACCCCTAAGCACCTCCACTCTTCCTCTCAACTCCCCTGACCTCCCCATCCCCCGCCCTGTCTCCTCACACCCTCTCAGCCCTTCCTTCCTGTGGGGCAGTGAGGCTGCGTGGTAGGGGGGTATTGGGGGTACTGGTGGTGGTGGTGGTGGAGACAGTGGTGGTAGTGAGGGTGGTTAGTGACCTCTCACCCTTCCACCTCTTATTCCCATCTTATATGTATACTAAAAACAAGCATATACTCTTTCTATGGCTCTCCCTCCCTCTCTCTCTCTCTCTCTCTCTCTCTCTCTCTCTCTCACACACACACACACACACACACACACACACACACACACACACACACACACACACACACACACACACACACACAATCTTTTATGTATACTAAAAACAAGCATATACTCTTCATATGGCTCTCGCTCACTCGCACACAGATAAAGACACACAGAACCAGACATAGACAGGCAGACACGCTCGCGCGCGCACACACACACACACACACACACACACACACACACACACACACACACACAGGCAGACAGACATACACACACACACACACACACACACACACACACACACACACACACACACACACACACACACACACACAGGCAGACAGACATACACTCACACACACACACACATACACACACACACACACACAGTGGTGGTAGTGAGGGTGGTTGGTGCCCTCTGAGCCTTTCACCTCTCGTGCCACGGTGACTGACTACACACACACAGCTCACACGCTATACGCCGGGATGATTTAGCACCCCAAACTCAACACTCACATCTCCCCACCCCCACCACGCACCCCACCCCCACCCCCCAAAAACCCACCCCACCCTCCTGCCTACCCCCCCTGACCCCCCACCCACCACCCCACCCCCCCAAAGCCCAGAAACCCACACGTTTTAATTTACCTGACCCTTACGCGCTGTCTGGGTCACTGTGGTGACACGCAAAGGGGGTAGGGGTACCCCCTGACGGAAACGTATGGCCACACTGCCCCCCACACTTACACACACACACACATATACACACACACACACACACATGCACACACACACACACACCTCAACCCCCATTCCTGTCAGAAAGCTGCAGTCACGCAAGGGCTGCCCTGCGCCAGGACCTTGGCTATGGTTTTACTGCGTTCGGCGGGGAAACCAGACACTACAAAGGCCCTAGATCCACATCAATTTCACAAGGAGACTTACTGGGAAATAAATCACTCCAAGGATGTATGGAGTAAGAACGTGTGTGTGTGTGTGTGTGTGTGTGTATGTGTATGTGAGTGTGTGCACGCGTGTGTGCGGTGGCGGGTGGGGGGTGGTGCTGTTAAGGTGTGGGTGGGTGGGGGGGTTTGAAAGGAAGTGGGGGTGTGTAGCGTGCTCCCAGGATCTAAAATAAAAATGGCTGAAAGTAAAACAGAATCTACGGCCTGCCTTTGACTATCACCCAGTATTTCTGTCATCGTTAAACAGCGACGGCCAAGTTCACGATGTTGTTGACTGATCCTACGGTCTCCTTCCTCTGCTTTAAACGCCAAATCATCATAAAATATTACACCATCATCACACGCTAGAGTCAGCTCTTGCATCCGTCAGAATCAGATCACTTTTAGACCCATTTTTCCTGTAACACTTTCAGTCAGTTGTGAATGCATTTTTGTTTTTACTTTCGTGAGACAAAGTCCACCATCCTATAACAGGACTGTAGAATGGCTACAGGTAGAGTATGATGTAGGACTGTATTATTGGATTGAGATCAGGGGTGTGGTGGTAAAATAGCAATTGGGTAAACTATCATCTATCTAAAATATATAATTAATGTTTAATTTAATAAATAAATAAATAACCTGTAATTTCCCAGCTTGGTATCAATAAAGTACATCGATCTAAACTATTACCTTAAGTAGTGTTGTGTAGCATTAAATGTTTTAAAAAAAATTAAAAACAAAACACATTTAAAACATGTTTGAACAATACCACTAGTGTTCAATGGAGCCTATTTCACATATTGTAAATATAGATGATGAAGTGTCATCGCCATCATCATCATCATCATCATCATCACTCTGAAATTCTGAAATTTGAGACGTGGGCAAACTCAGTTTATTTGCATTTACTCTCCACAGCATCGTTTCTAGGGATGAGACAGCAGGACATGGCCTTCATTACACTAATGATGCATGACTCTGGGGGGGCAGTAAAGATGCTTTTGGGGGGTAACAGAACAGAATGTAAAGTAAAATAAAGGAAAGGAAAGGAAAGAAAAGAAAAGGAAGCAACTGTGTCTGAGTGAATCCCCCGGGAAAGCAGATAACCCTGAATGATGAAAGGGTGGGGAGATTAGTGCTAAGCTAAACGGAAACTTTTGCCAATACTGGTGTAAGCACGCAATGGCCTCTCTGAGCCCTTCACTGAAGACACACACACGCACGCATGCACACACACACACACACACATGGATGTGCTTCACTTAACAAGGCTAAATCTAATGAAACAACAGAAAAGTGTGTGCAAGTGAAAATAAACAGAACTGAGCTATTAACAATGCCATATAAGTGTGTTGTGACAGCCTTTCATAAGTGCAATGCTTTTGTTAATGTGTGTTTTTGACAAGCAGGGCTACAGGAGCTCTTCTACTGTATATCACATAAGCACAGTTCTGCAGCCAGACAGAAAAAAAATACAGTGTCAGTATATCTATAACACACAGGAGCATTTAGGCATGCACAGACACGCACGCACACGTACACACACACACACACACACACACACACAAAGACTCTTTAATTTCATGCGGATATGGGAAAAAGACTTCTCTGTTTATGATCAAGCGTTGGTAAGATGGAGATGGAAGCCAGAGATGCATTGTCTGCTTGTACTCACTCCAAGACACAAGCACAGAACATTTGAGGTCGCAGGACATAACGGATTGAACGCAATTAAAAGTGTTTCTTTGGCTTTATTTTGCTGAGAGGTTTCCATATATTAATTTTACTGTGGTGACTGTTGTTTCACAAGCCTGCGAGGGAAATTAGGGAGTTAATCATGTAGAATTACGCCTAATGTTTTTATTGAGTTTCTTTTATGTGTTTTTCCCCTCTTTTTTTGATTTCCACAGTTGTTATTGGTCAGGCAGAAAAACCAAAATACTTATACAGTAATTGCATTGTGCGTATGTGTGTGTGCGTGAGTGTGTGTGTGTGTGTGTGTGTGTGTGTGTGTGTGTGTTTGTGTATGTGTGTGTGTGTGTGTGTGTGTGTGTTTCTTCATCTCTGCTGTCAACCATATGAAATGAAACTATTATGAGTGGACGCACAAGTTTGGTTTGCTTTCTGAGGGGGTAATTCTCCAGCGTGATTTAACCAGTTCCATGATTGCAGTTGCAGCATGGCTGTCACAGTGGGCTTTGTCATCACTCTGTCTTTCTGATTTGTGACCTGAGGATGTCCGCTGCGAATACTGTTCATCATTGCACTTCCTCAGCAGAGCAATTTTCGCATACTGTGGTTGAGCTGACTCATACTTCGGGTGACTCTGGTGATTCTCACTAGGAATCACTAGTAGTGCAAGTGCTCTCGGACTGTGGCTGCCACACTAAGCTCCCATGTCACTACAATTACTGTCTGAAATCTCAAAAGTCTTGCTGCGAGTATCCGCGTCCGATCATGGCCGGGAACCAGGGGGGGATTATACATATGCCAAATATATGCAAAACAATTTTTGACCCAGGATACTCGATTCCTTAATGTGTGCATGTGTGTGTATGTGTGCATTTGCATACTGTAATGCAAGTCTTAGCTAATGTTGGTGAGTTGGCCTTCACCTACTGTTGGCACATGTGAATGCACATGTAAATATAATGTAAAAAAGGGGGGGCCGCAAAACACTTTTTTACCCAGGATACTCGATTCCTTATTGTGTGTATGTCTGTGTATGCATGTATGCGTGCATTTCCATACTGTAATGCAAGTCTTAGCAAAGGACACAAGGGACATGTTGGTGAGTTGGCCTTCAGGTGACCTCTGATGGTTGTTGGCCTCTCTGCACCCGAGTGAGCCAGTACAGTCCCTGACAAAAGTCTTGCCGCTTATCCATTTTGTAGGAACAAAAGCTTATAACCTGACTTTTAATTAATACATTGGTTGTAGAAATGTCTCATATGAAAGCTAAAACCCTCCCAAATTATGCTCAACATACTTAAATAAATTTGCTTCACTGAAAAAAAATTGATCATTTAATGAACATAAAAAAGTCAGATTTTGGCAAGACAAAAGTCTTGTCGCCTTGTCATATCATGCACCCAATCCCAGATTACAGCCTCACCTGTGATCAGTTATTGATCAATCAATTAGCGGGTGTGAAAAAGAACCCCAGCATCACCCCAGTGAGCCAGTATGGTGCCCCTTTACAGTCTCCACACTGGAGGCCTGGCTACCCACACCCCCCGCGGCGATGCCATCGCTCTGGGCCTGCCAAACGGGATGCCACCCACAGACAAACTCCCACTACAGATATTCCCATAGTCCAGCCCTCTTTCCGCCACATCAAAATGCCAATATGATTCACATAAACAATTTCCACTGCCTCACCCTGACCACATTTGGAGCTTATCCATGCCTTCCAGATTTCACGTCCTTTGTCTTTTTGACATTTTTTTTCCCCCTCTGTCAGTCAATTCAAAGGAATAACGACTTCAAACGGGAATGTCATGTTAAAAATCTTGCCACACTATAAGCATTGTGTGTTAAGCACATACAGGCATACAGGGCTACAGTTTAGTGCATTGAGACACTCAAGAATGTCTGTGTGAGACCATGTGAATGTGGGAAGGGTAAGGTGGCAGTCGTCAGACAATGGATGGTGTGGTCCCAATGACAGTAAGAGGAACAGATGCCTTGAACAGATGATGGTGCACATGGGCAAATATAATGAGGACCAGCATAGTTTTGTCTGTGACACAGGCTTTTCTTTAATACAGTTAACTTTACATTCACGACCAAATGCTTTGCCTTCTTTAGTCTTGAATTTCAAACTTTACACATGTGCATTAGTTGTAATCAATAAAACCACCAACCAAACAAAAAAAAACAAGCAGATAACAGTATAAGTATACAATGTTCTCTAGCAAAACGTATTTCCTTATACTTTTGCGCTCACCCATGCATTTCAGAGAACGCATAACTACAATATTGAAAGAATGCAAAGTTAACAAAAAGCAAAGAAAAAAAACGACATATTTTGAGCACTACTGCACATATATGCGTACACCAATTAAATAGATACCAGTATGTAGACTAACTAAAACACACTAGGAAACGGCCAGGATTTGCACTGGGGGTCAAAGGCTAACTAACGGAATAAGCCAGTTGCTCTTCTGCAGCCTCTTATCGCTGCAGGTAGCCATGACATCACTCCTTTAACGCTTGTGAAAGCGCACTTGCCGCTGGATACAGCTCTCAGTAGACGGTAGGGTAATTACCCATAGGCACGCAACGAGCTCAGGTCGGCTTCCCCCTCTGTCTGCGCAGAGTAGACATCCTTCGCCTCTCCTCTCCACCATGACCGATATAACGCTATTATGCAACTTTCGAGTTTGTTCTACCATTTGGAATTCCGTTCTGATAAAGGGGGCCTTGCTGTGGACCACCAAATTTTTGCCATAGCTTATAGGTTTCGTTTATTTAAAGTGGATAATGTGTTTTTTTTGTGAGTCATATCCGTAACTGGAAAGTAGTCTGCTATGCAGCCTACCTTTGTTTTCGCTGTGAATCATGACAGCACTTCGTTTTTACAGGGCGACTCATCGATTTAGGGATAATCTTTCCAGGGAAGTGTTTGTAGGAGTCATGCATTCCCAACATATCTACTGTACACTACATTCGCACAACACATTTGCAGAGCATGTAACGCGTCTCCGTCACTGAACCACAGCATAGTTTTTGGCAGTTTTTTGGAAAGCGAAGTGGCCTAAAGCTAAACAACACTGCCACCTACTGTTGGCACACGTGAATGCCCATCTAAATATAATGTAAAAGAGCGCACAGGTCGTGTAATGCATTACACATAGGGAATATGTAAAGGGCCGATATCTATATGTAGACTTATATTTATTCAAGACTTAACATTTCAATGCAAAACAAATACTACATATACTACAGTATGTATACCATATATCTATACAAGCTCAACATTTGAACTGCCATATGACATCGATACTTAGACTATATAAAATAACAAACATACTCTGGTGTTTCTAAACTACATCAAGTTCTGAGTCTGGCAAACAGTCTATGTACCAGTGTCCAGCTGAAGCAGTTTAACCACTTCATTCTCTCTGATCCACTTTTTTTTTTAATGTTGAGCCCTTCTGAGGAAGACCATTTTAACCTGATGTTTTTATTTATTTATTTTAAAGAACCTTGGTTTTTCTGCTATGAAATCTTAGTCCTGGGTTACATAGGTAATGCTTGAAGTCGTGTCACTCTTGAAGGGGTTTGCTATTTCCTCGATGAACTCCTTGCTGTTATTGTAGTAGTAGATGAACATGAACAGGCCTGGGCAGAGGTCAAGAAAAAAAACACATGTATTCTCTCACTTTGCATGAATGATAAACTCTGTGACAGCCTATTAGTTATATTAGAGATTTTGTGAGGTTGTTTTGTCAAGCAACACTTGTTGGCTTGGCTATGAATTGGCCTTTAGACTCAGCTGCAGTGTCATCCATATGTGCTATAAACTGTAAATGTTGCCTTTATCTTATACACTTGTTTTTAAACACAGGACAAAATTGGAGTGCTAAAATTTCAGGGGTAAACATTTGGGAGTTGGTTCTAACTCCCAAAGTGTCATTGTAGAAGTTTTGGATGTAAACAATTGAGATAGAGTTGGGGTTATTTCACATTTTTAAAAACGTTACTTTAACTCTGAAGAGCGTGAAGCTATATAATCCTTTAGAAAGTGTTAAAGTCATCTATATGAGAATCAGTTTAACTCTGGTGTGTTTGCTGTGAACGGTGTGGTTGTTACCTTGGAAGGAGTTGAGGATGCAGAAGATGTAGTAGGAGGGTATGACCATGGGCCCGTAGCTGAAGAAGGCCACTCCCCAGGTGATGCCCAACAGGACCAGCAGGCTCATGATGATCGTCAGGTTCTTGGAGGTGGAGGGCGGCTTGGCGTCCTTGGCCTTCATCTTCTGGGCCACAAGGATCCTCTGCACCATCATTACGAACATGCCCAGGGAGAAGAGGAAGACGATCGTGTAGTAGCCGATGTTCACCACATAGTGCACCATTGTGTCAGTGATCCAGCACCTTGTTGGCAACAGTACAGGAAGTGTCATTGACTGTTTTTGCATACTGTTTTTGCATATCATACTAACAAGCTGAAACTTCTGAAAACACAATATTTTAATCTCTAAATATAGAAAATGAGACAAAGATCAGTCATATTTTACATTACGTTATATTCACATAATTTTAAAATGTCCAGGATGATGAATGGACTGGGCAGATTTCATTTGATTTCTACTCTACTGGACACAGTTACCAATGAAATGGAGAGTCTTTTGAACAATGACAGCCATGTTATGTGATGGATTTGTGAAGTGAAGTGTATTTTCCATGTCATTTCCATGTTGTGGAATATGTGTTGAGGTCATACGACCTGATGTCACTATATGGGTGAGGCCTATGTTCCCAGTTATGTTAGACCAAGCCCCGGTGAAGACCTAGTTGGGTGAAAACACATTGGCTTTTTTAACCTAAAGTAGCCAGTTTATAATATAGCCTTTTGAATTCTTCTTTATTGTCAGCTTTTGGAGGGTTTGGATTAACTTTTTTTTTAACTTCTGGGGGACTTTTTAAGGACGATAACCCGGTCGTTATCACTCAGAGGTGTAAATTCCCGGGTTAAGAAAGTAAAAACCCTGCTACATTTTCCTTTTAACACAGGTGACTTTACCGAGTAGCTGATCTACCTGTAGTGCTCATTGTGATCAGCTGATTCAGAGCTAGCTGAATCAAATTTGTGGCAGGGTTTTTACTTTCTGAACCTGGGATTTTACACCTCTGGTTGTCATGATGAACTTTTAAAGTAAAGTGTATTACCATGGCATCAAACTTACATCTTAGCCTGATAGCCCTCGCTTGCTGTGATCACCACTAGTTGGTACTTGTTCAGAGATGCGAGTATGATGACTACCACAGCAGGGCAGACTGAGGAAGGTGCAGAAGAAGAGCTGTTAGTTGACATGTCGGAGGTTCAGTAGTCCTCTGAGAATATATAATACAGTGCACAAAGCATTGTGCCACTGTAGTCATGACGTGGGTGATGATGTCACTGATGTCACTGACAAAAAAAAATGTAGGATTGACAGACTAAACTGATGTGCCAGCATGACTCCTGCCTGGTGTGTGTGTGTGTGTGTGTGTGTGTGTGTGTGTGTGTGTGGCTTAACCCAGGCTGGGATGCATATCTTCAGCATGTAGTGCTGATGTCTGGTGTGTGTGTGTGTGTATGTGTGTGTCTATGTCTGTCTGTGTGGCTTACCCCAGGCTGGGATGCACATCTTCAGCATGTAGTGTTTGTATGTCCTGGTGTCGGCCATCCTGACCAGGTGCAGGTACAGGTGAAGGGCTTGCATGGCGAACCAGGTGAAGGTGGCCAGCATAGAGTAATGCATGACGGTGGCCATGATGACGCATCCTGCGTAGCTGCCAGTGTTGGCCACCCACTCGTTGGTCAGGAAGGCCAGGTTGAGGAGGAAGAGGGCCACAAACAGGTTCATCAAGATATGGATGGCCTGGCTAGACTTGGCTTTGCTGTGAAAATGAGTTAGGCTTTCACCACGGATTCAGTAAGTCTGCTATTGTGCCATGTGGTTAAGAATGTCATGTTTTGATATTCACACAGCTATGAAGTATGTGAAGAATGTAGTTCCATTGCTTGCTTCATTGCTTTTAAATATCAATTTAACGAATTTATTGTAAAGTTTAAATAAACTTTGATGCTATGACAGGTGCTAAACGATAAATGGATGCAAGTATCAATCTGCTATTAGAAAGAATGTTCAAAGACTTGCTATACAGCAAAAGAAGAACAGCAAAAACATTACTAGCATGCACATCTTTATGTACAGGCCTTAACTGTTGCCAAAGATTAATAATGGTAATGAACTTACCTGTAAATACCGTTAAGTTAAATAAAGTTGAAATTAAGTTCATTTACATTTTCCTTCAATATTCAGATCTCAAATCATATCTATTTAAATTGCTAAGTGAATTTGAAAGGTTCTGAGAGTGATTTAGGTTGGGTGATGAGAGAGAAAAATAAATGACCGGTGTACCGTAGCAGATAGTGCATGAACAGCGCCACCCCCAGGAAGAACATGGAAAGGCCGCAGCCGATATAGGTGATGTACGTCAGGGAGTTCAGGTCAGATTCTGACATGGTATCGTTAGTCGGAGGAAGACTCTGGAGAGACACAATGAAAGCAGCATATTTCCATTATTTCAGGGGATTTTGTAAACTACAACTCAATTTCTACTTCAGTCTTACTGCAGAGGACATATTCCCATGTTTTGTCAAAAACATCATCCCCACACAATGTACTACAGATCAAAACTCTGTAACAAAGACTGTCATGCATTAAATGTTGTTCCCTTATGTCATCAGAAAAAACAGCTACACAACAAAAGGGCAGGTCAACTGAGTTACACACATCACATCATGACATTTATGTTATTTAAATTTAGGATGAGCACATGGCCACATCCTGTGTACCTATGGAGATTACAGGAATAGATCCCATTCAGACACATTTTTAGGTCCCAAAAAATGGTGTTTCAGGAAATATAATATGCTGCATTGTCAGCATATGTTATTCTATTATGTCCCAATTGATTTTTTTTTCTGTTACTGTATTGTAGCCATCTGGGGAACCGTAGTACTGTGTACCTCACATGATCCACCATTACTTTACTTAAAATAATAAATAAATAAATAAATAAATAAATTAAAAAAAATGTATGTGTGTGAATTTTTGTGAGTGAGAGGTAGTGAGGAGGGAGCCATTCAGCTTACCATCAGAATGGCGAAGAAGGTCAGATGGGAACATTTGCATGTGATGGTGCTGTTACTCTTCTCCGTGATGCAGCCATCTTGAGTCCAGTTTGGCTGTTTCCCTTCCAGAGAGAAAGAGAAAGAGAGAGAGATTGAGAGAGAGAGAGAGAGAGAGAGAGAGAGAGAGAAAGAATGTGGGAGTGAAATTGTGAATTTCAATTGTAAATTGGAAAATAGAATTACAAGGAGAGAGAAAGAGAGAATGAGAGAGAGAGAGAGAGAGAGAGAGAGACAGAGAGAGAGGGAGGAGAGAGAACAAGAAATAGAATATGGGAGAGAAAGAGGAATAGAGAAGCAAGGAGGGTGAGAGAAGAATACAGAAATAGGGAAGGAGGGCGAGAGTATGTATGAGTGTGTGTAAGAAAGAAAGAGAAAACAGAGAGACAGACAGAGAGAGGGAGAGAGAGAGAGAGAAAGCGAGCTTATTTAGCCATTAGACTTTACAACGATTAGGATGCAGCAAACAAAACCAACATACCGACACCAAGAAAGAGAGAGAGAGAGCGAGAGAGAGAGAACGAGAGAGAACGAGAGAGAAAGCAAGCTTTTTTAGCCATTAGACTTTACAACGATTAGAATGCAGTAAACAAAGCCAACATACCAACACCATCCCAGGAGCTGCACATCACCTCAGTGCCTTCCTGTTGAGTCACACAGAAAACATTTAATGTCTTCCATCCTGTGCCAGTCAGTAAGGGTGTAATAACTTAATTTTGCCCACTTCTGCCCTTTGTTCACACACTCACCATCTCATTGTTTTCAAAGTACATCTTTAATGAGTCGCTCAAGTTGGTGATTCTAGCAGCCATGGATATGCCGTACACCGCACTTAAAACTGTGCTGTTTTTGGCATCCTGTGTGACAAAGAAATAACGCAATGAAATCATAACCAGGCTAACTGCAACTTCTCATATTGTGTCCTTCCTCTACCACCCAATCTAATCTCTCTAACTAACTTTGCTTTAGAAACATGCTATGTATACTCGCTACTAAATATTGAAGTTATCTTACTAACAGTCATGGGCTAGTGGTTAATGAGTTGGACTTGTAGCCAAAAGGTTGAATGTCAAAGGTTCAATTCCTCACACACCAGTAGGGGGACTGGCTAGTGAATGACCAGTGCTGACCTCCATCCTGTGACTGAGGTACCCTGAGCATAACATGGCATAGCATGGCATATCATGCCAGAAGATAGCATCTCACTGTTCCCCAGACACCACTGTCATGGCTGCCCAACGCTCACACATATGATGTGTTACTGTCATGGCTGCCCAATGCTCACACAAATCGTTAGCCTCATAGCATCATTGCCTAAGTAATTTTTTGGCCAAATTGAGATATCTACCTAACTTTATTCTCCTATCACTGCTGCATCATCCTGCATAACCGTCTAAAAACATTGAAATATGACTTGGGCAGTTATGCTATGAGGCTAACGATATGATGTGTTAAATGCTGGGGTTGAATTCCAATTCTGTGCTGTGTGATCACGGTGAAAAATAGCGCAGAGGTGTCAATCCCAGGTTCAGAAAGTAAAAATCCTGCCACATTTTCCTCCTAACACAGGTGACTTCACTGGTTAGCTGATCTACCTGTCTTAAGTGCTCATCATGATCAGCTGATTTAGAGCTGGTTGGATCAAATTTGTGGCAGGATTTTTACTTTCTGAACCCGGGTTTGACACCTCTAAAAATGGGGGTCACTCTCACTAACCGGGGTGAAGGTGGGGAAGCGCAGTATGGCAGCAACTCCACTTCCGTTATTGACTGACTGGGACACATTCACAGCTTCCGTGGGGATGTCAATGGACCATCGAAACTGTGCCTTCGATGCATTTGGATTAGACACCATCTGAGAAGAAATGCACACTTCGTATGGTTAGCTGTGATGTATGGGGCTTTAAGACACTAAAACACATATTTGTACTCAGGTAGCCTTTTCATCAACAGATAGTTTTCATTTTAATCACTAGAATAACGCAAAAAAATGAAAAGCATAAAATTTCTTGCTTGATGGACAAACCATTTTATTAATGAGCTTTGTTCGACAAGTGAGTACTGTTGCTCTTTTTATTTTTGTGTGTTATTTTAGTTGTATTCAGTGCAATAAAAGCTGCACCTGCACTACAATTTATCAAGCTGTTCAGGTCCTTTCTTGTAATTTTAGCGAATTACTTACTTTAATGACTAGTAAAATGTTAAATTGAGTTCATGTATTTGCAATTTTATGCGTTTTCTACTAATTGACCATACTACTTTCTAGCTTGGGCACTACACCAGTGACGTATGCCACCAACTAACTCTAGATATACTGTTGTGTGAGGTGTACGTCTACATCTAGCTCCAGAGCTAATGTAAAGTAGAGTAATAAAGTAAAAAAGTAAAAACTCAACTGTCCTCTCACCATGTCTGCTCTTTTTTTGGAGAATGCAAGAGTGATGTCTTTCTTTTTCTGCAGCTTGAGGATGCCACCAGTGATGTCACCTATGGCCACAGCTGCAGTAGATGCTGTGCCTATTTTGTCCAGTACAGATTTCAAGCCCTCCAGTACATCACTGTCAGCAAAAAAGGAAAAAAAATCTTCCACTAGTCACAAGTGCTATAAATTCCTGCCTTTGCAGTACCGTTGAGTTTTAAAGACTGTAATGGAGTGCCCTCACTATGGCCGAGGATGTGATCTGATTGCTGTTCTAATGAGCCTAGCTCTATGGCATTGCAGTCAGAGTGCGTGTGTGGAGACCTGGGTATGAGGCTGGGTGGGGTAACTGCTTCTGTCTTTTGCTATAAAGATCTGGGCTTGTTTTTGTTGTCGTTGTGTCGTTTTTTCTTTGAAAAAAAAAAACCCTGACTCAGGTATATATCTACTAAAGAGGTCTGTCTAAAAAGTGTTGACACAATGCAATCTTAATCTCTCTGAAAATGTTGGACAATGTAACAGTGACTGTACAATCTGTCTCATTAACTGCTGGTTAAAGGGCTCCACTTGTGACACAACCCCCAGCTGTCATAAGCCTCTTTTTCAAATCCTGGTACTG
The DNA here is from genome assembly GCA_030347295.1 of Setipinna tenuifilis. Classification (NCBI taxonomy): domain Eukaryota; kingdom Metazoa; phylum Chordata; class Actinopteri; order Clupeiformes; family Engraulidae; genus Setipinna; species Setipinna tenuifilis. The sequence goes on from CM059278.1 coordinate 30,822,807, forward strand.
CCCTTGGGCCCTGATGTGTTCTGCTAACAGATAAACAACAGATATAGCCTGACTGGGCAGCCATTTTGCCTGTTTCACAAACATAATTTACAGTTTAGTTACACTGAAATCACATATTTTTTCATATTTAAATACACATACACATATTGTTAACAAATTTATACTATACTATACTATACTATACTATACTATACTACACTATACTATACTACACTATACTATACTATACTATACTATACTAAATGTAGTATGTAGTAAATGTATAGTATAGTATGCTAAATGTCTATTTGTGTTAATACAATACAAAATATGTATTTTATGATAGGAAATATGCTGTCTTTGTCACACAAACATGGGTTATCCAGATACTGTTGTCATTTACACTTTCTGTCACATAAATGTGGGTTCTGACTATGCTTACTTGGCTTTGGTGGCAGACACAATCCCATCATGCCCCATGAGACCTTCTGTGCTGGTAGCGTTGGTCAGGTTCACTTCCACCTCCATCTCCTTCATCGTGTTTGTTCCCTGCCTTGTGCAGTTGACACATGACTTGCTGTTTCCACGGTCCCGCTTCACCACCAGTATAAAATAGCCAGCGCTAGTGTTGGTATCTACAACAGAGCAAATTACCAACTTGTTGCTCACACATCATTTGACCCGTTTATGTACATTCAGTTCATACACTCTTATAGCTATATCTACACACTGCATATATATACTCAAGACTAGGGGCTCAGGCAGAAATCAGACGCTAACACAGTGTGTGAAACCTCAGCATTTTCAGCATTGTTTTGGGGTTTGGGGTAATGCCACACCATCCCTAATTATCAGTCTTAACCTCAGTGAAATAGTTAGGAGTCAAGCATTGGAATGAAACTGCTAATACAATGAATTCATGAAAACAAATATACCTATAACATAAGCCTTTAAGTAAATCAACAGCTTGAAAATTACACATAATTAATTAAATATGTGTTTTGACTATCCTAAATTAAGAAATTAAAGAAAATTATAAGACATTAAGGGCAATCTTCTGTGCAAAGATGCATTTTTTTCTACCCTGGGATACTGAAAACAACCACCTGCCAAATGCAGTGCAATGTAAATTCATGTCACCTTTGCAAATCCCTTGATGATCTGATGATGATTCTCCACACAGACAACGGGGGTAAACAGGCCCATATGCAGGTCTTCCGTCTTTACGGAGGGGTTCAGGGTCAGACAGAGACGGATGACTTATTAGTGGCACAACGTCTAAAACACACAATGACTTTGATTATTTAAAGTACACAGAAATTTGTGTTATCTTGTGTTTCTCTTTTTCCATTTGTCATAATCAAATACAAATAATGTCAGTGTGCGCATAATGGGTAAAACATTTGTCTCCATACAGCACCACTATTACAGTGTGTTACAAGCCAGTAATTGGTTGTGCCTGCTACTTATGTAAACTAACTACTTATGTACACTAACCCTGACCATATCTTCATGCTTAGGTGTAGTACTCTAAAATGTACAATGTACAGTAAAATCAATGAAGAAGACACAAAATGGAGAGTTTGTGTGTTATATGTTATATTGTGTGTACATGTGGATAAATTAGCTTACTGTATTTTTGGGAGGGCTTGCCTTGTAGTAATGAATAGTTCTTTGTAATCCAGACAGTCACATTATCATCGAGGATGCTGTCATGCATGGCTATGTAGTAGGCTGCCTCATTCTTCATCACATTATGGATAAAGGTTCTGTTGCTATTTGAGATGCATAATTCATTTTGTCCTGTAAGAAAATCACACAGAAATTTAGGTCAGTTGGTGTTAAACTGGTGCCCATTTCATAATTTCACACAGTCAGCAGTGAGAGAGTAAGTGTCAAAATGCCAAATGCACATTACGCACTGGGAGTAAGAGTTGTGCCTTGGTCAATGTCTGGGTGAAAATCATATACGCACTGCTTTTGTAAGTTTAAACTGCAGTTATCTGGAAAAAAACAGGAAAGAGGTGCTGATATTAGTTATCTGCATGTGATTAATCTAGTCTAGAATAGACATTATTTTTTATTTTATTAGAGTACCTGAACATGTGAGCATTGTCTCCAACGGTTCACAGATGACAACTATTTTTGACCCATTACAAGCTGTGGGTTGAGTACCTGAACATATACAAATTAAACTTTGAAGGAATTTAAATGTACAGTTGCTTGAAACTTTTGTCATTAAATTCTATCTGTTAATTCAAAATATTAGGTTTTTGAGAGTCAACAAACTATTTAGAAATTAGGAACTGTTGAATCACACATTAAACAAACAATCCTACCAGGGCCATTGACAAGAAACTGAATTAATGCTAATAGTTTAGCTAACAGTAAGTGCCTGGTAATGCAGATAGTTTTTAAACATGACAATGGCTATTGTTTCTTTCAAGCGTTATTAATTGAACAAACCTGTACAATCTTCCTCAGAGTAATGGACAACAAATAATATTGCCACTGTGGTCCACAGAAAACGACAGATAAAGCCTGACTGGGCAGCCATTTTGTCTATATTACAAACATAATTTACAGTTTAGTTACACTGAAACCACATGTTCACATCTCTGTTCACAAATGTATACTCAAAAATGTGTATTTGCGTTAATATGATAGGGAATATCTTTCTGCCAGTTAGAATGAAAATTATGAAAAAAAAACTAAATCTAAATCTAAATCCCAATCTAATCAGGATAATTAAAGACAAATTAACGTAAGTAGCATAGAAATATACTGCAGTACAAGTATAGTAAGTACAATACAAATATTGATATAAATCCTTAATATGCTATCAAGCATCTTACCTGCAGGTAGGACTGAAAAAACTGTGTTTCATGTCCTTGCAAACAATGACAAAAATCATCACAAGAACACATTTCACTTGCAAATGACTGTTGTGCTTGTCTGCAGGGAATACAGTGTTTGCATCACATTCATAATTTGCCTTTTGGAACAAATACTAAGAATGACGGGAAGAAAAATGTCATTTGCATTATGCTTTATGGGAAAGGCATTATGCATTATGTACAGGGGCATAACTGTAGCAGGCTAGCAGGTTCGGTCGCACCAGGACCCATGACATCTCGGGGCCCGTCACAAATCCCCCACCCCAAACCTTTTCACTCAAGTACACGAGTATCTTTGTTACTACTGAGATACAGCAAGGATTTCTGGGTAAAATCCTTGTCTTGCTGTCCAAAAGTTGTCCAACAGATAGTGTGGCTCTATGTTTTAACCATTGACCTGACCAGAGCAAGTGACCCATGCCCTTTAAACACAATAGCGGCTGCAAAAAGCCGCAGGAGCATAGAGAGCAAGAAGAAAGTGTGGCAAAACTCCCGAAACTGGACAAATTTGGAAAGCAAAGAGCAAAGCAAAGAGTGGCCATGAGGACAGGAGTCAGGACACCCAGCAGCAGTAACAAAGGCATCTGGGCCCATAATGCACTTGTCACACCGCCGATGATGTACTGTATGAATAACACCCTCTCAATACCCTCTCAACACCTACAGTGCAACCGTGTATTTCTTGAGGGAAACTTGAATTTACTATTTCTGTCTTTTTTGTTTGTTTGTTTGTTTCTTTTCTTTCTTTCTTTCTTTCTTTCAAACAAATTAAAAATCACTATGAACCATACCGTATACATATGGTACAATATCAATATCATTCCAGTTTTACCCTATACTGATAATGTGTTGCTGCAATGTCATCCATGTTCAGAACAAGAGGGCCTGGTGGTCTTTAGACAGTAATATGAAATTGGAGCTAATTTAATGACAGTGTGTGACAGTACACAGTCTTGAGGTATACCAGTTTTCTGGATGATGGTTGAGAAGATGGTTCTGTTTGATCTGATCTGCTGAAGCATGTTGGTCAGAAAGTTTCCCATTGTCAATGGGAACAGTATAGAACAGTACTATCTAACAAACCCCACTACTAACCATAACCACAACTTTCCCTGATTGTGCTTGGACAGTAGCCCAATTCAACAAGTAGCCTAGTTCAACAGAACATCGGACACAATTTACACAATTTCATCCAGCGGTTAAGGTATGGCAATCCTCCAACTGCCAGAAGTGCCACTGAGGTACCCTCAGTACGGTCTCACTGCTACCTGGGCACCGTTGTCATGACTGCCCCCTCCTTATGTCTGTGATGGGTTTACAAACACAAATATGTAATGTTGTTCTGTTCACTGTGTGCTGTGTAATGACAATGCAATGACAACTAGTTGTACTGGTTGTACATGTTTGTACTGTTAGACTTGTGCTTTGCCTGATCGGAAGGCAGACAGAAGGCTGTCAATTTGCGTGTCTCTCTGTGTGATAGGTATCTGTTCATGTAAACAATGCCTTTACTGGTAGACCATTTTGTACAAGGAATGTATTGTTGTCCTTCTGGAAATTTCCATTTGGAACAAATGATGAGAGCGTGACTAAAATAGGCAGTGGAGTATGCATATGCTTATCCTCACTGCATAAATTAAAAAACACACTATTGCTTTACATTACATATACCAGTCACTTTTTTTTCGAAGCAACATGCAAGCAAGAAGCCACACTGAAGCCACAGAACAATCAGAGAATCTACAAGTAGGTGCTGAGCTCTTCAAATTATTCGATTTGGTATGTGTGCGTTTTTGTTGTTATGTTACTGCTTTAAGGTAGAATAAAACAAATACATACAGTATAACATAAAAGAGCAGTGGGTGAAAAGGCAGGGAGAGAGAAAAAAGAAAAAGGGGGGGTTAAAAAGAATTATAATATATTGCGATGAAAAAGGGGGGCACAACATACACTGCATGTCACTAACAGTTTATGTACCATACACAATATACATGGCTTGTGTGTAATAATTCAGTTGTATTTGTGCATTGCTGTACCACGTGAATGTGACTCAGGATACTGTACAGGGATCAGCCTTAGGTTACACTGTAGAGAGATCAAGTCAGAGTTAAATCCCTCCGTAGTGGAGTTTCTCAAAGTGGGGTTCATAATGCCAGGCTCGGGGTCATAAGTCGTGTAGTTTGACAAGTCAATGTGAAACAATAATAAAATGTGTACTTTAACTATGTAAATGTGGGAGATTCCTGCACTGCCCTTGGGGCAGGCACCTGTATGTGCTTTATCATAGCCTAATATGGCGTATTTTATGTTTTGCTGTGCCAAGTGCAACGTTTATGGCAAGAATATGTGATGTATGTACTAGGACACGCTGTTGATTCTGTCTTTTTTGCCTATCTTGCAACCTTGGGAGAATGCAGAACTGAGAACAAAAATTAGAAAACTATTTACTTAAAAAATACTTGAGAAATATGTTTTTCAAGTAAAGAAAAACAAAATCATTTAAGGAAGAATTTCCTGCACATTTAGATTCATGTAATTCTTTTTTATACTTTTTATAAACCAATGGAGGTTGACTGCCTTGCCTTGGTTCCTAAAAAAGACAGCATGGACAGAAAAAAAATAGCACAGAGTGTAAAAATTCCTCTTTATATATAAGTATATATAACTATACTGCTTTTGTTTTTGCCTTCTTGGTGATTGTAACTATGGTGCACTACTTGAAAGCTAACTGAAACAGTGCTAGCTGAAAAATAACACACGTGAATGGTAGCAACAAGTTTAATTAATTAATCAATTAATTAAGACTTGGGAAATTCATGTAGCTGATACAAATAGAGCTCTGTCTGGATGGAGCCTAAGAGAAAAGAGATATTTTTAACTATAGGTGATAAAGCTAGTATCTCTAAAGGCTGGACACTTGGAAATATTCCTATTCCACTATTTCAATAGCTCTATATTTTTCCCCACAGAATAAATCACACTGACGATGTGTTATTTATTATTATTGCAATAAAATGTAGAATTTTTCATTTCCAGACTTTAGGGACCCCCTGTTGACTGGCTGTCAGCGGTTGTAGTTGTGGTTGTGTTCATCATAAAGCACTGTGACTGAAGTGTCTTTGGTGATACACAGATGTGATATGGCACCAACTCTGTAGCACTGTCAGTATAGTGCGAGTCTTACCAGAATTCAGAATTCAGGAAAAAAAGAGTGTATCTGTGCTGCTTCCCAGTCTTCACACAGAGACACATAACACATCATGAAACACTTTTGTGGCATAAGTACAACATCAACCAAGAAAGTGTCTGTATTAAACAGCATGAGTTAAAAAGGGAAGTCACAGAACCTTGCTTTTGAGGCGTGTTTTTAGGAGAAACTACATTTCAGCCAGAAAGACTCGGAGAAGGAGTACGTTTTAAGCGATTTAATAAAACAGAATTTAACAATATTTTAGTGGAAGTAGATGATCTTTGGCGTAGGTCCTGTCATCGGCCCGGGTCTTGGGTTAAAGGATCCGTCAGATCCTGCTGCAGCCATGTAGTAGTGACTAGAGATACCCCCGGGCGGATGGGAAGACGAGGACCAAACTGGTGGTGGTGGGGATGGAGGAGGGGACTTTGCTTATGTCGATACCTGAAGCAGCGAAAGAGGTGAGTTAGACAGGTCATTATAAGGCAGGTGGCGGCTGCTGATTGGCCGACTCGGAGAAGGAGTATGTTTTAAGCGATTTAATAAAACAGAATTTAACAATATTTTAGTGGAAGTAGATGCAGACCCACCGTGAAGGCGACGACAAGGACCCACCTGAAGCAAGGAAGGAAAGAGTTAATACAGTGTACATGTTACTAAGCATTTCTGGAAACATAGAGGTATACTTACGATGAGCAACGAGCAGAACGCCGTTCGCTCCCATAGATCACACGGACAGCCGTGTGACTGCTGCGTGCTAGGCACACGTAAACTCTCGCTGAGAGTTACACACATGTGGGCACACGTAAGTTCTCGCTGAGAACGACATGCAGGACCTAGACAGCAGTGTGCTTGCCCCACACTGAAACACGTACGTTCTCGCTGAGAACTGCGATATAGACACCAGTGTGCCAGCCAGACACTGGAACATATAAGCAATGCAGGACCTAGACAGCAGTGTGCTTGCCCCACACTGAAACACGTACGTTCTCGCTGAGAACTGCGATATAGACACTAGTGTGCCAGCCAGAAACTGGAACATATAAGCAATGCGGTTCTATACTGTTGTACTCCCCGGGTGAGACTACCTCATAAGCCTCTTACATACATCACGTAAAGCATATAAATTAGGATAGCATTGCGTGCGAAGTCAATAGGAAAGTGAGCGAATGCATAGGCAATATGTAACAAAGGGACCACCACCACCAGTAGTTGCATATTAAATACATAGTACAGTGAACATGGTAATGAGCATTACTGGAAATATAGAGGTATACTTACGATGAGCATTGGGCTGAACGTCGTTCGCTCCCACAGATCACACGGACAGCTGTGTGACTGCTGCGTGCTAGGCACACGTAACTCTCGCTGAGAGTTACACATTTTCGGGCACACATAAGTTCTCGCTGAGAACGACCAGCAGGACGTAGACAGCAATGTGCTTGCCACACACTGAACACACGTACGTTCTTGCTGAGAACTGCGAACAGACAGCTGTATGCCGGCCGCACACTGGGCACATAAGGTTCTCGCTGAGAACGACCGGCAAGTTGCAGACAGCAGTGTGCTGCCACACACTGAAACACACTTGAGTTCTCGCTGAGAACTGCGATACAGACACCAGTGCGCCAGCCAGACACTGGAACATATAAGCAATGCGGTTATATACTGTTGAACTCCCCGGGTGAGACTACCTCATAAGCCTCTTGCATACATCACGTAAAGCATATAAATTAGGATAGCATTGCGTGCGAGTTAATAATAGGGTTAAGTGAGCGGATGCATGGCAATAAGTAACAAAGGGACCACCACCAGTAGTTGCATAATAAATACCTTATTACTGTTGGATAGGGACACTTGAGCTTCCAGAACGCCTTTCGTACCGGGTCGGATGTAGACCTCGAAGGCAGAAGAAGACCATCTCCCTGAGCGTTTGATAGAGGAGTCGGTCATCCCTTTTCCGCGGCAATTGTAGTCGCCCCTATGCGAAATGAGCGGCCCGTATAGCAGAGGCGTGATAAGCAGCAACTTTCAGCCACCGAACCCAAGTGAACCCTGAACCAATCCTTGGTCATAGGTGAGCAGCCATTGATTAAAATAAAGGTGCGAGAGACGAAGTGCGAGGGCGCATAGATAGATACCGCAGCATAGAGGGGTAAGGACATAACAGAGTTCCTAGCTTAGAGATAATAACCATAACGCCATCACCGAAGTGTCCGTTTTGAGTGTTTAAGGAAAATGGAAAATAGAAAATAAGGAGGTGAAACCTGTAAAACCGAGAAGCATAGACCCCGAGCGGCATCCAAAGCCAGTGTAGAAGAAGTAAATTCTCCAGGTCGCAAAACCATAAAACGCCATAAGAAAGGCAGCCTCAATAGTACTGTGTCTTGTGTGTTCTCGCTGGATTTTGATGTTAAAATTGATTTGTTTTGCATAAATTGATAGAAAAGGGATAGAATTAGACATTCCACTTTGTCTTCAAATTTTCACTCCCCATTTTCACATTTTTATGACATCATTGTTTGGGCTGGGCTTAATTTACAATATAGGCCCACTATAAGGACCTAAACCATGCTGGATTTGGATATAAAAAGTCTAAATGCATTCTTTTTTGTGCTTAAATTGGGTGAATATAGATGGAACTAGATATTCCACTCCTTCTTTATAGTATAAACCCCCATTTTTCCATTTTTATGACATCACCATTAAGGCGGAGCTTATATTACTGCATATGGCCACTACCAGGATATGATTCACATTGGATTTGAATGTAATTTTTTTTTTTGTTCAAAATCATTGAACACAGATAGAAATAGAAGTTAGATTTTGTCTTTAATTTGAACCCCTCATTTTTCTGCTTACAATTAACATTTAAGTCGAGTGAATGCAAGTGATACAAACTATTAAATCTTGTTGGATGTGAATGTAAAGTCAGAGATAGTAAGATTCCTGTATTTTCTCTGGTAAAATGTTCTTTTTTGCTTAAAATGATTGAACATAGATAGAGATAGACATTCTACTTTTTAACCCTTCATTGTCTGAACAATATTGACTATTTACATTGATTTAACATTTCATTCCAATGAATGCGAACTATTTCAAAATCAAACACAGGGAAGATTAAATGAAACTCCTCTCACTCATCTCCCTCACTTTCCTCACCATCACTTCCATCATTTTAAACACCTCTTGGTTTTGGCAGTCTACACAAGTGCAGGCTGGGGTGCATGGTAGTCCATTTCGACTGCAGGAACAGTGGGATTTTTCACATTTGGTCTTATGGCAGCCACATTTGACAAAGGTTTCTGTGTCATGTAAGCAGTAAACAGGTAAGAACAAATTTCCTCTGCGTGGACTTGATAGATGTAAACAACGCCATCATCCCCAACAAGTATCCCCTGCCCACAGCTGAAGAACTCACCAGCCATTTTCATGGCTCCTCCGTCTTCAGCAAAATGGATCTACGACACGGCTACCTACAGGTACTCCTCGCGCCAGCCAGCATGGACCTCACGGCGTTTGTCACACACGTGGGGGTTTTAAGATACAAACGTATGTCGTTTGGGCTCTCATCAGCCCCAAGCTGCTTCCAAAAGATAATGTCGCTCATCCTGGCCGGCATTCAAGGGGTCTCAATTTTCTTGGACGATGTGGTGGTGCATGCACCCTCAACGGAACTACATAACGCTCGGTTGGAGCAAGTTTTCCAGCGTTTTGAGCAGCATGGCGTCAGACTGAATGCAGAATGCAAGTTTCACGTTAAGGAGGTGGAGTTCCTGGGGTTCAGGCTCTCCAGGGACAGCATTGCCCCAATTATGTCCCACATGGAGGCCATTCTGTCACTGCCCGACCCACAGTCCCCATCGCAGCTCTCCTCCTTCCTGGGGATGGCAGCGTACTACCTCCGCCCCGCTTCTCGGACTCAACAGCCCCTCTATGCCACCTGCTCGGAAACGACATAGTCTGGAACTGGACACAGGCCTGTCGCGACATGGTACAGCTAATCAAGCAGCAGCTCACTCCCCCCCCGCGCTGGCCCATTTCAGCTTGGGCGCGCACACCCTCGTCACCTGCGATGCGTAAGGGGTGGCGCTCGGGGCTGTACTCTCGCAAATACACGGGGGGGGTAGAACGGCCTGTTGCTTTTGCCTCTCGTGCACTCACGCCCGCAGAGCAGAAGTATTCAGTGGGGGAGAGGGAAGCACTGGCCTGTCTGTGGGCATGCGAATGCTGGCATGTCTACCTGTACGGATGAGCGTTCACCATCTGCACCGATCACCAGGAACTGACGGCTCTGCTGCCGACCAAAGGCTCTGGCCACAGACCCCTGAGACTGCACAGATGGGCAGTCAGCCTGGAGTTCATGCCCGGACGGGTTAATACAGTGGCGGACCTCCTGTCCAGAGCGGTCTCCCTGACGAAGAAGGCAGGAGCGGTACCATCAGACATGGATAGTGACGAAGACCTGGTACACCTCCTGCATGGGCCACTGCTCGGTGGTCACACTGGAGGAACTGCAGCAGGCATCAGCTGAGGATGACACCCTCTTAGCTCTCCGTGCCTGCGTGTGTGCCTTGCTCGCGGTCATCTGGCGGTGGTTCCAGAGTCGCAATTCACGTCGGCAGAGTTCACTGAATTTCTGACACTGCGGTCCATCAAGCACATCAGAACGGCTGTGTATCACCCGGAGAGCAATGGTGGGGTGGAAAGACTTAATAAAACACTCAAAGATGGACTCAGAGCCTGCCTGGAAGAAGGGAAAACGATGACGCTCTTAATCAGACTCTACTGACCATCCGGGCGTCCAAGCATTCCACTACAGGGGCCTCACCTGCCCTACTGATGATTGGACGGGAACTAAGGCAGCCACTGGATTGTTTGAGAGCTGAGCTGACCCCTACTCGAGCAAGGCCAGGGCTGGAGAAAGTCAGAGCTCAGGTCTCAAGGTCGCAGGCAAAAATGAAAAGCAGATTCGACACGGCCCACCGAGTGCGAACCCCCGCAGTGGCTGTGGGGGACTGGGTCAGGATTAAGCATCTCCATTGGAAGAACAAGCTGCAGTCCTACTGGTCAGAGCCACTCCAGGTGGAAAGGCAGCTGGGACCGGCCACCTTCAAGTTGAATGATGGGACTCGTTGGCACTCAAACCGCCTTCATCGGGTCGTCAGTCCTTCAGCACCAGAGTGGCCTCAGCCTCAATCAGGAGCAGTAGGCTGGCCGCTCAGAACGGCAGCAAATGGGGTGGCCAATCCTAATCTACGGCCTGAGGATGCCGCCAGCCCAGCACGGGCTAAACCAGCCCAGCCACGGGACGTGGCTACCCCACCAACCCCTCAGGGACTGAGGGCCCAGCCAGCCCAAACGCCTGAGGGTGTAGGGGTGGGGCTGAGGGCACTGTTGAAGGTTTTGAAAGGGGGGGAGAAATGTTATGTTTGGATAATGTTACACTAAGCCTGCTAGGGCTTTTCTATGGTTGCACTATAGAATACTGTTACTGTGCCGTAGTAATGGTTATGTGTTAAGCACGGCAGTTGCCGTAAAGCAGGTATGCACTACTGTAAGTAATGTACGTCAGGACGTAAAGAGTTTAGTTCAATAAACAGCATGGCATGGAATACACAGTGGTCGTGTCTTCATCTAAATACGGATATAATAGTGGTCAACTTTAAAAATCTTCCAAAATAAGAACCGTTTTCAGTTGAATAGCTAAGCTAATAGGCTATGAATTTGCCATGCTACAAGGGTCTGTATATCATTTAAAACTCTCAAAAGTATGGAAACCTAGGATATTATCCAGGGTCTGGTACCTTTTCAAGTGTGTTAGACACTTTATGCTCAAAATATTGGACCAGTTATGGTTAAACTGAAAGAGAAGGCAAAAACGCACAATTTGTTTTTCATAGCAGGACACCCCACAAACAATGCATGAAAAAATGGCAAAGATGGAGGATAAAAATTTGAAGACAAAAAATTCTTGTTATTTAACATCTCTACTAACAATTTCTGCAAAAAAATCAAAATTAACATCAAATTCCAGCGAGAACTTGTTTTTTGACATAGGGTACTATACTACAAGGGGAGTGTTAACGTAAGGAGAAAACAAGCCACCACGCAGAGAAAGAATTAGCCTATGCAAAACGGGGAGAGTGATGGGAAGACGGGTGTCCGGCCTAGGGATAATAACCGCACGCCCATCACCCAAGTGACCGTTTCGATGGTTTTAGGAGAAAGAAATCAGGTCGTTAGCATAATGTAAATAGGGGAAGCCAAGTTACCAGCATGCGACATTTTATGCATGTTTGACGTAATGACATCAGTGCCCACGTATTAGGTATGATGGCAACCTCTCTGGACAGGCCCAGGCCTAAGATGGATTGCATATCCAGACAGAGCTGACAGGCTTTAAAGACTTGAAAATTGGTTGAGATTTGAGTTATGACCATTATAATATCGTGTATCCGATTAAAGTACAATACATTTGCAATAGAGGTCATGTAGCCGAAATGCATGCATCATAACTATAACACACTGACCAAAACGTACAACAATGTTTTAACAAAGGCTGGTCTGTGTAATGCCTGGCCCCTATAAAATGCTAAATCAAACATGTAATGTCCTGTGCTTAGGAAATGTTTATATTCCAACTAGGGAGAATCTTGCATAAGATAGAATCATTTAAGCACTTGAGTTACCATTTACGAACTGTGAACCTGAAATAAAATTAATATGTCCAGTATAAATATCGGACGCTGTACATCTAAGAAACAAATATATAACAGATGCATCGACAAAGCATTAATATATCCAGTGGTTGATACAGGTACAAGTAATGTATGTGCAGGGATAATTTCCAATTACTGCAAATCTATGTCAGTATTAATCTCGAGAAATACGCGAGAACTAGATAACCAGAGGCGCTAATATGTTATTGACTGACCATATCGCGGTCTAGTAAATACTTCGCGAGCGTGGAATTCAATGATATTGGCCAGTATTAGAGTGAGAGCTATGTTTTAATACCATACGCCCGAGATGAGCCCACAGGCCGCTTGAAAAGACGTTACCTCCCGACTGATCTCCTGACCTGAAATGGCGTCAGAGTAGACTATTCCAGGTGCCTGGCGATTGCGGTTCGTGCTTGACGTAATCAAGTAGTATCCGAGAAACAGGCCTGCCAGACGGTGATTAGAGATGTTGTAGGGTGCCCTAACGAGGACTACGCAGTTGAGACGTTAGGAGACAGAATTCGCTTCGAACGTTGGTCTGTCAGCATACCTACACATATCTGCCCACGGTGAAAAAACGCCTGAGTCGGCAGTGTTGTGCCGTGTCCAGCCAAGGGTATAGACAGTGTCGAGTGTTTCAGAGAATATGACAAAGCAGGGGTCGGCAAATAGCGGCCCGCAGGCCAAAAACAGCCCGCCATCAATTACATCTGGCCCGCGAGATTACGTTCATTCATTTATTTATTTAAGAATATAAGCCTCCACGCGTCGGGAAGCCGACCTTGCAATAGCGGCACTGTTTCACTGAGACAATCACGCCATCCAAAGCCGTATCACTAGCTAGCTCCCTCAAAAACTGCCACTGCCACTACTTTAAAACCTCTGTGTCAGTAAATGGTTTGTTGTGACGGGTGAGAACCCATGCTGCTCTAAGGACGCACTTGTAAGCCTTGCTGCTCTGTCAGTGACCGAACAAGGATTTTAACTGCTGTGAGCATATAACCTGACCCTAGGTATAAAGTGCGAGGAACAATAGATGAAGAGCAACCAGTGAAACTACATACTTCAAGGGTCGGGGCCGCAAGGCCTCTAGACAAATATCAATTGCCGGAGTCGTGCAGTGCGAGGGGGGGGAGCTTAAATCAGACCAACTCCAGGAGGCACGCTGTTGGAGTCCGACTTGCAGACAGCACCGGTGATTGAATTCCTGGAACAGACAGGAGAGAGAATCAGCGATAGTTGCACATTGATCATTGGGACACATTCAGCCTTAACACAGGTTAATTGAGACTGGCTGCCAAGACGGCCAGTGGAGTGGGAACGCAGGCAGAGCGGGGAGTGTGAAGGGCATGGCGAAAATCAGGCGGGTCGTGGCAGAGACTATAGGCATGAGAAACAACAGGTATGAGAACACACAGCCAAGTTGGAAAAATGCAATTGTGAACACTATCAAGGATGGACGAGTGGCGCCCTTCGCTATTTGAATGCGTTTTTACGGCTTCAGGGCTTAAATAACAGGGGCAGACAGAGTTCGTGCGAAATCCTGTAGCCTGATAGTGCGCACAGCACGGGACGCGACCACTCGCGCCGGCCAGAGTTCAGTGACCAGACGACCAATCCAGGCAGATGTTAAGAGGGCAATGTACGAAGCAAGCTGGGGTATGAGGATTCAAGATGGTCGTGAGATGCCGGGCCCAACGATATTGACTACAATCGGCCATCATAGCCAGACACAATCCAGTTCTTGCCGTCCGCCGGAAAACTCTGGCACAGCACGCCGAATGCCACAGCGAATCACCGAACGATGGGCCACGCTGCACCTGGAGTCAGAGGACTGGAGCAAACGGACGTGTCGGGGTGAACACGGCAGCGTCTGCAGCGGGGCTGGCTGAGAAGAGAGAAAAAGATGGGGCGCATCTGCCGTCTCCGAGGGGAAAGCACTGGTCCTTCCGGAATCTCCGATGGCGTCGACTCTGGAGCTCGGGATTTTCACCGCGACTGAGGTCGCAGATGATCGGAGTAGGCTGTAGCGGAGAACCCAGCGTAAATGGCAGAGGTAGCAGAGAGACTTGCGCTTCCTCTTTCTCCCTGTTTGCGGGCGTGGAGCAGGGGTGGATGATGGTTCATTTGCCATGAGGTTTCCTTCAGCACGAGGGGTGGAAGCATTTTACGGCGGGGAGGCGGTCGACCAAAGGCCTGATAGGCTTGGTGAATACGATAACTGCGCGGGGAAGAGCAGGGGAAGAAGGATTAATACCCTCGTCAGATTCCGAACTTCGAAAATGCCAGAGAGAGCAACGACATCGTGACGATTTGCAACGCATGGACTTTGCTTACGTCGATACCTGAAGCAGCGAAAGAGGTGAGTTAGACAGGTCATTATAAGGCAGGTGGCGGCCGCTGATTGGCCGAAGGGTATAGCGCTTCCGTGACATAAGAGTCTTCCTGGCTGAACTTGCGCAGGCTTACATTTAGTATCACCTTCAAATTATTTCGATGGAATCATATCTCAAAACTTAGGAAGAGGGCGTCCATAAACATCCATAATTTACATTATGGGATTGGGAGGAGGATATTGGGCCTCTTTTAGACTGTCTGTCCCATCTCCTTTCACAGTCCACTACCTTGGCCTCATTGTTGCCTCAAATGTTATGGGTCAGATAAAGACGTAAAAAGGAATTCATACAGGCTTAGGAAAAAGATAACAGTGAATTCAAGAGAACCCAAATCCACTTACACCTATGGGAGGACAAGTGTTACTGATCTGTGTGAGGTTAATTGATTGATTGTTGGCCCAAGGAATTGTGGGGCTTCACTTACCTTCTTCCACTTCAAATAGACTTCCATTGTATGTTGTACCCATGTGTCCTAAAGCATTGAATCACCACACTGAGAGAATCTGAATTGCCCTTATCATTAAATATTTTCAGATCATTTTTATTAGGATAGGGTTTATTTTCCTGATTTTTGAAGGTAGCCTTAATGAGTGCGTTCACATGGACAAGTCGAAACCACTTGGAACTGGTTTGGGATCGTACCAGCTTCATGTGAACGGAGATTGGTTTGGTTTGGAATTGGTTTTCCTAAACCAATTGCGACGCCAGGCCTGGGCTGTTTCCAAACCACTTCGACTGCCATGTGAATGGGGATCGGATTGGTTTCGGGTATTGCGTATGTAACGAAATAAAAAACGCAGTTTGTTCCTTCATACGGACTTTCTAACACAGCAGAATGCACAACACGTACGCGAATGCGTCAAACTCCTGGAACACCATGTTTGTATGCCGCCAGAAAGTTTGTTTATTGTCTTTATTTAGTAGGAACAGTGCAGAGCCCATAGAAGATGTGCCAGAGTATTACGTTTTTGTTTAGACCACCTTATTGTTTAAGTGGGTAATAATATCAGGTGAAAGGAGAAGGCTATGTAAATACATTTGCACTGACTGACTTGTAAGATTTTCTTTAGCCACTGTTTTGCGGAATAACCGGAATGAGAGGTGAAAAGTTCAGTCTCCTCTACGTGTCGTCTGTATGCACTGTAGGCATATGTGTGTAGTGCTGTAGTCTGCTGTTGCGTATACGATAAGATACATCTTACCTACATAGCAGCTTTGTTGTGGGCAAATGTTTACTCGTGTTATGTCCATTATTTTAGCTATGTGTCGTTAGTCGCGTTATGTCCAACAATGTAGCAGCTAGCATTGTAAATCTTATCAGCCTGGGTCGTCTTGCATTAAAAGATAATAATAGAAAGATAGAAGTTGACTATAGCGCCCCCACCTAGCGTAGCGGAAAGGGCCGGGTCTCTGGCCGAATCCGCTTAGACGAACTGCATGTGAACAGGGACTTGGGGGACAGACCACCCGTTGTGAACCAATCCCAAACCAAACCAATCCCACCATGTGAACGCAGTGATTGTCTGCAAGGTACTTGCTTTTAGGTACATTGACAGTTTTCCACCAAAATGCCACAAGGCCTTGTTAAAACAGATAAACATTCATTATAAATGTATGCCACAGCCAAACAAATCCAAAGCGAGTTACAAAAATGAAGACATAAGCTAAGAGAGGTGTAGAAGAACACAGACTAACTACCTTGATACATACAAGGAGATGCATGTGGCTAAGTAAGTTTCCCAGAGTAGGGACACTACAGACACACAGACCTCCTACACAGGGAGAGAATTACCCTACCCCTGACCCTGGGGTGAGTAGAAAAAGTCCTGCCTTCCCTCACTAATGCCCTCACTAAAGGGTAAATAATGACTGTAGGTGCATTGCACACATATAGTATTCATCGCATCACCGTTTGTTGCAGAGTCCACTCAGTTAACTTGCAGCTGTGCAAACATAAAACTTAAATGCAAAAACCTTGTCATGTTTTGCCATGATGGACACTGCATATGGCTCTTTTACTGTTGTCACACATTTGCATTACTGTATAACCCTGTTCCCTTGCTTGTGTACCCTTCTCTGTGTCTGGCCTCATGGCCATGGTCAAAGGATTTAGAATGTAAATGCTGAGTATGAGCCTGGGTGCTTAGCTACACCTCTCTCCTGCCGTGAACCTTACATCCATTACACTACACTACACTATACTTCCACCACACTACACTACACTACACTACACTTCACTTCTACCACTAGCACGAGTGGCAGCCTTTGTAGTACATCTTACATTTCCTCTGTGATAGTAATAATCTATATATCTGGCAATAATCTATCTATCTGGCAATAATCAATCAATCAAACAAACAATCAATCAATCAATCAATCAATCAATCAATCAATCAATCAATCAATCAATCAATCAATCAATCAATCAATCAGTCAGTCAGTCAGTCAGTCAGTCAGTCAGTCAGTCAGTCTGTCTGTCTGTCTGTCTGTCTGTCTGTCTGTCTGTCTATCTATCTATCTGTCTATCTGTCTATCTGTTGTTGCACTTTTGTCAGCATCACACTAAGCTGTACCAAGAACCTGAGTGGTGCCAAACTGCGGCAGGCCATGCCGTGCACATCTGACGTTTTCCTGACCAGAGCAGGGCCGTGAGGTTGAAGACACTATCTCTTTTGTGATTTGTGCCACTAGTCAGCATTTGTAATAGTCTGTTGTTTTTGTATAATATATCGAGACATGCCAATGTTATTGTTAATGACTAATTGAACTCATTAACATTTGTAAATGACCTCCAACAGTTGCCCATAATAGCTAGAGTAGGGGTGGACCAAATGTCTGTTCAGTTTTCAACCAGTTAGAAATGAACGATGGACTGCGTTTTAGATTAGAAAACCAAAGTGCCTTCTAAGACATTTTATACAATGCTATAGTGCTTAATATTACTATTGACAAACATGTCACACTTTCTTGAGCAAATTGTCAATGGAAAACAGGTTTGTATCTATACCAATGTTGTTCAAAATCCCTGTGACAATGTTGAAACTATGATACGCGATGCACTTTAGATTGGCACCTTGCATGACAGCCTACTAGACTGATGTAGTAAAGGAACACATTACATTATTACATTATTATTATTGTTATTATTATTATTATTATTATTATTTTTAGGCTTCATGGCGGGCCGCTTAAAAGAGAGAAATGGGCTGAAACTGGTGCCCGGGCGGTAGTTTGGCCACCTCTGAGCTAGAGCCACTTTGTATTGACTTAGTACAAAAACAGTGACATGAGTGGTTAACAAGAGAACTGTTTATTATTTCAGTTTAATAATCAGCAAGCTCAAACATTACAAGTATTAGTCAACAACTGAGTGTATAAATACAGATTAGATACCAGTTAAAACTTAATATACATGATTAATATACATGAGTAAATAAGATAAATGTGAATACATGAGAAAACCCAATCATAACATGGAAGAGTAAATTAGATAAAGACATGGGATGTAAACTATGAATTTTTTGGTGTTGGGAAATGAGATAGTCCTCTAGTCATACATTCAGTGCATTATAACTGCTCCTCGACTGTGGTCCTCCCTGTAACCAGGGCCAAATTATGGACTTACATAAGCGCCTCTGAGCACTAAATTATCTTATGCACCCTCCCACCCAAAAATTTCCGCTGGCTTAATCATTTTAATGCCATTTCAGTGGATGGTATATCATACTTTTGGGAAGGTCTGCTTTGAAATTGCATGGTTGCATAACAATGGTAAGAATGTGCTCACACTGGAATAGTTGATACACTAAGCTAGTTATCTTACATGGTTACACAGTTATCTAAACTAATTATTTTTACATGGTTGTACACTTGAGAGGTTCCTGCCCTGCTCCCCATTTGGCCCCTAGCAGGTTGGCGGTAATCCCAGTTGGCCCATTCGCAGAGGTGTAAAATCCAGGGTTCAGAAAGTAAAAGCACTGACACACATTTGATCCAACCAGCTCTGAATCAGCTGATCATAATGAGCACTCAAGACAGGTAGATCAGCTCACTCACCTGTGAACTCACCTGTGTTGGAAGGAATATGTGACAGGTTTTTACTTTCTGAACCCGAGATTTTACACCTCTACTCATTCGCTAATTCTGCCCTGCCTGTAACCTTGTAAGGGCGCTTAAATATGTTTTATATTTCCCTATTTGTCCTGGCCTTGCAGTGGAGCTCTGCCACTTCTTGCCACTTCTTTCTGCTACAACGTTTTGGTCGTCAGACCCTAGGTTGAACCTTACCTGAAGAAGGTCTGACGACCGAAACGTTGTAGCCTATTAAAGTTTGCTGGTGGATAAGATAGTGTGCGGGATGTTCTTCTTTTTTGCATAATAAAGACTACCACCACATAATGTTTGTGGAAAACATGTGAAGTTTAGCGTGCCCAGTGCTAGAGATTGCGATAACAGATATGTGACTCACACAGTTGGTTGTGTTGCTGCATTTGTATGATGCAAATGATGTGGCATTGCTCACCAATGACAAATGGGTTACAAGATGACACAGAAGCCTATTAACAGTACTGAAGAAATCATTATGTATGCAAAATATACTCTTGATTTTGTAGTAAAATATAAATTTGTGATTATTAAAAGGTCATTGAAGGAGTCATAATTCAATTGCAAAAGTGCATTGTGAAGAAAAGGTTTAGTGTTACTCTTACTCACCCCAACTTTTAGAGAGTTATCAAGGCTTCAACACATCTATGACTTCCAGCTGTCTGCCAGGATAATGTGGAAAAAGTTCTGTGTATAACCTACAGTACTATACTGAACCCATGAAGAGTCATTTGTGTAAAAAGCTCTTTCTAAAACATATTATGAGGTGGGGTGTGTGTGTGGCGGAGGGGTGGGTGCTTGCTTTTCTGACATGAGAACTTAGCCATTTGTGGTGTTGTCGTAGACATGGCTGACAGTGGTGCTAGAGGAGATGCTGCTCTTCAGCGTGGTCAGGTTTTCAGGAAGGTCCCTGCTGTTGTGGTAGTAGTAGATAAACAGGAACAGGCCTAGGCAGAAGATGGAGGAAAGAAAAACTGTTTACCGTCTCTCCGGTTACACTTTATTTTACTCTTTGTTTCTGTTACATCAGTTAGGTGCAGTGTAACAAAGTGTGTAACAATATGTAACATTATGTACTGGCACTGTATCTTAGGGTTAGGGTTAGGGTTGCGGTTAGTGTTAGGCATGTACAGTATAAGTAAATAATATTACATGTTATTACATGTAGATACACTAAAAAACCATAAAAAATAAAATGTTCCCTATTATGGCTTTATTATCTTGACTTCTAATCATAAAGAAGTATGCATGGCACAACCTATGTTCTTACATTAGTAGCCCTTTTATTCTACTCCTGTAACTTTCTCTGCACCACTGTCACATGACCACAACATTGGTTAACACTTGAACAAACAAGATATCCCAGGTCTTATTTTGTGTAACATATATATATTTAAGTATACCACATTTACCACAGTGATTTTTTGTGACATACAATCTGCTAATGGATAGCCTTTTGATCTATAGGTGTCAACATGCTAGCATATAAACCCATGTGATTCATATTGACTTTAGGGTTTTTAGTTCATTTATAAAAGCCTTTCCGAAAGACATCAGAGAGATATTTTGCTATGTAAAAGCAAATTGGCATGCTACACACAATGGGGTAGGTTCCTGGGCAGCACCATATACACAATAACAAGCAGACACACTGTCCAGCCTTTATTGAGCTGTTGAACAAATAAAGCATTATATGGTTATGATAGGGGGAAGAGAGCCTCCTCTGCAGTGACAGGCTGTTTACTCTGTGATAACATATTGGGCTGTCAGCACCATTCTGGCACCTGACTCCAGACGTCAATAGTTCCATGGCATGCAACGCTGTTAAACCTTAGTGCTACTTTTGCCTCAGACCTGTTTAACCAGGTTTTTTTTTCTTTTGAGTAGTTCATTGTGTTCATGTGCATAAAGCAGGCATTGATTGCTTATATTGTCCAATCATAATATTAATATTCTGGATATGTAGCCTTCCTTATGCTGTACCACTCTACTCAGCCTCAGTCTGAGACACATTGTCATTGTCGCTCTGTTGTGATTAGTTAGGAAAAAACTCTTTCATTCTGCCACAAGCTTAGAAATACACATACAGATCAATTACACTGAGAAGTGGGCATGTTTCACTATATGCAAACCCTTTTTTGAATTGCTGCATGACCGTCCATACAAAAAAACTGTCCATACCGCCCATATTTACAATGTAAATGGACTTTTATATCCATTAATATAGCACATTCCTATACTTGGCAGAGTACCCGAAACGTTTTACATCGTATGCTTCAGGTTCACTTATTCACACACATATTCACACACCGGTTGTAAAGGTGGCCATGCAAGGTGCCAATCAGCAAATGTGGAGCAGTATGGGGTTCAGTGTCTTGCTTAAGGGCACTTTGACCTTGCCAAGAAAAGGCAGAACAGAACCAGCCACCCTTCGGTTCCTGGAGCACTCCTCTACCTACTGAGTAACTATTGCCCATCTGATAACTTAGAGCTGCAGTTTTATACACAAAAGAAAGAGAAACTTATAATATTCCCTGCTCCTCATATGAGTAACCTATAAACTATGGTCACTTTGATATATTTCTTACTCAACAATAATGGGGAATAAGAGGTATATTTGTCATATAACTTCTAAAAATGTATTAGATACACAAATTTGTAATATATAATATAGAATTATATCAAATTTACTAAGGATCCCATGTGTTGGTAACCCACGGGTAGTTCATTTACAAGTGTCAGGCAGAGTATATACATTAAAAAATATAAAATCATCTAGATATTTTTCAAATGGACTGTAAACCCTAAACACAGCTTGCACCTAACCCTTTCCTTCGGTGTGGATGTTACCTTGGAAGGAGTTGAGGATGCAGAAGATGTAGTAGGAGGGTATGACCATGGGCCCGTAGCTGAAGAAGGCCACTCCCCAGGTGATGCCCAACAGGACCAGCAGGCTCATGATGATCGTCAGGTTCTTGGAGGTGGAGGGCGACTTGGTGTCCTTGACCTTCATCTTCCGGGCCGCAAGAATTCTCTGCACCATCACGAAGAAGATGCCCAGGGAGAAGAGGAACACGATCGCGTAGTAGCCAATGTTCACCACATAGTGCACTATTGTGTCTCTGGTCCAGCACCTTGTTGGCAACAGCACAGGAAGGGTCACTGACTGTTTCACAGATATGCCTTCAGCATCAGCAAGGCTTCACCACAACAATCACTATAGTATCCACCTATGTGACCACAACCCCCCTTTAGACCCGTATTTAGTTCAGTCTGTCATAATGTTGTAGTCTTAAAGGTGTCAGTCCACGAGAAACCGTTTAATACTCGCTCTTTTTGAAATATGATAGGTCACTCAAAGTTGCATAAGCATTCTGCACATGAAAATGTTCTTTTACACCCATTGCCTCCATCAGTCAATGAAAGAAAATGGCCGGAATAAGGAGCGGATAAGAAAAGGGCATACAAAGTGAAGTAATTTTATAAATTAGAAAAAGCCATCAGCTCTGAATCAGCTCATCATAATGAGCACTCAAGACAGGTAGATCAGCTACTCAGTGAACTCACCTGTGTTGGAAGGAATATGTGACAGGGTTTTTACTTTCTGAACCCGAGATTTTACAAAAAGGGCATACAAAGTGAAGTAATTTCATAAATTAGAAAAAGCCATGCCATAGTTCTGATTACTGAAGAAGTCCCACTGCAGCACACATTCACCTAGCAAAATATAGGTAACAAGGTGTGTTTGTTTAGAATGTTTACATGTTCTATTTGGTGTGCTAAGACTGAATGGGCTGTGACTGGCATAGCCGAAATCCTGCCATTCTTCCCACCCCACCTCCTCCACCAAACTGAAACAGGAGCACTAAAGTTTTTTTTTTTTCACCAAAACCGACTCACAGGGCATTCACTACTACTAGAGACCACTGCAAAATTAATGAAAAAAAAGATGCAATGACACTTTTAAGTACACAGCTGTACATATACACTCCTGCTGAGCTGAGGTGAAGAAATATACCTTCAAACCCCCTTGCCACTCAAACGGATGGACTAAAAGTCCTTGTCATGTGATAGGCTTAAAGGCGTGTTTACAGGTCACACTTACATTTTTGCTTTATATCCAGTGTCTGTGATAATGGTGATTTCTTCATATTTACCCAGACTTGCAATTATGATGACAGTCACAGCAGGGCAAACTAAGGAAGTAACAGAGAGAAAGTCGTTAATTCAGCAAAGCTTTGAATTTACCACAGGTTACCAGTACTTAAACAGAACCAGTAACAGTTCTGTAAGTATATATATGTATATGTGTGAGTGTGTGTGTGTGTCTGTGAGTGTGTTATGTTAACTGAATTTCTGCTGGCTTACCCCAGGCTGGGATGCACATCTTCAGCATGTAGTGTTTGTATGTCTTGGTGTCGGCCATCCTGACCAGGTGCAGGTACAGGTGAAGGGCTTGCATGGCGAACCAGGTGAAGGTGGCCAGCATAGAGTAATGCATGACGGTGGCCATGATGACGCATCCTGCGTAGCTGCCAGTGTTGGCCACCCACTCGTTGGTCAGGAAGGCCAGGTTGAGGAGGAAGAGGGCCACAAACAGGTTCATCAAGATCTGGATGGCCTGGCTGGACTTGGCTTTGCTATGTTGGGTCAAACCAAATTTAAAAAGTAAGGTCGGGTAGGAGATGTTTTACTGGAGCACCTTTTGTACTATATTGCTTAACATCCCCTTCACACATAGCCTGGCCCCACCCAAACTGCCTATAACCCTACACTGAGTTTCGCATTCAAGTCAGTCTGCCCAACCTGCCTATTCTCGACTGTTCCATTGCCCGAAAAATCAGGCACCAATGAAAAATGAACACTGCGTATTTATCATCGGAATCAGTGGTCTGATTGGTTGTAGCTCTGTCCAGTAGTACACAGAGACATTTGAAAGACGCCCATTGATCCTGCCTCTGAGAACTTCCTGTGTATAAGAGGTTTGCCAGACCAAGCTCTGTCTATGAACTTGGTGCGACAGCCAGGCTACTTCACACCCCAATGGCAACCAATTAATTAAATGTTCTAACACAAAAAATAAAAACACTTCATTTATATCAAACTCAGCGGTCATTTATCTTAGGTTCCAAAGAAGGTATCACAATATTATCTGTAACCATGGATCTTTGCCATTAAACAAGACACCAGAGGAAGGCCAAAAGGTAAAGGCCTTCACTCTTGGCAGAGCTTGTTGATGTTTCACCTCATCGCCCAATTTAGTTAAGTTAAATTAAGTTACACACATGCTTAATGCTGTACTCATTGAAATCGAGTACATTCAGAAGGTGAATCTAAAAAAAGTTCTGAGACTGATCCCGGTTGATTTATGGGGAGAAATAAATGACCAGTGTACCGTAGCAGATAATGCATGAACAACGCCACCCCAAGGAAGAACAAGGAAAGGCCGCAGCCGATGTAGCTGATGTACGTCAGGGAGTTCAGATCAGATTCTGAGATGGTGCCGTTAGTCGGAGGAAGACTCTGGAGAGACACATTGAAAGCAACATATTTCCATTATTTCAGGGGAATTTTAAAATACAACTTGATCTCACTGTAGAGGACTTCTGCTAGAGGAACACTAGAGCATCATGAAAGAAGTGAGTTTCAAATATTTTTAGGGTTCGCACACACACACACACACACACACACACACACACACACACACACACACACACACACACACAGACACACACACACACAAGCAAAAGATTGTTTCGGGGGTTTCTAAGGCTAGATTTTTACTTCCCTGTGGTCTCCCAAACCTTTTCCCTTCCTCTTCCTGTTTATTTGCCTATATTGTGCCGCATTTAAATGAACGCATCCGCTAAGCTAACATAAATGGAATTAAAGTCTTACATTAGAGTGATATTTGTAGGCATCATTGTCTAATAGAGGAATGGCTTTGGGGGTTAGGGTCAGGTTATGATGATGATAGATAACATTACATTACATTGCATTGCATTACATTACATTACATTACATTGCATTTGGCAGACGCTTTTATCCAAAGCGACTTACAAAAAAGGAGGACATAAGCAAACAGAGGTGTAAAGGAACACAGAGTAGGGGCAGAACAAACATATGTACTTCTGCATAGGGACAGAGAGAGAAAGACAGTTGGTTTAGTGATGGTTAGTTATGTTAGTTTTGTTAGGAAGGGAAGCAATCTCGGAAGAGAAGGGTTTTTACAAGTTTTTTAAAGATAGGGAGGGATGTCGCTGTTCTTGTCGCAACTGGTAGGTCATTCCACCATTTGGGAACAACTACAGAGAAGAGTTTAGAACCCAAACAACGGTCGAAAAACTGCACTTCCTTCCTGTATCTTCATGTTAGAAACTTGATGTTCGACTTTCAGCTCACCATCAGAATGGCGAAGAAGGTCAGATGGGAGCACTTGCATGTGATGGTGCTGTTACTCTCCTCCGTGATGCAGCCATCTTGAGTCCAGTTTGGCTGTTTCCCTTCCAGAGAGAAAGAGAGAGAAAGAGATTGAGTGTGTGTGTGTGTGTGTGTGTGTGTGTGTGTGTGAGAGAGAGAGAGAGAGAGAGAGAGAGAGAGAGAGAGAGAGAGAGAGAGGCAATGGGGATATTCAGGTGGTGAGTGAGAGGGAGAGTAAGTGAGAGAGAAGGTGGGGGAGAGAGAAGAAGGGAGGGAGATAGGAAGAGAGAGATAAGGACAGAAAGGGAAATGGAGGCAGAGAAAAAAGCATGTAAGCTGAGCAGTCAAAATGTGTTAATTTCCCTTCACTGATAACTCTGTGGACAGACAGTGTTTTGTTACTGCTGTTCATCACTGCTGTAAAGACACTAAACAGACCACAAACAGGAAGCCAAGTAGGCCTACTGCCCAATAACATGAGCATAGTCCTGCCATTCTAGAAATGCTTGTGCAAGATTCAGTGTTGAAACAGTACTGCATGGGGCTGACATTGGCTAACATGGCGACTGAATGACTGAATCCAACATTATGTTGGGGTAGTCCAGCTTGTCTGCTTGTCTAATTAGCTGCAGCATGCTGTGTTAAATTTCTACATGTCATTGGTGTTCCTATGGGTGTCTAAACCGTATGGATGTGGTCAAACATCAACCAAAGCACCAACTTATCCACCGATCTGGAACAGAAATTTCAAAAAGAGAATATGCTGGCTGTAGCAATGCGTATCAGAGAGGTACTGGTAATGATTATCTTCTCATGTCTTCTGGAGACATGCCTTTGTCATTTCCTGACCTATGAACATATGTATACACATTGTATATTTGGCTTATATATTTGTTAGTTTTTATATGTTTGTTGTACAATTTTATAATGTTTTAATTCTATTTAACTGAGCATCTATTTATATAATGTGCATGTCTTGGCTTGCTCTGAATGACATCTCACTGTGCTTGTATAGTGACCATAAAAGACTTCTACTTCTACATGTTGTTGTAGGGCAGAGGCCATATTAAGAAAAAAAAACAACATACCATCACCTCCCCAAGAACTGCACTGCACCAGCGTGCCTCCCTGTTGAAACACAAAGAAAATGTTCCATGACTGTGTTCCATCCTGTACTCAGCATGATGTAAAGGATAATGGCCGACCAGGGGACCAGTTCTGTGGAAATAATTAGTGACGTGGAGGCGAAGAAAGCCATGATGCGAAGCGGAGTGGAGTGGCCTCCGCCAAGTAATTATTTCCACGGAACTGGTCCCCTCGAAGGCCGTTATTCCCTTTTGTCTTCCGTTTGTATTCATGATCTAATTTTGTATGCATAAATTACCAGAATAAATGGTTGATTTGCTACTTTTTGCTACTCTCATAAGAAAAAGTAGAGCATTTAACAGTTAATTTGGCTACAAGAGTTGTCATGGTTATACCATTCGAAAGCACATTGATATGGAATGGGGATTCAAATTTTTTAGATCTATTTCAAAGGTAGCCACTTACTCCTCTCTCTCCACCCACTCACCTTTTTGGTATTTTGGAAGTGAATCTTTATTCTGTCGGTCAAATTTGAAATGTTGGCAGCCATTTCGATAGCATACACTGCATCTAACACAGTGCTGTCTTTGACACCCTGTGCAAAAAAAAGACAAATCATATGAAAATTAAATGACAACATATCCCACTGTATAATACATTGTATTGTAATACTGATCCATATATATTTTATATATTTTGTCCTGTCACAGGCTTGATTTAATACTTCCTTTAGAAAATTATTTCTGCCCGACAAAGGCAACAGACCTTAACTCACCAGAGTGTCAAACCGAATAAAATTACTTTAAAAATCATCCACTTACATGTGTTTTCAGCGATGGCAAAGGCAACCCCCCCTTAAGATTACTTAAGATATTTAGCCACATGATAAAGCTGAATGTCGCCCAAAATTGTAGCTATGGTCTTTTGCCTTTGCACGGCCCTATTCCACATTGAAGTTGTCTGTCTTACCGCTGCCATGTTTGGAAAGCGCATTATTGCAGCAAATCCAGATCTGTTATTGGCTGCCTGGGACTGATCCACTGCCTCTACTGGAATGTCAACGGACCATCTCAAATGTACTCTTGATGAATTCGGATTGGACAGAATCTGCAAGTGAATAAATAGTTTGTGTAGTTTGCTCTGATCTGAGATGTTTCATTTGAATATGTTACATAATAATTTTGTATTTAGCATTGCATTTAGCAGGTGACTTCAATTTATACAGTGCCATGCAAGTACACAAATACGTTAAAGTAAGAGTTGTGCAGGCTAAAAACTGCCTTAAATGTGCATTAGTAATGTCATAAGGAGTGTATTATTTGTAGGCAGTTCCAAACACCACGTCTATACTTTAAATTCCATATAAAAAAACATTTTAAAAAAATCTTCTTACACCCATTTGCTTCCCAGAGTATGCGAAGGCAAACCCTTTGGATCTGTTAACCCTTTGGATTACTCCTTTGAGTTCCCCAAAGGACAGTGATGCGCTGTTGAAATCTCCTAACTGGTCCAGCACAGACTTCATGTTGTCCATCATGGCACTACATCAATAAAAAAGACAAAAAAAGATATAGGAAAGAGGGAGAGAAAAAGGGAGAGCATTCATTTATGGAAAGACATTGGATTACGGTAACATTTGCAGTTTGTGTTGTTGGGGAATGTACTGTATTTATCAACAAGGTGATAAATTCACTCATTCATTTACTGAATGCAGTATGGCTATGTTGAGACTGCGAGTTTAATCTGATTCCATTCAATTTATGTAAATCTGGTTTAAATCTGATTGACTGCCTGCACTATATTTTCTAAGTGTCCGAATCCATCCATCACTGGGTATGCGTTAATTCAGATTAAGGAGAATGATTAATCATATGCGGCATCTTACTAGGTCACATTTTATTTGGGTGGTCCTACAGCTGACCCTACCAGTGGCGGTTCTATAGTGTTTTACGCCCCGGGCGAGACCACCTCTCAGCCACACACCCCCCGAGGCAGAGAGACGCGCTGCTTCATGGCACCTTCTCAGCAAGCAAGGGCGCCTGCAGTTCCACAACAATCCACAGTTTAGGGGCGCCAATGTGCAGATTACAGCGATATGACACACGGAGCTTTTTATTTTTATTTTATTTTAACCGGGCAACTGCCCGGTTCGCCCGTGCCTAAAACCGCTACAGCTGACCCTACAGGGTGTGTGCTGCTGCTGCTGATGCCATAGACTCTGGTGAGATAATGAATTAACTATTGTAATAATCTGTTGCAATGCTGTCTTGTTAGGGTTGGCTTAGGGGCTGAGTTTGGTCAAGATGGTAAATCAGTGAATGATAAACAAAATGAAACTGAATGAATTTTAACAAACGTGTTAAAATGTGATTTTGTGTGGTTGAACTATCCAAACCACGTGCTACATTTTGATTTTTCAGCCATCCCTACATCAATGTACATACATTCCTGAAATGCTAAAAATCTAATTTGAACGGCTAGAAAGCTCACGTTTCCCTTATCTGTAATCTAGAATATTGGCTATTCATCTCTGTGACCAGAGGTGCCAAATCCAATTTCAGACAGTAAAAGCCCAACCCAGCTGCTCCCAATGAGCACAAGAAGATGAGCTAATTAGTAAAATCAGCGTTGTTAAGTGCACAGGTAGAATGAATACATGGCAGTGTTTTTACGTTCTGATTGACACCTGTTTCTGTGATACACAAGCTTCACGTTTGCCCCCTACAGACAGTAGCGGTTTTAAGCACGGGTGAACAGAGCAGCCGCCCGGGGAGTAAAACACTCTAGAACCGCCACTGGCCCCCTACTCACCTGGCTTCGGCTGGGTTTATGGTTCCATCTTCCCCAACGGGGTTTGTCATGTCCATTTGGCTCAAGTCCACTTTAGTCTCTGGCTCCTCCATCGGGTTTGTGCAGCTCATACATGTTGGATTAATGCCATCGCTGACCATCAGTATGTACATGCCAGCCGTAGCGTTGTTATCTTCAGATGAAAATATTACATTACACATACAGACAACAACATGCTGAAGGTCTACTTGACTGATATTGAGAGACAACAAACTCGAGCAGAAGATGTATTGCAGCATACGTTACAGCATCACTTCATTTTTCTGTTGTTCCACAGATCAAGCTGCATCAGTTCACAAAGTGTGACATTCAACCCTCATATAACCACAAGACAGAAATATTATTTATCTCACCTTTGCAAATTGTTTCATTGTATTCTGATGTGTCGTCACATATCTGAGAAGGAGTAACAGGAGCAGGCTTGAAACTATCACCTGTTCAAATGAAGCACATGGGGTTAGTGTCGTACAGTCTTTCACACAGTGCCGTGATGATTTGAATTACAAAGAAACTACGTTACATTACATTACATTACATTGCATTTGGCAGACTTGGCAAACAAAGGAGGACATAAGCAAACAGAGGTGTAAAGGGACACAGAGTAGGGACACACAGACATATGTACTTCTGCATAGGGACAGAGAATAGAAACTAGCACCTTAGAAACTACCACCATAGAAACTAGCACCTTAGAAACTAGCACCATAGAAACTACCACATCACACAGAAATTACACAGAAACTTCTTCACTGTCACACTTACGCATAAGCTAGATGGGAGGAAATTTAGCTCGCGAAACTGAAAGTCTGACCATGGACCGTCTCATTCCAATTAGAATAAGTCTTTCTGCATGACCTTATGGGGTCATGACACTTAGCAAACCAACCCAACAATAGGACGACTATCTCAGGACTTAGGAAATGATAGAACAATAATAACAATAACACCTAAAGTGCTAAGTGTTCTCCCAAACAATAGTATGTTAGAATAAAGCTTGCAGTCAGGAATGTGTAAATGTCGTCTCCTAAAGGTACTCTTTCTAGGTGCAGAAGTATTTTGTGTTTTCTCTAAACCTCAGGCAGCCAGATGAGCAGATGTTGCTGTAGATGCAGCAGTAGGTAAACACACACATGGTAGGACGTTCTTTGATGTTCTGAAGATTACTGGTTTCCTAACTCTGCTCTGTATTGTTTTGACAGCGATTTAGTTTCAGGAAAAGTTAGGGGGTTGTTGATATTGAACTCAACCCCTTGATGAAATAACGACGTCCTATGCTGTTCACGCTCCAGAAGTACTGTGCTGCTGATTGTACAGGATTGTCAAGACTCTGTGCACACACCAAAGTGTTTCGTTTTTAAGCAAAAACACTGAATGGTCAACTAGAGCCTGGATGACCATAAGGATAGCTAAAGCTGACAAAAAGGTTAGAATCACTGACTGTACCTTGAAACGTAGAGAATAGTGAGAAACTAACCTGTTTCGTTGCAAGAGCAAGGCCGGGCTTTGTTGGATTGTTCTGTGCCACGAGGTGAATCTGAAACACAAAGTTTCTCATTCAACCCAACTTTGCAGAAAAAACGATTTTGAATCACAGAATTTCTGTCGCAGTATTTATTAAGAAACAACTTGAAATACAAGTCGCACAAAATAAAATGTGTAGAATGAGTTTTTTATTTGATATTCTTGGCAATCATTTTCTTTTACATGTACATGTTTTTTCACATGTACTTCAAATGTACAGGTCAGGATTTTTAACACAGATAATATTTACAATAAACAGCCAATATAACCACCCTTGACCCTTATGTGCACTTGAAAAAAATGCAACGATTGGCTGAGAAAGTCTATGGATTGATCTTTTTCCCACACATTTAACAAACAATTGTTCTCGCTGAATCTGTGTTTAGGATTAGAATTACAAACTGAACCTTTACTGTCATGCTGACTATGAAAGACAATACCTCTTTTGGACATATTTTGTCCTTCTATTTTTTTCCAGAAGTCAAAATGAAAAAAAAAAACAAAACAAAAAAAACTGATTCTGATATACGCTCATAGTGTTACATGTTACTAACCCTCACGAACCAATCACTATACCTCCTAATGTGCCTCGTTATGAAACGGCAGTAATCCAGAATGGGACAGGGCATATAGACTGGGGCAGACCCTTCGTGTGCACATGGAGAAGTGAACTTACCGCTCACGCAGTGGGGCATCCATCTAAAGTTCTCCACAATCCTAAGTGTTATGCTATGAAGAATGCTTTTATTCATGATTATGTAGTAGGTTTTCTTGTTTTCTTTCATTATCACATTATGGATAAAGGTCTTGCCGTCAGATGAGTTGCATGCTGTATCTGGACCTGTTTATAGCAGAGAAAGTGCACATAAATCATGTCTATTAAGATGTTCTATCATTTATTTTAAAGTACACTATCAGACACCGTAAGGTACAAGTGTTCGAATGTCACATGCACAGTACATACTGGATATTAGACTGTTTTCATGTCGGTAAAAATTATATATGCAGATGTTCTTGAAGATATCAGAACAGTTGTCTGCAAAAGAGGAGAGAAAGATACAGATATCAGTGAACAATATTAGTGAAATCAGACATGTGGGAAAAGAGTCAGGTTTTCTGAAGGTTATTCAATGAAGATTTTCTGTACAATACCTGCACATGAGAAATTTGTGGTATTAGTCCGATCGTTTTCCATTTGGGGAATAGAATTGATGATAACAGTTTCTGAACAATCTGTGTGATGAAGAGATTTTTTTTATTTAAAATATGTAAGAATACCGATGACAAAATAAAAAAACATAAACATTTAAAAATGGAGGATGTAAAAATTATCCCTAAAGTGAGAATAATTAAATTATTCCAAAATGCAATTTAAGTTACGATACCACCCCACCCAGCCTCACAGGTGTAGAGATCAGATCAGTAAATATTCACACCGAGACGGGAACGTTGTCATTGAATGCAGTGTGCACATCAGCTTGAGAGGTAGGGACAGAAGGCAACTGCGCAATGATTGGCTTTAAACATGTCATATATGTTGATTTTAGCAATGTGCGTTGTCATTTTGTTGGGTCGGACACAGGGACAGTTGCTCTTTTATTTAAAAGCATAATAGCCTATATGATATGAAATATAAAAATACAGGGATAGGGATATAAGAAACAGCCTGTTCAGTGACAAAAGGTAAAAACAACTGCATTACATCCAGACTACATTGCAGTCTTTCTGACGATTTATACCCCAAATTATCCCACAACAACCCGTTTGTAGAACCCAATTACCTCTCCCTCAGTCATTTGTACAGCCTCCATTTTGCAGATTTTAAAGTAAATCTGATCTGCAATGAATCAGGTCTTTGTGTTCCATTTTAAATTTAGCATTTATGCAGTTCTGTAAACTTCTTAAACTGAAATATCTGTTGAACCACATAATGCTGAACATACTTTCCTATCTGAGCCAAAAAGGACGGAGAGAGTGAGCTGATGAGTTGTGTCTTAGGTAATGCAGGTTCTTAACAGGGTAATGGTTATTGTATATTTTAAATATTATAAATTAAACAAACCTGTTTTGACTTCCTCAGAGTGGTGGACAGTAAAAAACATCACAACTATGATCCATAAGAGGCATGCAGAACAGCTCATCCGAGAAGCCATTTTGTCTGCAATACAAACAACATTTTTATAATTTACTTTAAAACTTTTCATTTCACCTCACTTCTCAATATGTGAATAATGTTCATTTTAACATGAAAGAAAAGACATCCTGTTAGAAGCTGTGTTACAATTGCACAGAACACACATTTTAATGTTGTCACTGTAATAAGAGAGATTACAATTTAAGTTAACCAGAGAAACATTTATCTGACAATAATAAAAACGAACTATTTCTCTCAACTCAGAGACATCTTACCTTCCAGTGGTTGTGAAAGTTGTGTTTTGTGCTCTGGAAACCAATGACCAAAATAATCTAGAAGTACACATTTCACTTGCAAATTAGTAGTCTGCGTGTCCACAGGACACACATTGTTTTCATTCTTGGAGGGAGCTTGAAATTTGCCTGATGAGGTGATACAAAGATATACAAAGTGACTGCAATAGAAAGCCTCTTGTGTGTGTTTTACTGCTTACTGAATGAAAGGAACATGAAGAACAACAGTGCAACTGCATTTTACACTTAAATATTGTGTAATGGTGTGAATATTACAGTAACTATACTAAAGACATTCAGTCTCAATTAGTGAAATATCGTTCACATCAGTTAACTATGTATCTGAGTAGGCCCAGCTGAATGTCATTAGTATATGTTATGTAATAGCTGGAGACATATCTCATTTTATGGTGTTGTCATAGTGTTGTTATAGCCCGACACCAGATAGTTCCCTGACAGAAATATTTGACTTTGAAATGTCAGAAAACATCTTATATTTGTTGTCATAAACATAATGATCTCAACAGTTACAAACACTTGCATGCATTCTTACACACACACACACACACAGGCATGCGCGCACACACACACACACCCGTATATGATTATGCAACTTGCTGATGCATGAAAGTACACATTATTCCAGTGTACATCTGCATGGTGGAAAATGTCTGAAAATTTTATGAAATTGTTCTGTAAAGATATAAAAAGATCAAATGAACTATAAAATATAAAATTAAAGGTCAAAGGTCTATATTAATCTTTCTCAGTCTTTCTTTCTCTCTCCGTCCTTCTCTCTGTCCTTCTCTTCTTCTCTTCTTACTGAACTTTTCTCTTTCTATCTGTGTGTGTGTGTGTGTGTGTCCCAAATGTTTGTTTAAACACAATGCACAGAATATGATGCCAGCTGATCGTCATTGCCAAAAGAATGCCCACCAAGTTAAGAGTGCATTTGTCGCCCTCTAGTGTTCACCAAGACACACAACACATTCTTACACACGCACGCACACAAAAACAAATAGAAAGCAACAACCGTCCATCATTATATTTCCGAAAGTTTATCACCATCAGATTATTTCTTTTGTTCTCGTCATCTGCTCAGCAGTGCTAGACATTCAGTCATCTGTATAGTTCTATTTGCTATTTGCTCCATTGCCAGGCATTTACAGCAGAATCACTCAGACTGAGCTGCACCATGAATCTCATTTACAAGTAACTGATAAACTAGCGACGGCTTTGCAGGCCCCTTGGGGATGCTAGTGAAACCAGCCCGCGGTTGTTAACACATTTGAAATCACATTAGAGGAAGACTGAGATGATTAGCGCTAGCATAGTAAAACACACACATTGTGCAGTTTAACACACCATGATAAGAGTTAGGAGCTAGGCGTGCATGCACATGGCTATTGATCCCCGGGAGTTTATTGACAGTGTGGGATTAACAGTTAACTTCTGCGATCAATAAGGCCCAATCAAACGGTGATGTCATTGATGCTGTAATTGGCTGGCCATTCTACACCCACACTGCCCCACTGCCTTGCGGGATGCCACAACGGTGGTTCAGGGAGCAATTCTGACCACAGTGTCATGTTCAGTCGAATGGCTGCTGACAAGGAATGATGAGGCCCACAAATCACTGTTATTTTGCTTTTTACAGAGGCGGACATCCCGGGTTCAGAAAGTAAACGTCCTGTCACATATTTGTTCCAGCCAATTTACTGAACCAGCTGATCCTAGATGAGCTAAATAGTGAAATCACCTGTGTTGAGAGCATAGGCAGAAGGAATACGTGGCAGGACTTTCTCAATCCGCTTTGTCTGCCTCTGGCTTTTTCATGTTCGACTGTCAGCAGAGGTTTAAACATCACTTCAATTAATCATCAACGTTGTTTTATACTGAACCATCAAATGTTATTCAATGGAAAGTATGACAAACGCTGCTGGTGACTGTGGTGCTCAGATCAAGCTTAAGCAGTTTGTTAGATAGCCAGAATCAGAGTTTGGGCTTCTAAAATATCATTTCAAAATTGGCCAGCATAGAACAGAAATCCACAAGGTAACAAGGAGCTGAATGTTTTATGTCAAGCCTGCTCATATAGTGAAAACCTATGGTCATGGTCAACTGATCTGGCATACTGGTCCAGAAATGCAAGGTATTGGTTTATGACCTGTGATGTCAACTTTCTTGCCAATTTGAGCTTTTATTCTATTCAGTTATTACCTGAAGGAAACATTTTAGGTGACGTGACCTTGCTTTGAACCATGTTGATGTTAAAAATTATTTCAAGGCTACATAGTGTAGTGATGTTGTAGTATTTTCACTGTAGGTTTAAACCTGTGTTTTTACCACACTGTAGGGCTTTGTCAAAGACCATTCTCTTCTACTTTGTGAACACTTACAACAATAGCCATGTGAATAGCCATGAGTAGATCTTTACAATAAGTCTGCTTGTGTGTGTGTGTGTGTGTGTGTGTGTGTGTGTGTGTGTGTGTGTGTGTGTGTGTGTGTGTGTAGAGGGCCACTAAAACCCCTTTGTGCTCCACATAGAGAGGCTGAGTTAGTCCGGATGCACTCCTGCTCTGACTGTGTGGCTGCAATGTGGTGCGGTGCGGTGCTGTGCAGTGTGGTTTCGGGGCCCTTGGCATGTGGCAGATGAATATTTGATTGCCCGTAATGGAGGTGCTGGCAGCAGCCTCCTCAGGCCCAATGTGGCTCGGAGTAGCATGGCACTGAGTGTGTATGTGTGGCACAGTGGCTGGCTCAGCGGCCACCAGGCAGGCAGGCAGGCAGGCAGGACAGAGGGGACAGAGGGGAGGATAGAGGAGGAGGGTCGGCTGATGGAGATGCTCTGGTGTAGTCCAAAGGCCCCCTGACGCTGAATGTGGCACTGTCTTGGCCGCCCTGTCGAAAAACAACAGCTGCTGACTGTTTCATCATTTAGACCAGAACCAACTGCCCACAAGACCACTAGGCAACTGTAGGGGGTTTTGGGAGTGTGGATGTGTGTGTGTGTGTGTGTGTGTGTGTCTGTGTGTGTGTCTGTGTGTGTGTGTGTGTGTGTGAGAGAGAGAGAGAGTGAGAGAGAGAGAGAGAGAGAGAGAGAGAGAGAGAGAGGGAGAAAATAGAGTTGGAGTTTAATGTAATTATTGAACATGGTCTCATGGCTTAGGTTTTTGTTTGTCCTCAGGAATACCTTTTTTACAAAGCCCAAACACACACTCAGCAACACAAACAAACTGTGCAATAAAATTAAATTAACTACACCCAATTAGAAAACGCTATTAGTTAGAAATTTCTGCCTTAACATTTTTTTTTATATGTTTTCATGATACAACTCACTTTGTTTTCGCAACAGAAATAAAATGGTTTCACTGCCCCAGAAATAATTACTGCTGATTACTGTAATTATTTTTTTAGGTACTGTTTATTACAGCTCACTTTGCTGGGGGATTATCAGCAGTGCTTGTGCAAGCAGTGTCTAGTGAAAAGTGCAGAGTGTGAAGTTTCCTAAAGGTCCCCTTGGTGGCTCTGAAAAGACCATCCAGCAAGAAGCTCTTGCCTCACCCGACAGAACGCGATGATGATACATAGTTGTGAACATTCCAGGGAGGTCACGGGGTCAAGGTCTCGTGGCCATCTGTCCTCGGGTTGATGTGAGGTCATTCCCTGGCCATCATTCAGAATGTTTGCCATTCCGTAATCCCTCGTATGGCCAATGACAACACATAGAAACGGCATGGCATGGCATGGCGCAGATGACCTCCAGCCTGCATGATGACATAGTGTGTGTGTGTGATATTTAAATATTTCCTGGATGTATCAAACATATCCAGCATCCATGTAAGCCTAAGCACTAACAGAAGCAAATATAAAATTGTATTAATTGTTAAGAAGACTTTTTACATCCCAATGCAATGGGGACTTTTAATGTGCAAGTAAATGGTTTTTTTTTTGTTTTTTTACAAATGAAAGCCATATTTTTACTGCATTCATGAATATCCTTGACAGGTTTTTCAGATTCAGCGTGTGTGTGTGTGTGTGTGTGTGTGTGTGTGTGTGTGTGTGTGTGTGTGTGTATTTGACTGTGTGACAAGGGATTTTCAGAGGTGTTGTGTTTTGCCTGTAGGAAGCTGGTGAAAGGCAGAGGATGGCAGTGTTGGTGTTTCATAGGCAAAGACAGAGAGAGAGAGAGAGAGAGAGAGAGAGTGAGAGAGAGACAGAGTGAGAAGAGAGATAGAGAGAGAGAGAGAGAGGTAACAAGCCCCTGTTCTGCCTGCGTTTTCTGTCTGTCTCCATTTAAGCTCCTGTCGTTTCAGTGGCAATACTGACACCCCCACCCCCCACATACACACAAACAAATATTTTCTCACACACACACACACACACACACACACACACACACACACACACACACACACACACACACACACACACACACACACACACACACCACTCCTTGTGTTTACCTCTTTCCATCACTGTGTGTTTTCCCCTCGTCTCCACCTGTTTTCCCTCCACAACTACTTCCTTTCTTCCTTTCTCTCCTCTCCTCCCCTCTCCTCCCCCTCCCCCTCCCCCTCCCCACCCCACTACCTCTATCATTACTCCAGTCTAGAACATTCCATCTGTTTTCTCCTCTCTCTCTCTTTTTCTCTCTCTTTTTCTCTCTCACTAGCCCTCCCCATTCCTCCACTATATACACCATTTCCCCCCTCCCCCTTTCTACCCTGCTCTCTATATATATATTTTTTTTATTTATTTATTTTTTTTTTAAATGGCATATCAAAATAGAAGGGTGGAAAACAAAGACAAACAAAAGAAACTTATTGGAACTTTTTTTTATTTTATTAATAAATAAGTAAAATCTAGGCCTAGATTTGAAAGGAACCTTGAATCAACTGTCTAATGGATGTTTTATAACATATATAAATATATATATATACATATACTGACAGCAGATATTGTCAATAGGCTACCATGTGCCTCATTATCAGGGGTCACTCACTTCCTCATTTTGTGACAGTCTGATATGTATTGTGCGGCTATAGTAATGCAATCTCTGCACTCACCCAACAGATACGGGAGTTTCTCTTCATTTTCTAATAGGTAAAATTGAGGTAACACTTTCTTACATTTTTCAAAATAATGATTTCTAATGGAGGAATATTTGCTACATTCAGTTAGGAAATGTAGCTCATCCTCCACTGCTCCCTCATTACATTGTTCACACAGTCTTTCCTCCTTTGGAAGCCATGTTTGTCTGTGTCTTCCAGTCTCTATGGCCAGGGAGTGGTCGCTAATTCTGTAGGAAGTTATACATTTTCTTTGTTTAAAGTCTTTAATTTCTGTAAGGTAGGTTGCCAATTCGTAATTACTTTTAATTTTTTGGAAACAGTTCAATTTATTAGAATGTTCAATTTTGTTCAGCCAGTATTGGTAATACTCTTCTTTTGTTTCTTTTTCAATCAGTTTTGCTTTTGCCTGTGTCATGTCCATTTCATTCAAATTATATGTAGTTTTTAGGTAGGTGAAAGAATCTCTCTCTGGATATTTCACCATTTCTAGGAGAGCATTGTAATGACATGTGTCTTGTTCAGATTTTAGGTGATGGTAGAATTTGGATGCCCTTTTATCTATATCCATTAATAGGGGGAATCTTCCCAGTTCTGCCCTGCAGGCAAGGTTAGAGGCGTGTCTGTGGACTCCAAGGATGTTTTTACAGAATTCCAGTCTATCTCTCTCTCCCCATGTCTATCTGTTTCTCTCTCTCTCTCCCTCCCTCTCTCTCTCTCTCTCTCTCTCTCACTCACTCTCTTCCTGTCTGTCTCTCTCCCTGCCTCTCTCCCTGTCTCTCTCTCTCTCTCTCTCCCTGTCTGTCTCTCTCTCTCTCTGTGTCTCCCCCTGTCTCATGTGTATGGGTGGCGTGTGGTTCTGGAATAGCCTGCTTTGAGCTGAGAGTGCAGGCAGCTGCTAAAGGCCTGCTGTGGGACTGCAGGCTGCAACATGCCCCCTCTGGGCCCATCTCCGATTCTCCAATGCCAACAGGTGCTTGTCATAGTCCAACCTTCTTGCGCCACCCCTCACTACTCCCCCCCCCCCCCCCCCCCCCCCACACACACCCCTTATGCCCCCCCCCCCCCAAACACACTACTCTGCCTCAACACCCCCCCCCCCCCCCCACACTCCCACCAGAATGTCTCTCCTCCACTCATCCACCCCCCCTTTCCATCATACCTATCATTGCTTTTAACACACACCCCCAACCCTGGTTTACCCTCCACTGCCCCCCCCATTTCCCAACCCCTGGTTCAACACCACCACACCCCCTCCCCCTCCCCCTATCCCTAGTTCAGCCCCCTCTCTGAAATAACACTGCTGTGGGCACACACAGGTGCACTCGCTCTGCACTCTCCGTAATTGTCTGGCTGGCTTGGCAGCTGTTGGCCTGAGACAGACCCTGTATGTCGGAGCAAAGTGCTTGCAGCCCCCAAGCAATCATAGAACCACCCCCCGCCACAATGCACACACACACACACACACACACACGCACATACACACACACACACACTCACACACATGCACGCGCGCACACACACACACATGCATACATACATACACACACACACGGGCACACACACACACATGCATACACACACACACACATGCACACACACACACGCATACATACATACACACACAGATGACGGCCCCCAGCATTATTCCAGAGGCCATTAAGTGCGTGGGCCTCTTACAGTAAGTGTTACATTCCTGGAGCGGCCATCTCATCCTCCATGCTTGTTTACATTGACAGGACACCCTATTGATCGCTGCTCTCTCTAGCCGTGCCGGCCCTGCCAAGATGCCCCCTTCTCCCCACCCTCACCTCCCCCTGCATTCTGAAACAGAGCTGTGCTATTGATGCTGAAAGGGTGATCAGTCTGGTTATGAGGGAGGTGTGCCGAACATGATCGAGTGAAAGCCAGGAGGCAGGGGGCGGGGTGGGAGTAATGATTTTTTTCTGTTTTTTTCTGCTGTTCCTATTTATCTTCAGTGTTATGTTACTCTCTCTGTGTCACACACACACACACACACACACACACACACACACACACACACACACACACACACACACACATACACACATACACACACACACACACAGGAGTGTGTGCTGGGGTGGATGATGGATGTGGCTGGCTTTGGTGAGGTCACTGATTGGTTTACTGCACGCTGTAAAACTCGATCGGCATCCGAGTGAAATATTTCACATTGCGGAGAGTAAATCAGCGCTCTCACTAATCTGTGCCCCCCCCCACCCCCCCTCTCCTGTTACCTCTAAATTACTAACGCCACCACCAAGCCCCGATACCATCCACACACCCCACCTCACGCTCCAGACCAGAGAAAGGTACAGGAATACTTCAAGATATAGGGACAAAAGTTTGGACACGCTTTGTCATTCAACAAATAATTTTTCTTTACTTTTTTATTTTCTACATTGTGAATTACTACTGAAGGCATCCAGACTATGGAGGAACACATTCTGGAGCTGCTTCCCTCCCACCCACAGTCCATTCAGCACACACCTGGAGGTCGCCAGTATTCGTTTACGATGTAGAAAATAAAAAGGTAAAGAAAAACTACTGAATGACAAAGCGTGTACACACTTTTGACTGACACAGTCAAAACTTTTGACCTGTACGTACTCCACACATTTCCTTCAGGATAAATAAAGTATCTCTGCTACTCTACTCCACTCCCCAATCCCTCACATATCAGAGAGAAAATGGCGGGGGTACACACATCTACATTACATTATTCAAGACATGCACTTGACAGACAGGGGAACAGAGACAGAAAGAAAAGTGAGGAAGTGGTGGAGATGAATAGAAAATGACAAGGAGAGGCAAAGAGAAACAAGGACAGAGAGAGAGAGTGTAAAAGAGAGATAGATAGATAGAAAGAGAGAGAGAGAGAGAGAGCACGAGAGAGAGAGAGGGAATGCAGGGACAATAAGAGAGAGTAAGAGATAGAGAGGGGGGGGGGCAGAGAGGGAAGGCAAGGACAGTAAGAGGGAAGATGGAAAGGCCTGTAGACATACATCTACTGTATGTTCATGATAGTTGACAGACGAAGATAAAGAGAGAGGGAAGAATGAAAGAGAGAGAGAGAGAGAGAGAGGGAGAGAGAGAGAGAGAGAGAGAGAGAGAGGCAAGCTAGAGGTTACAGACAGAGGCAAGGAAGGCGGGAGAGGCAGACAGAGAGTGACTGCACAAGACTGACAGA
Organism: Setipinna tenuifilis; assembly: GCA_030347295.1. Lineage (NCBI taxonomy): Eukaryota > Metazoa > Chordata > Actinopteri > Clupeiformes > Engraulidae > Setipinna > Setipinna tenuifilis. Next base: position 30,864,688 of record CM059278.1, read on the forward strand.
GAGAAAACTGCGTAAACATAATTTATGACCCCAAGGGCTTTTAAATGGCCCAAACAAAACAGACGGTCGTATTTCTGGCATTAATCTTTCATTGGTTTTCTTTTACAAGGTCACGGGGTGGCACCCTACACTGGCCAGAGCAGAGCTGCCGCTCGCCTCCACGGCCTCTGGTAACAAACAAAAACAAAACACCCAAAACACAGGAGCACAAACAGCGCAACACACACACACACACATGCACACACACACACACACACACACACGTATATATGCGCACACACACACACACGTATGTATGCACGCACATGCACACACATACACAGACACACACACACACACACACACACACCACGTACACACACACACCACGTACACACACACACACACACATACACGCAGTCACGCATACACACATACACGCAGTCACGCATACACACATGCGCAGACATGCACACACACACATACAGGTGGAAAAATCCCACAATGGTCAGCTGTATGTGTCAGGGAGACATCAGGTCACAGGACTGGCCATGCAGCATCCCATGCTTCATCATCCCTTCATTCCCCTCACCACACACACACACACACAAACACACGCACACACACAAACACACACACACACGCACGCACACACACACACGCACACGCACACACACACACACACAAACACTGTGGGCACAAACACACTGATTCCTGTTCACACAGAGATGCACATATGCACGCACATTACACAAGATATCAACTTGTGTATGTAAAAAACCAAAAGTCATTCCCACCTCCCATCACAAGGCTAAGATGGGAAAGATGCATGACTTGTTTATGTAACCTGTTCATGTAAACAACAAAACCACCGTTTGTACTCGTCGGTGGAAGTGGTGGATGTGAGTCAGAGACAGCAGGTGGGCCAGAAGAGCAGAGCAGGGCAGGCTAAAGGCCTAATGGCTTGGTCATGCTGCGGTCATGTGATCCACGGTGTCATAACCAGGAAGGAATGGAGCTGTGTGACATGTGCGGGGAGGTGCAGTAAGTTTCTGATGTGCTGCCGTGACACTTGAAACCACATGGGGAAGAGGACAACCGAGAAGAAACTGTCACAATAATGTGGAAAGATCTTGATAAGCATGTGATTAGGGGAGTCAGGTTTGGGTAGCACTTTACAATAAGGGTACATGAATATACATTTATTAATATATTAACTACTGTATAAACCACAGTGCATTAATGTTTAACACACACTAAGTCCTACATGGTTTACTATTAAATCATGGTTAAGGAATACGAGATATATCAGACCTTCATTAACGCCAACAATTGAGGTGTTAATTACATGGTAGGTTAGAGTCTGCCACTTTATAATAAGGGCACATGAATATGCCAGTATTCCTTAACTATGATTTAGTAGTAATAACCATGTATGATTCAGTACGCCTATGTGTTAAACATTAACACAGTTATTTTGTAATGATTCATGTATGTAATAATCATTAATCATTTTGGGCTTTATACAGTAGATAATACATTAATAAATGTTTATTCAGGTACCCTTATTGTAAAATGTTACCCAGATTGGGACAAAGACAGGCTCACTCTTATTTCATTTGTATGTTTATTTTTGATGTTTAAATGTGTAGGTCAACAAACTCCCCATTTGAAAAAAATAAGAAATAAAGAACATCTTGTGGCATATATAGAGTAGTCATCTTCCTGTATTTGTTTTCAGTAACTTCTCATTTTCTATGAGAAACCTGGTGACTCAGTCCATATGTATATAGTAGCGGTAGTGTATACATTGCTCAAAGCCACTCCTCCACTCTAGAGCAACTTCTCAGTGGCAGGTAGTGGTAAAAAAAGAATATCATAAATAAATTCAATGTTTTTCTTGACATCATTTCACATACTGCTATTTCCAAAAGCTTAAAAGCAGTCCTTTGTAAAGTGACAAAACACATTTAATAATAAATAAATCAGTAAATGACAAAAATAAATAAAACATTTCACAAAGTGCTATTTACATAAAAGCAGTCATTTGCCAAGTGAGATAAGACATTTATTAAAGCAACAAATAAGAAATATCACGTGATGTTGACTTCTCATCCTGCCACTCAGTCCTATTTACCTAAAAGCCGTACTAAAGCAGTACTTTCCTGCAGTGCTCTGCAGAATGGCGCAACACATTTACAAAAGCAGACAGGATATGGCATATGGGAAAGTCGAGCGGTGAAATGAAATGGAAATTATGTATGCAAAATAAATAAAAGCAGAATTAGCCGTGAGTAGTTGTGTACATATAGAATGGGACATTAGGCTTAAAAACGCCACGGCCAGTGATCTCACTCGCTCCGTCTTAGTGTCACTGTGGGAGTGACATCACCCATCTGTGTCAGTCGGCCCCGAGGGAGCACCACACACACACACACACACACACACACTGTTTCCTTTATGGTCTATACAAACAGAAAAATGTGTAGGCACAGACACACAGGGACACAGGGACACAGGCACAGACACACACACACACACACACACACACACACACACACACACACACACACACACACACACAGACAAAGACAGCATCCATACAGATGGGAATCACTTTCATCACTTTCATTGTACATAAATATTGTACACAATATTGTACACACACAGTGCGCGTGTGAGTTCACAAACAAATACAGACAGAGGCAGACATCTGCATACAAACACACACCCATTGTCCTCACACATACAATTCTTGTACATTCTCACACACCCATTTTCACACAGGCATGTCAATTCCACAGCCACACAAACGGTCCTGTACAGTCGCACACGTGCGCACACGCACACACACACACACACACACACACACACATATGCAACACTGTATCCATACACTGAAACAGGTGTGCAGGTGTGGGCTATAGGACACAACAGTTAACTTATGTCCTCCTTGTTAGCTTATGTCCTCCTTTTTGTAAGTCACTTTAAATAAAAGCGTCTGCTAAGTGTAATGTAATGTAATATAACAGAAGGCTATAGGACACTATAGAAGCTGCCAGTGGAGCCCACACGGTGGAATGAGTTCATTCGGAAACATCAGGGAAAAACCACACTGACATTCAAGAAGGGTCAGGGGAAAGTCCACAACCATAGGGGGGCAGGAAGCCAGCTAATCCTGTCTAAAGACACTGTGTGTGTGTGTGTGTGTGTGTGTGTGTGTGTGTGTGTGTGTGTGTGTGTGTGTGTGTGTGTGCCCGCGTGTGTGCAACTGTACAGGATAGTTTGTGTGGCTGTGTTGACATGTCTATGTGAAAATGGGTGTGTGAGAATGTACAAGAATTGTATGTGTCATGATGTACAATGTGTGTGTGTTTGTATGCAGATGTCTGCCTCTGTCTGTATTTGTTTGTGAACTCACACGCACAGTGTGTGTGTGTGTGTGTGTGTGTGTGTGTGCATGTTTGTGTGTGTGTGCGTGTGTGTGTGAGTGATGGAATCACACTGAGGTGTGAAAAGCCTCAATGGGAGCTAAGATGACAGAGTGCAAACCTGTTCTCCCTGCATGACAATACAAAGTGTGAAGTTGGGGTAACTTGTGGTATCGGGGTGGTAAAAGCTGGCAGACAAAGGCCCAGGAATGTGCAGGCTGCCTGGCACAGCAGGGAGCCCATCAGGCCCCCACGGAGCGGAGCAGTGGGACGGCTCTGTGGAGCAACACCGCTAATTTAGGGGTTAAAGGCAGGCTAATCACTAGTTAGGTGGGCTTTTTTGAAGGGTCAACTGTATTTTTTCTAAATTGTATGGGTTAATGGCGAGCGCTGCTTACATGGCACTTGAAAGGGGAGTTTGTTAGGTCTGGAAATGCAGTAAAAAGAAAATGATGAGAGGGGGGAGGTTGGAGGGTTGTCAGAAAAACAGGAGTGTAAAATGGACCAATGACCTCATTCACATGGCAAAGGTAATGTGGCAGTATAGAATATTAAAAGGGTCATTACCGCAAAAAAGGGGAACAAAATGATTTCTGTCACTCTGTTACGCATAAGAGCATCAATTTCCTGTCACAAAAGAGTGCTGGACGCTGAGGACGTTGAGGTAAATTTGGAGGGAGGAGCTGCTGTTGCTGCTGTACCCCTCGATGATGATCTCATCTCTGGAGGAAACGTTTTGGCACCGCCGTCCTCCAGCGCCACGTATCCTCTTTCATCATGATGCAGAGATTTCATCATTCGTTTTGGGGGGGTGTTTATTTAACAGGGGGGGGCGCCTGTGGCACCCACCGAAACCCGTCATTTCATTAAACTGTCCCCGTGGTCCCTGGTTAGCCACAGCGATGAGTAGGTTACCGGTTTGCACATCCTCGGGGTACAGTTACGTGCCACTGGGTGAAGATTTACGCGTGGCGCGACCGAGCGGGCCCGCGATGCGATGAAAGTGATCCATCATGAGGTCATGCCGGTGCCAAGCCATGAGCTCATATGCCCGAGCTGGCATCGCCCCGGCTGCCTGTCTGGATGCTTTATTAGCTGACTGTTCTGTCAGACCAGGAGGCACTGAGGCGTCCCGTACCAAACACTTCACACTTTTCGCTCTGCATCCCTCTCTCTCTCTCTTTCTCGCCCTCTCTCTCTTTCTCACCTTCTCTCTTTTTTTTTTTACCCAATACCTCTCGACAACCCTTCTAGCTGACTCTTTTGCTCTCTCCCTTTCACTCTCTTTCTCTGTCCAATTCTCACTTTCCTCTCTTTTTTTCTCTCTTCCTCTCTCTTCCTGTCTTTTTGCTCACTTTCTCCCTCTCTCTCTCACTTTCTTACCTCCTTCCTTTTCCCCTTTCCTTCTTTTTTCACATTTTCAGCCTTTTCCCCTCTCTCCTCCCTCGTTCTCTCTGGGGGATGCCTGCTGTCTTCCCGTCTGATTTGCATGCTGTGTTCCCGTTCCAGGGCAGTGGTCCAGGCTCTCTGGAGGACAGGGGCTTCGGAGCGGCCAGACTGGCCGTGACAGACGCAGGCAGGGCAGGGGGTGCTAAACATGGACACTGACAGCGCACCACTCCCTGCCAAGGTGGAGGAGAGTTCATGCACACACACACATAGATGCAGGCGCACACACACACACACACACACACATTTGCTTCCATGTACACACAAACAAACACACTCTACCTTGTCAGTGAAAGGAAAAAAAACAAGGAAAACAAGTTTTTTTTATTAGGTGTCTGCACAGCATATGAGGCATGCATTTTAATGGCATAATTCATAAGCAGTAGAGGAGAGATGACTGTATGTGGTGGGGTCAAAAAATGTCCCTATTGATTTTTATGTATGGTGTAAATACACTTTATGTGATAAAGCAGTACATAAAATTAAAACCCAGCACTCACATACCACTATACAATCTCCCACTAATAATAACACGTGTAACCTTTATACTAACATATATAGGTTCTCATTCTTTCTAAACTAAACTATTCTCAAGTGGGTAATGAACGTCCACCAAAAGAAAGGGTCAAAGGTGACTGATGTGTCAGATAATCCTGACAGGTTCACACAGCTGGAGCTGGAGCAGGGAGTCATTCCAGAGGAGATGATGTCATAATCACCCTCCTACACCCCCCTTCCCCCCCGCAGGTGGTCTGGAAGTCTCCGGAATGACAATGGCTGCACATTAGCCTGTGAAAGGAGCCGAATAAAAGGCCGGTGTTTAGAGGTGAGAGATCCCCCTGCGGAGAAGAGGTGGCGACAGGGAGGGGAGCGAAGGATCTTTTTTTTCCCACCTGTGCGCTGTGTGGTGTGGTGTGATGTGGTATGCTGGGTGGTGTGCTGTGTGCTGTGTGGTGTGGTGTGCTGTGCTGGATGGTGTGCTGGGTGGTGTGATGTGTCTTCGCAACTCTGCTCAGCTCAGCTAATGTGAAGGGTGCCTCCACTCGACTCAACTGCTTCACACTCAAAGGTCAACTGTGTGCTAAATTTTTCCACTCCACCTCGCCTAGCTGGGGTTGGCTGACAGTGTGACTGAGTTCACTGTGACACTAAACAATGCAGCGAGATATCTTTAGCCATCCAAGACAATGAGCAGTGCTTTGCAGGAGACTTAATCAGAGGACAAATAATCACCAAATAAAGTTGTGTAAAGTTATTCTTTCCTGCTTAGAGTGTAATAATATTGTCAGATCCACTGAAGTAAAAAAAAACCCTTGTATGTATATGACATTCATATAGGTCAATTTATTCATTTACATTGCATTGTGGCATGCTACAAAAACATTTGCCACAATCCAATATCTGTCTGTCTGAATAGGCAACCGCTACAGCAACAATAAGCTGAATCCAATTGAAAATGCATTTAGACCGAACTGGGAGTCAATTCTGACAGACTGACTAATGACTTCCTTTGATGTTGATTACTCGGTGATTGTGTCATCCAAACACACACATGGCCATTGTAAGGACGTGAAGAAAAGCACAGAGGGAACAACAGTTCTTTATGTTATGATACCGCGGTATCCTGTTTTCTTCTTCTTGTGTGTATCGCGCAATTATTTCTGCGGATTATTTCTTCGTCTTAGCTTCGGGGCAAACTTACAACGAAATTGATGACATCATTCGTTCTGTTGCCACACAAGTTCATTCAATTTGTTTTCCACTGGCAACGTCAAGCTGGCTATTATGTTAATATTTCCATACATAACAATGTATTTGTTTGAACACACATAAACTACCAGTATACAGACAGGTTTCCATTAATAATTGATAATACTGTTCCATGGTATACAATGTATATCCAATTATAAAATAACAAATAAAAATGTATGTAAAAGCTGTTTTGTCTTTATTAACAGTAAACGTATAATGAATTTCAACATGAGAACATTTTTTTAACATAAGAACAAATGGAAAAAAAATTACAGACCGCAAAAAGCTTAATGTATGGTTTATGCAAGGTGCAACAATATGCACATTGCTCTTTTCATGTACAGTACAGCTTTTTGTTTGTTTAATCAAAACATGGAAAGATTTTTTAATGCAGGCTTTCTTTTATTTTGTTTTTTCAGAATACAATGCACACCACAGTTTCACATATTTAACCGTACATACTTAGAGAGAGAGAGAGTGAGAGAGAGAGAGAGAGAGAGCAGCGATGAAGAAAAGAAAATAGACTGCACAATAATTACACTCACCTGTCCTTTGTGTATAGAAAAACAGAAGCTGAATAGAGATTGTTTTACCTGTTATGTTGCCTCAAAGAAAATTGACATAAAACAGATCCAAGATGTAAAACAATTATTTTACAATATAAAATAAGTAAGAAACAATAAAAAATAATTATTTTGCATCCTATATAATGTCTTAGAATGTGCATTGTGTATGTGCATTTTGTGCATTTACATATGTTATCTTTGCTAATTATTACATCCAATGCCTGTCGAGGCAACAACCTGAACCTTACTTGTTGTTTATATAAAGCACGATGCTGGTAACACAAAGCACAACATTTAAGGCTCTGTCAACACATTTAGTTCTGTACACGAGTGGACAAACATTTGGAAAAACAAGTCGAGATCTTCAGTGGCACTTAGCGGGAAACCTATTAGTCTGGGGGGGCTGGCTCCAGATTGTGTGTGTGTGTGTGTGTGTGTGCGCGCAAGTGGCTAAGTGTGTGTGTTTGTTACAATATTGTTGTGGTGTGTGAGGATAGGGGTGGTACATGTGCACCAGCATCTGGAGTTAGAGTGGAGGTGGCTGTGGGGGGTGGTGATGGTAGTGGTATGTGTGTGTGTGTGTGTGTGTTTGTGTTTTGTGGTGTTTAGAGCCTATGGAGCTCTTCAGCTCACGTCTACCGTGCATCTCTGAAGATCAATAAAGCAGCTTTCATCTTGCTTCTCGGGACAGAGTGACCTAGAAACGCTGACTGTCTCATTAGACAATGTGATGAGCCGTGTGCTCCTGTAGCTAGAGGGAGGCTCTACCCAGCGGCACACACACACACACACACACACACACACACACACACACACGCATGCACGCACACACAAACACACACACAAACACACACATGCACACACACACACACACAAACACAAACACACACACACACATACACACACACATGCACAAACACCGAAAGAGGATTAGTGCTGTGTTTTCATTGTATATGCAGCTGGCACGTGTAGGATAACTTAGATTGCCACCCGCTCCCCAGACGGGCATGCATTATGAATGCAATCCATATGTTCCTGGGGTTTTTTACGTGCATTAATATTTACGACTGAGCACACATTCTTGTCTATGTGTAAAAAGCCTGCGAGCAGTTCGCCAGCCATGCCGATGACCACAAGGTTTAGGGGCAACAAGTTATTTCTTTGACATGACAGAAGGGAGGGGAGGGTGTGGAGGGAGGTAGAGGTAGCCTTTGTAGCACAACACTTCAAAAGCTGTTATCACCAACACAAACAAAAGACAGGATGGTGTGGGGAGTATGTGTGTGTGTGTGTGTGTGTGTGTGTGTGTGTGTTTGTGTTTGTGTGTGGATAGGGAGGCATTGGTTGTGGGGTCGGTAAACAGGTTTGGTGTAAGACATCAAACAAAATTGTGCTTTGAGTTCAGCAAGGGAAGTTATTGATCGGGCGGGTGAAGGAGGAAAGAGAGAGGGAGAGAGGGAGAGAGGTGTGAAAAGCTCAGGTAGACAGGGATGGCTCCATGCGGCTGGACACACGCAGCGCTGCTTTAATGTCAGGGACCACTGCACAGGCAGACAGGGGGAAACCACAGGGATCCACTGCAGCCATCACACAGCTTGTGTGTGTGTGTGTGTGGAGGTGTGTGTATGTGTGTGTGTGTCTTGTGAGTGCAAAGTGCTTGAGTGCATTTTGTGCATGTGTGAGTTTTGTGTGAGTGTGTGCATGTGTGTATGTATGCATGCATGCTTGTGTGTGCGTGTGTCTGTATGTGTGCATGTATGTGTATGTGTGTGTCCTTGTGTGTGTGTGTTTAGAGGGGAGGGGGTGCAAACTTCACAAAATTATCCTGCCTCAGCGGAGGCCCACTGTGACCCGATATCGCCCGCTAGTCTTGACGCGAGCCCACCTCAGCTAGCCCTGATTGGGGGTAGGTGCTAATTAGAGCCCGCTGATCCGCTGCCGCGTCCACAACAAAGATATGAAATCGAAAAGCTGAGGTTCACCGAGGTCCCGTCTGCGGCCGTCGGCTGATTAAAAATTGAAGAATAATCCTCCTTGTGTTTTAACTCGATATCCGAGGGGTTCACATACACCACGGCGATGTTTCGGGAATTCCTCTGTGAACCCCCCTGAGCTGCCTTTTGAAGAAGTTTACCGAACGCACGCTGGAAAGAGCAACTTTAACGCAATTAGAGGCACAAATTTGTCGGTGGGAGACGAGGAAGCTTCAACACGCTGTCGAGGGAAACGTGGGGAGTCAGTGATTATCCCTCTGTATTTATTACAGCTGACATCTCCAAACACTGTACTCCACTCACTCCATCCAGAGTGATTTAAGACCGTGCTCTATGTGTTCACACACAACAATATGGGCGCCAAAGGCTACTCGTAAATCCTCGACACTGGAGGTAGTTAAAAAATTAATCTAGATGCTAATCAACTCATCTGCAATCAAAAACAAAACACACACACACACAAACTGAGTGAGCCTGGCCATGAAGTTATCATATGGCAACAGAGAAAATGTGAGCAAACACAATTATCTCAAGTGATAGCCGTTTTAGTTTTATCAAGAAGCATCTAATAAAACTGTTGAAAAGGTATATGACAGAAAGTTACATTATTTAATTACTTAAAAATACATTAAGCCAGGAAGTGCCTGAATGGACCCACTGAACTCCTAAACGCATGACCAGAGAGTTTAACATTATTAACTAAATGCTGAAGGGAAGATGAAATGATAGGCTTGCATTCATCTCCCGCTTGCTTCTCTTCTAGCCATTTTTGTGTGCGTATCAAAGGAAAGCCCTTTGCCACGGCATTAATAAAACACAAGCATGTGATGCTGCGACTCACGGACCCGTCTGCTTTGATGTTGGCTTTATTTTTTTACCCATGCACGTATTGATCGCTGTGCAGATAAGCCAGCAACATCAAAGAGCTCCTCGTCTAAGAGACTGCCTAAACTATGTCACCTCACAGTCCGAGCCGAGAGTGTGCTCGTGGGCTGGTCAACTTCACTTAAACCCCTCACAACTTCCCTAAATACACACGGACACACACACACACCTACACACACACACGACTGATGACAGAACCTACAAGCACTACATACTAAAGACGTGCATCAAGCACTACATGCTGAAGAGGGACAGCTTGGGGTATGCTTGCAAAAAACATAATACACACACACACACACAAACCCCCCCACTCATGTTTGCAAACTTCTTTTGAAATGTCTCCATACACTCTCAACAGGACCTCATCTGAAAGAAAGCACAAAAGGAACATCTTTGTAATTTTTCATTCTCACTGGTTAGTCACTGTGAAATTGTGTTTCTTTCCACACTCTTACCAATTAAGCAACCACACAACTATAAAATCTTTTTTTCTTTTTTTGTGGTGGCGACCTTTAACCAGTAACGTGTTTTTGTTTGTTGGCTTCAGGGAACATCTGCTGCAGCTCACCATATGCGATGATGTCATGCAGTACCCTCTCTCATTCACACAATGCCAAAGCAGGAGAGACTGAGAGAGAAAAAAAGAGAGAGAAAGGAGAGAGAGAGCGAGAGATAGAGAGAAAAACTAAAAGAGGGGGAGGGAAAGAAAGGGGGAGGGGAGGCGGAGAGAGGGAAAAAAGAGAAACATGGAGAGAGAGTGAGAAAAACAGAGAGAGAGAGAGAGAGAGAGAGAGAGAGAAGGGAAAAAAGAAAAACTAGATAAACACGTGCACACACTACAGACTACAGAAGCCGGCGGGATGTGATTCAGTTAGCCACACTACCTTGAGACAAACAATGGCTCAGCCCTTAATGAGGAAAACACATTAGATCATCCACCAATGACTGAAAAGGAGAGGGATTTTCCCCCTCGAAATCCTACATCCACTGTCAGCCACGGGCATTATGGGATGTATAGAGGAGAATTATGGAGATTTACCCTAATCTGAACTGTTGACCTTTTACTTGTATTTCCACTTGAGGGGTTGGATGTGTACATAAGTCCACAGACGCCACACGTTGGTAACTACTGATTGCCATTAAGGGGAGGATGCCTGACCCAAGAATGAGCAGCAAAGCCCTGCCACAACAACTTTTCCTGGACATCTGGACTGCCTGAAGTACTATCCACCGACAACAAAACCCATGCATTCTTTATGGGATTCTCTATAGGTTAAAACGCTTTATCAGAAAGCCATTAGATGAAGTGCATCCTCCCCTATACCCCATCCTCTTGTTATCAATATCATCAGACCAATAGGGGCCAGGAGGGATTCGGCTGGTGCTTTAAGCTCTCCGGACCGACCGCAGTCATAGGAATAGGAATAGGGCGCCTCTCTTGTTTTGTTGTTATGCTGTCTGGCTGAGTGATTGGCAGGGCTTTTGTTTTCCGCGTGTTAGGGAATCTGACTTCACCCTTGGCCCATGGGGGGGTGGGGGTGGGGTTCGCGTAACCTTGGCCGCAGGTCACCCAATGCCAATGACCCCCACCCCCCCTCACCCCCACCTCCTTCCACCCTTCCACCTTCTTCGGCAGACGGTACGGGTCAGTGCAATGTGGGTCATGTGGGACTTGTCATGTTTTTTCATCTAACCCTAGACTGCGCTCAGAATGATCATTCTCACACAGGCATGTGCGCGCAGACACACACACACAAGCACATGTGCATACAGGACCATCACACATACACATACACCTGCACACACACAGCCAAACATAAATACACAGACGCAGACACAGACACACAGGCACACACACACACAGATATCTAGATTCAGGCACATTACATACACATACACATCAGCATGCACACACACATACACACACACACACAGCTAAAGCACTCAATGTCGGTGAGGTCAGTGTGGACGCTGCCAGTATATCGCTTAGCATTCAAGAGGCCTTGGGGTTCATGCCCTCCGTTCTCCTTGGGAAAAGTGTTAATTATTCATGGGATATACATTAAGAGGGCCTTCATCGCCCTGGTATATGATGTTCTCAACCCCGGTTTAAATTTCACCACAGTCTGCTTCAGAAATGTGTGTGTGCGTGTGTGTGTGTGGGGGGGGTTGGTGCGTTGCGGCAAGATTGATTTTTCTATCATTTTGCTTCTTCTGCTGGGCACGGGATAAATAATTCAGGCTTATACCTTGCGACACCTCGCGCATATTCATTACCGTAACTCAACTCATGTTTTCTTTGGCGTCCCCCCTTTTGATTGGCGCGGCCGTGATTGTATGACCATTATTTGAAACAGATGGGGATGAATAATGAAGAGGTGCCCACGATCACCCAGGGAGATAATGGGGCATTATGTTGCCATGACGGCATGACCGGTGCCCATCGCTCATAGTCTGGGCCAGCCTTGTTGACAGTCTCGGCAAGGAGTAGTGTGTGTGTGTGTGTGGGTAAATGTATACGTGTGTGTTTGTATGTCTGTCTCTGAGTGACCGTCTATGTTTCTTTCTCTGTCTGTGTATGACCATCCCCTGTAGTGCAGACTGATGTGTGTGTGTATACAAGTGTGTGTGTGTGTGTCTGTGTACGTGTGTGTGTGTGTGTGTTAGAGAGTTTGTGCAAATATCTATGTTCCTCTTTCTCTCTCCTATTTCTGTATGACTTTCCCCTGTATTGAACTTTGTGTGTGTATGTGTGTGTGTGTGCACGCGTGCATGTGTGTGTGTGTGTGTGTGTGCGCGTGAAGAGGGTGAGAGGTGAAACAGGAGACAGCCATGTCTGAGGTCACCCACTGATTACCTGTCCCACCATGGGTCAGATGACTTTCATATGTTTTGGTTACACTTTTTACCCTTCTGCTTTTTCACTCAAACATTTCATAACAAACACACACACACACACACACACATGCAAAATCAAAGAAAGAAGATCAGTAGAGATATCAGAGCTGGCCAGCTTGGATTCAATTAATCAGTTTGATTCTGTCAGGTTTTTTGAAAATGAATCTGAAATATGCTAAAAAGTTGCAAACCATCACAGATGGTAGGCCTATGGTTATTTTGTTAAGCCCCACACACTTCAAACACATGACAAGCCTGACAGCAAGAGCAGAGACGAGACAAAAGAGAGATCTTTATCAATCTCAGGATGGCCATTTCTGGCCCCCCTCTGTGTCTCGTGATGCCTGTGCGTCTCTCACTCTTACCACACAGGAAACGCCCTCTTTCGCTTCGCTTCGCCTCACGGCACGTTGAAGGTCACAGGGCCAAACACATCCGTGACATCACCTCCAAGTGTTGCATCAGCCACATCAGTCTACAGACTGCGTGGCACCATCGCTGGGGAAGTCGCAATGGTTCACAGGCCAGAAGCCTACCAAAGAGCAGAGACAGCAACACATCACAGTTCACCTACCTCATATGTGTGACTAACACACCCAACAGTGTGTGGGACCAGTGAACTGGGCCTCTGCTTGAAAAAACAAATAGCATCAACTGAGCCATCATTAAGTGCACCATTAACACTCACCAACATGCCATTGCTACTCTAAGTGCTTGTCATTTAAGTGTCTAAATGTCTAAAACTTTTTTTTACATCAAGTGGAGAATGCAAAACTTTCTAAACTGGCATCAAGTACATTAAATCACCATTGCATTATTATTAGTCCATTTTTTGTCACTTTAAATACAAACTTACTATTTTTTTTAAACTGGCATCAAGTGGAATTTAACAACTTTATGAACTAGCATCAGGTTCACAAAATCACCAATGTATTATTTTTTTCTCTAGCTGTTTATTATTTAATAAATGTAAACTGAAGAATGTATGAGCGGACAACAAGAGAACTTTACTACATACATCCTGGACAAGCATCAAGTGGACTAACTCAGCAACATATTGTGTTATTATGACTCTAGCTGTTTGTCTCTTAATAAATCTTAACATCGAATCCGAAACGTTCTATACTCGCACTGATAGGCCGAAATCACCTACATTTCATTAGCAGTAAAAACAAAAGAAAACAAAAGAAAACAAACAAAAGGCAGCTGTGTCAGCGAGACCTGTCGATTCACAGCTTGTGGCGGCGGCGAGGCGATATCAAAGTGTTTTTTGCTTAATAGCCCCTGCATCTTTCACGAGCGGCTAGGGTTACAGTTGGCCGGGCGCCTGGGGCTGGCCTGGCCACTAGTGGATAATTATACTGGCCGCTGTAAGTACAAATTGCTCCGGAGGAACCGCTCAAAGGGCTTGATGGTGCATGTCAGCCGTCGACGAGGGCCTGGCACCTGGAGGGAGTCGGGCGGCTGGGCCGAGCCAGGTGTCCCCAGAGCCGCAACGCGGTCCCGACTCAACTGGACTGGCCACCATTGCCACAAGCCCGTAGTCACACGTGTATCCATGTGTGTGTGTGTGTGTGTGTGTATGTGTGTGTGCCGCTGGTTCTGTGTCTGGTCTGGTGTCTACTGTGTCTGAGGCTAGCAGGGCAGGGGAGGCTTAACAGGGATGGGTCACAGAGGGACAAGCCCTGATCGTTTCTGTGGAGTTTACACCAGTGTCAGGTTCACATGCACACACTGTTCTACAAGTCCTTTCTCTCTCTCTCTTTTTCTCGCTGAGTGTGTGCGCGCATGCTTGTGTTTCAGCAATGTTTTTATCCTGTCTAAACAAATCCTGGTCTTTTCTATATAAAACCTCAATTTGTAAATCAGTAATTTGTTAATGTTTATGTCTCAGTGTCCTTTTATTATTAAATAACAGTTTGCACTGTTGCACTGTTAAACCTTGGAGTAAAATGATTGAAAAAACATGCAAGAAGTGCTGAGACAGCAAGGATTTGTTCATCTCCCAGGTGAGTCACTTATTATTGAGCTCAGGGATCTGTGTGTGCCCCTGTACCTGCATGTCTCTGGGCAGGTGTTTGCACGACTGCGAAGCCACAACGTTGACACACAGGTGTTGATGTGTGCAATTTCTCTCTTCCATTCTGTTCTCCTTTCTCTCTCACTCGCTCTACCCCTCTCTCTGTCTTTCTTTCTCTCTGTGTGTAGACTCTGTATGTGCTGTGTCTGGTGTCGGGCCAGTGGCTGTCTGCTTCCTACATTGTAGCCAGATAATTGACATTGGTTAAATATGAATGATGGCAGATAAATGTTTAGTAGCTGGAGCAGAGGCTGAAACCAGATCCCCTGGGCCCTGGCAGAATAATTAGCAGTCGATGAGAGAGGCCATCAGTGTAGAAGCACTGGGCCCTGGATGAATAGGCTTTTTGCATGGCCCCCCTTCATGTAGGCCCAATTTAAGCCATCTACGGGTAATTAAGCTTTAAATACACACCACCCTATCTGCTTACAGGAGCCGGGGCCTACAGTATCACATATAAATAGGCCCAGAGAGATAACGAGGTATGCATTACAAAATGCTGGAAAAGTCAGTGGAAAAGGGGGGGGGGGGGGGGGTTCACCCAGTCAAAGTAATTAAACCTCATTTGAGTTGGGGGTGTTTTCACAGCTGCAGTTTTTAACTCTGGTTGAATCTGACTCTGGTTCATTTCCTCCCAAAATGCGATACATTTGGGCAGATGGGAACGCTACTTTTCGAGGCACTTTCCAACTTAGCCTAAACTGAATTTTTCCTCCTGGTTTTTTTTTCCTCTGAGGTTAAGCATGTGTGAAACGACACCTCTAGAAAAGATGTTTTTTTCTTGCAAGAGAAATTAAGCTCACAAGTAAAATATTCGTAGTTTTGATTGCGGGAGGGTCTACTCTGAAAAATCCAGCTGTGTGTCTTAAATGGTAATGGTCAACTCAATGGTCAAAATAAGTACAGACCTTAAAGGTCATTATTAAAGATCATTATTTTTATTCATATTTCTGTGTCGCCACTATGGTTAAATGCATTGTGCGTCATTTTTGTGAAAAATGTCCTAGTTCTCTTGCTTGACGCTGTTTTCTGTAAGCTATAACAGGTCTAGTGGTTGAACGACTGGCTTTTCCGGTGTCCCTCGTGAATATCCATGACGTGTCAATAAGGCACCTCTGATTGGGCAAATTCGCTGTCTTTCGCTCACCCAGCTTCTGTCCACTGTTCTTCCTTTGGGATGTGGGCTTGCCATACATGGCTCTGGGCGGGGCTTACGACCTAGTGACGTAGATAGGTTTAGCCTGCTCTGATCCGCTCGTTTTGGTTAGCTCGACCCTTCAATGACCAGTAAAACCATGAGGGTCGAATTTCACGTCTTGGAATGCTGCGTGCATATACTGCTTATTGTGACCCACCACATTGTAAATAGAGCTACTCAAAGTGTTTTTTAGCGGAAGGACCCCTTTAAATAAACCTGATGAATGTCCATGACGAAATGTAACTACATAAATCGTGTTTGCGGAATGAGCAGTGTGTGGGAGTTCACATTTTACACATTGTACACCGCGGGTCACCTCCAACGCACCTGTCTTTTTAGAGGTGTGCAAAAGCTTTTTTTTTTTAGTTTTACAGACCCAAAATTTGAGGTGAATTCTGGAGTGGTGAGTTGTGATAGAAATGTGATTCAAACCAAATGCAAACAAACTGAACAGCTCCTGTATTTAGATGTGTTTTCCATTCTGAAACACATCCACGCATACAAACTGGGGCAGTTATGATAGCAGGTTAGCACCTGCTGGCCAAAGGAGCTGAGGAAATGTTAAGCAGCTAGCTACAGCAGTTTTAATATCTATCATATCATTTTTAATTGAATAAATGTCAGGAGTTGAGATGGCACAATAGTTATGTCCTTTTAAAAATACATTTTCCCTTTTTTAACACATTAAAATTGTGCATTTGAGGTCATGAAAATGAAAATTCTTCATTTGTTATTTTTGACTATAGTTTTGCATGGTAAATTCCTCAGATAATAAATTACAATCATGTGAAAAATGCACAAGTTGCTTTTAGACAAATGATGAACACCAGACATTAACCAAGAATGAAACGGATTCGCTATATGAACAAAAAAAGGTTGTTTTTAACACACACATTACTCAGACATGACACATTACTTCCTTCCCAGTCCAAGACCAGGTGCCAAATGATTATGCATAAGTCTGACATCATCCTACTTTTTATATGGCTACTTGCCAAAACACAGATACTAAAATGCTAGAAACTACTAACAATGTCAAATTTTAAAGATTTTATTACCACTTAATGGCCTCCACAGCAACACATAGTTGTTTAAGAAAATAGAATGTTTAAGCGTTGTGTAGCAACGTGTCTAGCTGCTAAATACTAACTCGTTGCAGCTTATATTGTTGACATGCTGTTACGATAGGTGATGGGACTGCTTGCTGAGTGACATGATAAGAAGCACACATTACTTGGATTATTCTTTGTGTGGAAAAGAACCTTAACCACAAGGACAAACTCATCAAGTGACTAACCAAAGCAAACAAACTACAGGTGTGAAAACAGCTTAACTTATCTTAAAAGTTGTAAACGCTCAAGTGCATAGGCTTAAAAAAAGAATGGCTACACACATGGCTATACACACTGGTCTACATCTGTTGGACAATTACAGTTCAAGTCTGAAGCTGTTTATGCCATGTACCGGGAAGTGTGATTGTGCATGATTTTGGGAAGGGTGTGCGCAAATATCTTCACAGGGGGAGTGAGAAAAGTGGACCTCATTGTTTTGATGACAGACAGACACACACACACACACACACACACACACACACACACATACACGCACGCACGCACGCACACACACTCACAGGCAATGTTCAAACACTGTTTGTGTCAGATCTCGTCTGGCCAGAGCAGATCAGAGCTAAACCACATTCCGCCATGGAAACCACTGCGCCTCAGTTCTGTAAACCGTGATTGCCATCAACCACTTCAATGTGCCACATGGACTCATGGGTCAGGGCTCTCGGCCACAATAACTACGCCGATTGAAGTGAAGGCGGAACCAGTGGGGACGGTCATGGAAACTTCCAAGTCATTCGGTGATAGAATGAAAAATAATAGTGCTGCTTTAAAGTCCCCATTATCATAATCACTGAACTCGTTCCAAGATCCCAGCAGGTCAAATGCACGAATGCGGCTTGATTCTGAGTACTGAGGCTAAGCTGATAGACAGACACTGTAATAATATCGAAATGGTCAAGCTGTGATGAAGTATGGCGCTTGAGGGATTTGTTTGTGTTCGGTCTGTGGTGTCTTAAGCGCTGATATCGGCTCAGGTTGTGGTTATCTTTTCATCTCTACTCTTCTGTTTGCCTTTCTATGCGTACAGACAGTCTCACACGGCGTTCTGGGTCACTGATCTTCAAAGAGGATTAATGGGATCTATTTAAGGAACTCTACAAACATCCCAAGGGGGAAATTGAAGGAGCAGAGAGAGAAAAAAAAATCCAGGACTATCACATCTCATCGTGGGTCTAGGACCCAGAGAGGGAGATCAAAACAGTCACACATAATTCCCACAAAAGCACAAAATCCCCCTTTAACTACGCTGGCTAAAAGTGACAGGAATCACCCAACCGTGGTGTGGCCGGGAGGCATACGCATAGCACCAGAACAGATGGACATGAGCAGATTTTCACTCTCGTAATACTGTACGACGGGCTCTCTGAACCCTGCGGGCTGTTTGTTGGAGACCTCCAGCACACCTAGATTAGGCCAGATCCAAACGACAAGTGCTGAGGGCAGCCATGTGGAAGACAGGCCTTCTGCTGGGTGTATGTAGCCTGGTAAACCAGCCCCTTATACTTCACTTCATTTCGCACAGAGGGTCTGGCTGCGGTGTCATTGACCTGGTTGTCTTAGGCAGTATTTTGCCTGACCAATCAGTGAACAGAGGGAATCACGACCAGACATTAAAGATGGGGTAATAGCACAATTGTTTTAAACTTCAGCAGAGTCTACACCTCCAGGAAGCAATTGTTCACTGATTGGTCAGGCAAGAGGCTGCCTGAGACAGCCATGTCAATGAAACTACAGCCAGACCCCCTGTATGAAATGAAGTGAAGTACGAGGGGCTGGTTTACCAGGCTAGTATGTATGCACCTTTATAGCACTGCTGAATAGCAATAGCAGGACCAAAGCCTGATGCAGGTGATCAGATGCGCAGCTAGGATGGCGCTTTCATGCTAAAAATAAGTTAGACTATTGTGAAAACAGCCGTCTGTCTAATGAAGTGAGTCAGAAGTAGGCCAGGTCTCCTGGTGCAGGTGATGTTAGGATAACACAACAGCGACACCACCATCACCATCATCAACAACAACAGCAACAAAAAAAAAAAACAGTTCGCTCTGAGGCAGAGTGGCGGAGGTGCACGTAGGCTGCTGGTGCGAAAAAAGAAAGGGGCAAACGGCACCGTTTGTTTACCAGACGGAGAGAAGAAGAAATCGTCTGTGTCTGAGGCCTCTCGGTTACCTGGGGAAGATCGGGTGTCATTGCTTAATATCCACGGCATCTTTGCGTGGCCCCGGATGGCTCGCTGGCTGCAAGTCCGCCCAGTTGAGGCTGTCTGCGTCTGTCTGTCTGTCTGCCACTGAAAACAAGGCTAGGGTCAGAGCCCTAAATTAGCAGCCTCTCCCACCCACCGCCTGCTTAATTATTCACACCGTCTTCACCTGAGAACGGTGGCAAGGGGCTGCAGACAGAGGATCTCTCTCGGCGTCACAGTCGCGATCACAGTCTCTGGACCAGAGCAGACGTATAAGGATAATATATGCGTATGGAAAGACATACGGCATGCTTTATTCATTGCGACATGCCCTTCATTGTGTATGATTATGGCCTCCTCCTCCTCCATATGAGTCTCACACACAGACACACACAAACACACACAGACACAAGTAAAGATTTTTGCTGGTGATAACAGAATGTCTTGGAAGCAAGCAGGGCATTGTATTGTTTTGTACGCCTGATAGGATTTCATAAAGAACACATGCGGCTGGGCAAATTGCCAGAAGAAGCCTCTGCATGCTACTTAAAGCTTGACCTTGAAATCAGGTTTCACATCCTAATGTATTCAAAAAGAGTGCAGATGGGGATCTACGAGCACTAGCGATCGGCTTGCTTTTGTCTGTTAGTTGTGTTGAATTTGGATTTTGATTGCACATATGAGCTTTCTTTCCAGTTTACTTTACATCACCAGTTCTATGCATTCTCCAGAGAAACTCACATTGTTATTACATTCCTATGCACCTTGCATTTTAAAAGAAACTCCATGTACAATAGAGCACTGTGCATCACGGTGAAAGAGGCAGGGATTTTACCTATTTGTCATGCATTCCTACAAACAAGGCAAGGGTTGACAGCTCTGTTGATGTTAAGTCCCGGAGACTTGGTAAAACCTGCGCAAAAAAATATTCTGTTGACAGTGCTAAACAGAGAACAATAAATGTGAATGACAGGAGCCGGTGCAGAGCACAGACACAGCAGCACAAGCGCTGCAAACAGGCAGAGAAGCAGCACTGAGCCAATAACGCCGGGGTGAAGGCGGGACAAGGCGGTCAGAAGACTGTTACCAGGTCAGTGTGTCTGCCGCACTACGTTGCTATTGGGTCAGTGTGCCTCTCCTGCTCCGTCTGACTGGCTGGCCGCCTGGCAAACGCGGTTGCTATGGAGCTCGTCCAATTGGAGTGGGCGGAATCCCCCTTCCTGGTTTCCAGGCAGGATTCACCACGTGCAGACGATGTTTTGGTGGGAGAAGGGGGAGCGTGTGTGTGTGTTTGTGCGACTGTGGGGGGTGTGTGTGTGGGTGTGTGAGCATGCGTGGGTGGGTGGGAGGTTTGGTTGGGTGTGAGGAGTGTAAGACGGAGAGGGTGAGGTCAGGGGGGCCAATGGGTTACAGGGCTACTAGGGGAAGTGGAGCATGTGATTGTGCAGCCATGTGTGTGTGTGTGTGTGTGTGTGTGTGTGTGTGTGGGGGTGTGTGTATGTGTGGGTGTGTGTGTGTCACTTTCAGCTTCTTGACTGCGCTTTCTGATGCAACCGTAAGAGATGCCAGGCCCTCTCCTGACTCTCTCCCTAGACCCTAGGAAACCACTTGTTTGTGTTTACAAACCCTCTGACAAGCAGTGAAGGCCAGCGTAGAATCTTCTAGCATTTAGGTGGGGGGTGGGGATGGCAGTCGGGCTTACACTCCCAACAACGGCACTTGTTCTCCTCAGTTTCCATGGAAACAGAGTGACTCCAGCGTTGTGCTTTAAACAGCACGGATGTCTTTTTATATTAATCTTTTATTCCTGCCTCTGATACCACCACACATCTTATACAAGCAGACAAACGGGTGACAGGACCCTGGGTGGATGTGGTCTACTCTGTGAGTTGCCCATGGTTATTTAAATAACTAAATGTTTTATGAATATATGCCCTTTAAAAAACAAGTGCACTGAATTAGCAGGAAAGTCACAGGAAAAGCAATTGGTTTACTTCATCTGCAATATTAATTAAAATAACACACACATGCGTAACATGCAAGTGCACACATACACAGACACATACACACATGCCCAAACACTGATGTTTTACACAGATATTAAATACTACTATATATACCTCAATATTCAACCACACCATAAACATGCACTATTCATTCACACCAACACAGTTAACGCAAGAACTCATTTCTATTGAATGTTAATTCCCATGCCCTATAAACAGCTTCAGCTCTGAATGAGACTCAATGGCCAAACAAAACATGGCATACACAAAGAACACGCCACAGCACCATGAAGCACAGATAAACATGAATACACACAGCACACAGAGGAGTCATGTGAACTGCCACTGTCCAAAAGGACTGTTTAAAAAAAGGCATGATCTAATCTAAAAACAACGAGGCCATAGGGAAGACTTTTCAACACTGTAAACTCCCCTTTCCCATCGGTGCCTATGTCACCGGTGCAGGGCGCAAGTGGAGATTTATCTGTGGCCGACTCGTGAACCTCTTCACAGCCTAATGAATTGGCCCAGACCCAAACAAACTCGCTGTGAACCCAGAGCCCGGTTAGTCAGGCAGCGGTTCAGTTCAAGGGAGGTAACACATGGGGTGGGGTGGGGTTGTTGGGGGGGGGGGGACTCATCCCTGGATATATCAACAAAAGGTGTTGGATTTCAGAGTGTGTGTAACACAGCTGGTTGGATGTGGGAGGCGAGGGGGGAGAAGAAGGGATCAAATGTTTTCTTATGGAGTTATGGAGGCGTTAGTTATGGAAATGTATGGGAAAAGCTCTGGAAAAAATGACAGGTGACAGGTTTTTAACTGGCAGCATTGGCCATCTTTAAACCTAGAGTGTCAATCAGCCATAAAATGGGGGATGGGTGGTGTTACAACTTAAACAGAATAGCAGTTGCAGGGGAAGTGAACCACTATCTGAGCAACGTGCAGGAAAAACCCTACCAGTATGTTACTTTGTCAAACATATTCTCAACTGTCAAAGTAATACTGACTCAAATACAGGTGAAGAGTATAAATTAAATAACATGAACTGCCAAAATTGTTTTTTAAAGGTCTCACCTCTACAGGTTACTGGAAAAGAGAAAAATGAGAACGACTTATGCTACATTTCAGGGATAATTACTACACTGGGTCTAGCTGAGGGTCATGTGTTGAAAGTCTGGTGTTTTTGTTATGACTGATATTGAAAGAACCAGCGTTGGCTCTCCCTCACAGCTTTTGTTTTGCTCTGCGCTCGGTCATGCAAGTGTAATCTGCTTTCCAATACCGCACAGTGGATGTGAAAGCAGTCTCTTCCCACTTTTCACATCGTGTCCCACCGCATTGCTCGGGCAACGTATGAAATTTTAAACACACGAGAAGAGTGTTTTGTGCAGTGGTTAACTGGGGTTATGTGTGTGTGAGTGTGCGTAGCAGGGGGTGGGGAGGGCAATGGGTGTGTTTGTAAGCAAATGCCATTGTGCATGCATGTGTGTGTGTGTGTGTGCGCGCTACATGTTTGTGAATACATGTGTGCTTGTGGGTGTGTGAATATATGTGTGCATGTGCGTGATGTGTGTTTGTGCACGTGATGGGGGAAGGTTGGCTGATGAGTGACAGACTGAGTGTTGGGGGTTGAGCAGCCCTAGTTTGGTGAGGGGTGTGGTATGTGAGTGTGTGTGTGTGTGTGTGTGTGTGTGCCTGTGAGTTTGAGCTTGTGTGTGAGTGAGTGTGTGTGTGTGTGCTTGTGTGTGCGTGTGTGTGTCTATGAGTGCTCTTGTGCACACGCATGTGTGTATGTGTGTGTGTATCTGTGTTAAGAGGGGGGAGGGGTGTTGAGTGGGGGGGTTTGAATTGTCTTCTGTGTGAGAGAATGCAGGGTCATTCTCTGCCCCCAGCTGTCCAAGTGTTTATTGATCAGAGATACCCCTGGGGGTGGGAGGGGGGGCAGATCATAACAGCCAACACCTGCCCCAGCCCCCCAGCCCACCGCTCTCAGGCCAGCACGGGATTCCAAGGGATGAAATAAATAGAGCCTCGCAAACAGTGGCATGGTCAACTGGGTGCGGCCCTTGTGTGTCTGTGTGGGAACACTACATTCGCGCGTCTGACCGCTATGCTAAAAGGTAATTAGAAACCATTACAGCTGTGTGAGGCAGGCCAGGCAGTGCACAGTGCTGATTACTGGCAGACTGTTTGTCATTCTTGGGTAAAGGGCACCTATCCATCACACAATGGCAGTGCGGAGGGGATGCTTAAGACGAACACAGATCAGGTTTCGATGTGGTATGTGTGAAATAAGATCATGTAGGCAGGTAGAACTTTAACAAGGGGGGAACAGTAGCCTATACATTGCCTGCATAGGTCATCTGATGAATTTAACTTGTGGTGCTGATAGTGTTTCCGCACTACTGGTTATGTTTTGTGCTACACCCTGCCCAACATGTTCAGCAAAATGGACATTCATTTGCATGGTATGGACACCCTTTGTTTACTGCAGATATGTAAAAGATACACTTTCTATTCATTTAAGCATATTTTTCAGTGTTATTCTGTTTAAATCTAATTCATCCTGAGAGACTTGTTAACCATCATAGATTTAAAAAAAAAAATGCAGGCATACAAATTCAATTCTAGTGCACACAAGATGTAACAATTGTCATTCAAATGGCTGTTGATTATTTTCAGAAAAGTCACAAAGGCAGTCGCTTACAGCCTTACAAAATGGACTGGTTTTCCCGCTGGGGAATTTCCCATCCACGTGTCTAAATAGGCGGGATCAAAACAAAGATTTTGATTGGTAGCCTGGACCTCTAACTTATCTCTTAAAGGCGTATATACAATATATTTTGTTTGGGAAAAATATATTGTATTAGTAAATAAATTTGTAAAATGCTGCGTTGCTGTTTAGCAAATTAGTATATCATTCTACATCTGAAATATTTTCCATACTGAACTGATACTGCAGTCAAACCGCAATTGCCCTTTTCAAGTGTGGCAGCACAAAGCTCTACATGAGACTAGATGTTTACATTAAAATGACACCCATGACCGCCATCAATGTTAGAGCTAAATAAAAACATGTACAACAACACACAGCTATAAATACAATTGCAATTCTAAAAGCTTTACCAAACTAACGTATTTAATTCACTATTGTGCTACTGTGTCTTTAAGAAGATTTATTTACTTGTAAGCTCCTTCGTGACGTTTACTCGAAGGGAGGAGTACTTTTTTTTCTTCTGACGTCGACGAAGATGAAATGGGCATGCCACTCTACTCAGAGCAGAGAAAGAGAGTAGAGGCAGCGATAAGCACGACCCAGCCTGCGTCGCCAACAATCGTGATCTTACAAATTTCATTTCTGACAAGGAAATACAGCGACTTGGAGGAAAAAACAAGGTAATGTTATGAACTTGAGAAAGACATTAAACGCAAAGCTTTGATGTTGACTTCGTTAGGTGTTTGATTTTACGTTTAACTTTGTTTAAATGGCAGTTTTAACGTACAACTAGAAATTACAAAAAGTTATGACAAGTTATGCTTACGCTTGCTAGCTCGCTAGCTAGGTAGGATAACTTGTCCAAGAACTAACGTTAGCTGGCTACATTAGGTATTTTTGTGTCTATTTGTTTTTGACATGCAGTGCAGACTAAGGGATGATAAATCTGCGTGATTTGTAATTACATTTTACTGGTGACTACTAGCAATCAGTAGGTAGGTTAATCTGTGAAAGCTATATAGTTTCACCTGACAAATGTGGCATGGAAATAGTGGCTTCTGCAGTGTGTGATAAATTAAACGGCCTCCGTAGGGACATGTACCAACTAGCCACCAGGCTAAGTACCGGTGAGTTGCACTGCACAGCGATAGAAACAGGATGGTATGACACTTGGTACCTGGCTCGCCATATATCGTCATAAAGTCACGGTTTATTTTATGTTTATAAATCACAGGTAATTTTATGTTTTGTTAATGTCGATTAACTTGATTTTAAAGATTTAAAGAACTGCTTGTTTTGTTGAGGTTATTAAATCGAAGCACCTGCATAATTATATTATCGTTGGTAACTTGGAGGTTTGGAATAACATTAGCTAATTCAGACGTTTAGTGGCCGTGTTAGAAAATGCTGAAACTTGGAAAATATGATTAACGTTACTGCTTAGAGAGTTTGCTGAATGTCATCCGTAACCCATCGGTAGCCGTCAACCCTCGTGCTCCTGTGGGCGAACCCACTGTCCCTTGTTGAGTTAACGCTAGGATACTACTATCGGAATGGAAAAGCTCCCTCCCCCAGATGGATCTGTCTTTGTACAAAAAGTGAACGCTTGTGGGGCGAGATTGAAAACCAATTAGACTTGAATGCAGTCACAAAAAATCGAACACTTTAATTAAACTTTTAACTTTGTTACAAAGCTGGCAATGTGTTATACCACATTTGTTACTAAAGTCCCTTCATCCGTCATAAAAGCGAAGAGTAAGGTGACTCATTATAATGTCCGAGATCTCCGCAGTCTGTCGTTGGTCATACCGACTTGCCGTGTTCGTAGTGGCTGTATGTTTTCCCACTCACAATTTCATAAAACCCGACGGCTCAAAATATATCGCCATCCAAATGCTAAGTAACAATTTATGTCATTTAAAAAGAACGCAAAGGCTAAATTAGCAAGGCTAATCTAGTAATGTTACAACGTCAACGTATCTGACTGTACGCAATGGGTTCACCGAGTTTACAGCTGTGTATGTGCCCCATTGACAGTGGTCTGCCCCGAAGAAGTCAAGCAACAGAGGCTGGCGTGACACTCGGTTTTGAAAATCAATGTAAGTTCTAATAAGACCTACGTTATGCAGTAGTAATTGTGCTGTTTCCTCTGAGGCGTAGTCATTCCAGCCTGGTCACTGCAAGACTAACAAAATGTGGTGGTCCATTGCTCACCTAAAACATGCAGCGGTAGGAAGGTCAGTGGTATGAGTAG
Source organism: Setipinna tenuifilis (assembly GCA_030347295.1). Classification (NCBI taxonomy): domain Eukaryota; kingdom Metazoa; phylum Chordata; class Actinopteri; order Clupeiformes; family Engraulidae; genus Setipinna; species Setipinna tenuifilis. The sequence goes on from CM059278.1 coordinate 30,891,206, forward strand.
ACACTTCAGCGCAAGTCGGTTAACTTGTCCAAAGTTAGCAAGAGCTGCAAAATGTGGCAAAGCTAGCAAGCTAACATTTTAAGTCGTGCAAAACAATTGGAAATTCCGTCGTTGTTTACCTGTTTAAAACGCATTGCATCTTGGTGAACAGATATATTAACATAATGCATTTACCGTAGTCTGTGTATATTTATCCACACTGGGCATATGTTTTCGACGTCGTTTGGCCGTGGAGAACAGTTTTTTAGACAAGCTGTCATTTCCTGAATCTTGTTCTGAGAAGCTGACTTTGCTATCATGTGCCGGAGTGCTTGCAAGTTGTGTGGAGACCGCCTGCTAGGGGGTGGTGTTCTAACGTTTGACAGTATTGTGAGCCCGTGGTATCAAAGCCATGTTTCTCGACAATAACAACCAATTGAAAATGACCCATTTTTGCAAGTGACACAATTAATACGGCTCTTGGTGAATAGCTTAAACATTGACTTAAAATCCAAATTACGGAATTAAAATCAAGTCAGTGGCCTGAATATTCCCTATCCTGTTTTAGACGTTTCGAGAAGCACTTGGTCTCGTGAGCGGGCGTTCTGAAAAGTGATGTAATATGATGCGGCGAGCTGCACTTGTGCGAGGGATGCCTTTAAGGCAACGAATACCATCTTGTCTGTCATTCGGGAACATAATAATTTGCTAATATGTGACATGGTGAACAAGGACAGGCAGCATTCAAGGTTAGCCGTTTATTTCCATCTAACTGATGACTCATATTCAAGGAAATGTTCCAGCTACTTCATATATTTTGTGATCACTGTCAATTACTTTGGCTTCCTTTTTTCACTTTCACTTGTACTGTACAGTCAGTCACGTTCAAGGCTCAACAGCAGTTTTTCTGTGTTTGAGACAACTTGATATCTATATACATACATATATTTGCTCAGTTCAACAGGTTGTGATGTGCAAGATTGATCATTTAAGGATGGTGGGTGTGTGAGGCGTGTGAGTTGCCTCTGTACACTACACAACTGTTGTCATTAGGAAGTGAGTGAGAGTAAAGCACGGGTGTGAAAGCAGGGGTAGGGGTGGGGGATGGGCAGGATGTCTGTGAGGTTTCACTGAGCAGCTTGTTGGCACGTTTTGGAAAGCTGTTTAGCTGCGGACAGACACCACTGTGAAATTGTCAGGGTGGTTGCTTATTAAGTTGGAATAGACAAAGTGTTAAGCAGCATGCCATCACACAGCCTGTACATAGTGTGTTTGTAGTTATGCACGTGTACGTGAATAAGTAGGACTTGTGCGAGGTGTGGAAAGAAATGGCATGTACTGTATGTGTGTAAGTGTGTGCATCTTCCTCAGTGAATGTGTTGCCTTTTGTTTACATATACGGAAAGTGTGTGTTTGTAAGTGTGTGTGTGTGACTGTGTGTTTGTGTGTGTCTTGCTTGCACTGGCAGTAGGTCAGTGCCTGTAGTGAGCTGAAGGCAGCAGAGGGAGCTGTGTGTCCCTGCAGCGCTGTTGAGACTCTGCTGCTCTGCGCTCAGGAGAACTCGCCGATTCCGCACCGGCCCTGCGCCGCTAGTCTCTTGGCAGCCGCACCAAGACACCGCGGTTTTCAAACCAACGCAGGCCGATGACACCTTCAAGACCCCTTTTGCTGTGACGGGCAGGCCCAGTTCTGTGATCCGCTCTCCAGGGCTGCACGGAGGACTGGCAGCACGATATGCAATATGCACACACATCACATTGGAAATAAGTTGTCAGAATGGCAGATGGTTCATAGGAAACAGATTGTCTTATGGAATTACCATCATTTATTTAAAAGCAAGGGAAAAGAAAACAAGCAAGTGCCAGGACGACTGCAAAGCCAACGCACACACACACGCACGCACGCAAGCACACCCACACATGCACACACAAGCTCCACTGTTGGCAGGCTGCTCCATGTGTAAAGTGTTTTCAAAAACTATATATAAAGCAGGCAGGCACGTATCATTAAAAAAGATGTCATTATCCATTGGCTATGGGTGATTTTGTACTAGAAAACTGCTGGCATGTGACAGTGCCATGTCTTGAGCTGCGTGCGTGCGTGCGTGCGAGCGTGTTGTAGAAGGGACAGACACTAGCGTGCTGTCAATGTCATGCCTCTCAGTTTACGGCTTTATTGTACTGGGGGCCAAGGAGGTGAAGGAGTGGGGGGGTAGGGGGCTGTGCCCATTCTCCTCGCCCCGTCCGATGTTATTTGCACTGCAATGGCCTTATTGTGGCTGCCTGTCTCGCTCTCTCTGTTGGCTCTAGACGGGTAAACAATATTGCTGAACTAGTAAATGCTGATCTTGCTGTCACTCACGGAACATTGAGGGTTTCCAGAGGACTGAACGTAGCCACAAGACCTCAGGGTTGAGGCAGAAGAGAGAGAGGGAGTGGGGGAGAGAGAGAGAGAGAGGGAGAATGAGAGGAAGATGGGAGAGTAGGCTCTCGACAAACGGCAGCCTACGGTTAGGCCTAAATATAGCACTACGAGTCGCCGAACCACAGCCAAACGACTCTGTGGTTTTCATCGTGGTGACAACCTCTGCTATTTAAACCCAATCACACAGGGGCCCAGGCCCGGGCCACACTAATTTCCACCCTACCATTACTTTGCTGCGGAAAAAAATTGCTGATTGTTGGCTCTGCAGAGATTTGCTAGAGGTGGCTTTTTTTCTTTTTTTTCCTTTTTTCTTTTTTTTGGTGTCTTCAAAGCTGCCCACTACACAACACTCTGGTTCTCTTGTTGTTTTGAAGTGGCACCTGAAACAATAGAGTAGACAGATCGCACTTTCAGCTTGCATCACTCATGAAAAGTGTGTGTGTGTGCGTGTGTGTGTTTTTTTTTCTCAGCCGTCTCTAACTTTGTAGCTAAGCTCTCGCTGGCAGCCGCGACGCCTGTTTGTTTATCTTCTCTGATTGGTCACAAGATGCCCATCTCTGGGCAGCCTTGCGGTGGTGTGAATGAGAACCTGGCAGCTAATTGGTTGTCGTTTGTTGCTTGTCTCCTCTAATTGGTCGCAGGCAGCCCGGCGGTGGGGCACTCCACATGGAGGATGAGGACGAGGATGTGTTTGGGGAAGACTCGAACTGGCACACACCCTTCAGGGAGATAAAGGAGACCAAGTCAGAGGACAGGGCCACGCAGACGCCCGGCCCTGCCCTGTTGCTAGGCAACGGCATGCTGCCCTGTGGCCTGGCAGAGGAGCCGAGACGACTCTTCCGCGGTAAGACCACACACACACACACAGAAACAAACACACACACACACACACACACACACACACACACACACAGAATAATGAAGTGTGTCCTGATGCGGTTGTTGTATGGCCTACCATCTCTAAACTCTCTCACTCATTCTTTCTCTCACACTCTTTCTCCATCTCTCTCTCTCTCTCTCTCTCTCACACACACACTGATTACACGTGAATTCTCAAAGAAATAACATATCCTTCTTGTCTGGGGTGTTGGGTTAATAAGTTCACCTTTATAGTTGTCTGATTGATGAGCACTTCTGGGTTGACACTCCGTCAGAGTATGTCTGACACCATATAAATGTAGTCCTTCCACTTGTCACAGCTCATGATTCAGAAGCCTTGATACAGTGGAATGCACTGGCTTGCAGGGATTGAGAATCAGCAGCTACTGTCAGTTTGGTTGTCCTGGATTTGTAATTGTTATGCGTGACTACCTTATGTTATCAAGACAATCAGAACAAATCAGAGCTTACCAAAGATAACTTCCTGGATCATAGAGAGAGTGAGTGAGCAGCAGAGAGATAGAAAGAGAGAGAGAAAGAAGTGAGAGACAAAATAAAGCATGTGATGGAGAGAACGAAACAAGAAGAGACAGCATGCGAGAGAGAGAGAGAAAACGTGAGAGAAAGAGAGACAACATTAAGTGCGTGCGAGAGAGAGAAAACGTGAGAGAAAGAGAGAGACAACATTAAGTGCGTGCGAGAGAGAGTAAGTGAGTGAGAGAGAGAACGAGAGAGAGAGAATGATAGAGAGAGAGAACGAGAACATTTAGAGCGTGTGAGAGAGAGAAAACATGAGAGAAAGAGAGAGACAACATTAAGTGCGTGAGAGAGCGAGCGAGAGAGAGAGAGACAGAGCGAACGAGAGAGAGAGAGAGAATGATAGAGAGAGCAAGAGAGAGAGAGCAAGAGAGAGAGAACATTTAGAGCGTGTGAGAGACACAGAGCACTCCCGACCTGCTAGTCTGTCTCCTCCTGCCATAGCCTGAGGCCAGGCGCCAGCTAACCGCGAGGGCAGCACTTTTACAGCCCTCTCGTTTGCAGCCTAGCGGCTCCTAGCCCCCCCCACACACCACACACACACACACACACACACACACGCACACGCACACGCACACACACACACACACACACCACCACTCCCCACCTTCCCCACACACCCCCTCTGGCGTCTGCTGGTCCTGGTCACGTCAGCTTTTATTACCTGTGCACTCGCTCGGCTGCTTTGCATTGCAAACAACGGTTGGCCCCGTGCCCTGGCATAACCTTGGCAGACGCGGCAACACAACGCTGCCTGGCTGGCTCTCTGGCTGGCTGGCTGAGGGCTGAGTGAGTGGCGGGTTGACTGGCAGGGAGCCCTGGCCCTGGGCTGGGGCCCGGTCAGGGAGGAGTGGCAGATGCCGTGCCCTGGATGTCGGTCATCCTGTTCGGGGTTGTAGAGGGCTTTTAAATCACTGATTGAGGAACTGACTGACTCCTTCCACTGACAGGTGGACACTGACTAATTAACACAGAGGGTCAAAGCGATTAGGCTCTTGCTATCAGATTTCCGCGGAGACTCTGTGTGCAAGTAGTTGTGCCTGTTTATGAGGACCACATACCGTAAATTTATAATGATTAATTGAATTTGTTGGCACGGTCATACATAGTAAATGACAGCCTTCTGCAGATATGTAGGGACTGCAATCGTATGTGTACATTTGTAAGTCTATTGATAGCAATAGTGCCATGCTTAGGCAGTTACAGGAGCTACATTTAGTGGAAAATTAAGATTGAGCTGCAGTTATAGTTGCGTTACAATCAAGCCAAGTCAGCTTTATTGTCAGTTCTTCACATGTGGTAGATGTACAAGGAATTGAAATTATGTTTCTTACTGTCCCATGCGTAGACAAGACAGGACAACATTAAAGAAAGACATTAAACATTGGACATTAAAGTACAGGTCAGGACATTGAGCATTAAACATAGTTAGTAGAAAAAAACTCAATGTGTAACCTTCACAGAACTGTACAGCCGTTCAGCAGCTAAATGTACCCACCTGCCCTCTGTCCCAGTTAGTCTTTCACACTCGTGAGCATTTCTCGACTCGTGGGGCAACTTCCTCTAGGCTGCCGTGGCACGCATATCTACACCCCAGCCCCCCTCCACCCCTCCCCTCACCCCTCCCCTCCCGTCCAGTGATTCACATGGCTTTCGAAAGCACTGATTTCCTTCTCCCCTGCACAAGTGTGTCCTGTGTCTACTGTCTCGTTCAGCTGCACACCGCCTGATGGTTGTCTGATTTTCTTGAATAGTTATGAAAGCAGGAGAAGTGCATGCGACCTTGGAGAAGTCTGCAGAAGCCGTGTCTGTATGACTGACTGTCTGACTGTCTGACTGTCTGACTGTCTGGCTGTCTGGCTGGCTGGCTGTCTGACTGTCTTGAGTTGTCAGAACAGCTCGTTTGTTTTTAGGCTACAGGAGCTTTTGGTGTATTATCGTGAATTTGAGTCTAAGACGAGTTGGAGAGGACAGAGTTCCCTTTCAGATTGCCTGCTACTAGGCCTGTACGGTATGTGTATTCGTACCGAACCGCTTTTTTGTAACTCCCGCCTCTTAAGCAAACGTCACGCACTAAACACACCACACGCTGATCTGGCAAAAAAATATGAAGATTTAGAATTACAAAGAATTCCTTATTGTAACTGGAACTGAGTGCTGCACTTTAAATGTTGATTTTGTTTACTGTAAAAGGGAATGTATTTTTTATTTCAAACATTGGTTAATTTGAGAATATTTCATTTAACTTATTGGTACCATGCAGCATTTACATTTTTTTTTTAAATTTTACTGTTTCCATTTCTATATTGACATTTTGGTTAAATAAACAACACCATGCTGAGGAAGAAAATGGTTTCGCATTTTGTTTCGATACTGGTCGAACCGTGACCTCAAAACCGAGGTACGTACCGAACCGTGATTTTTGTATACCGTTACACCCCTAACTGCTACATATTCTCATCTAGCATGATGTGGTGAAACAGCTGCACTAGTGCTGCAGTTGCTGCATCAGGTTTACTGGTGATGAGAAGTATTGCTGTACCTGATGTAATCGATACTGTGTGTGTGTGTGTGTGTGTGTGTGTGTGTGTGTGTGTGTGTGTGTGTGTGTGTGTGTGTGTGTGTGACTATGCTTTATGGCAGGTAACGCAGCCTTGCGATTGCTCCACCCCCCCCACCTGGAGCGTGCGGGCGAGGCCATGGCCGAAGATCAGTGGGGGCACGCCGATCGCCCCCGGCAACCAGCCGCACGCAGCGTGGAAGTCGAGATCGGGCAGAAACTGCAGATGATCGGAGATCAGTTCCACCAGGAGCAACTACAGCTGGTAAGGACACACACACACACACACACACACACACACAAACATCTCTGACTCTGTCTGTCTTTGTCTCTCTTGGAATCCCACTTGGACACCCATTCT
>CM059278.1:30900445-30902945 GCA_030347295.1 Setipinna tenuifilis
TCAGGCTGAGTGTGGAGGACTTGTAGATTGCTGAAGATGTGTGTGTGTCTGTGTGTGTGTGCGCGCTTGCGTGTGTGTGTGTGTTTGTGCGTGTGTGCGCTGGAGGGCACAGAGTTTGGCTAGGGCTATGGAGCTGGCCAAGGCTCTGAGGGAGTTGGATGTGGGTGAGGTGTGTGTGTGTGTGTGTGTGTGGGTGAGGTGTGTGTGTGTTTGTGTGTGGGTGTGTTAGGAATGAGAGGGTGTGTGTTTGTGCTTGAGTAAGCGTGAGGGAATGGGGGAGTAGAGGTTACTGAGAGGTGTGTGTGTGTGTGTACATACAGTATATGCATGTACATTAAGGTGGGTGTTAGTGTGTGTATTTATATAGGTGTGTGTGTGTGTGTGTGTGTGTGTGTGTGTGTGCTGTGTGCATCTATGCTTATATCAATTTCTGTGTGTGTGTGTTTATATGTGTATCTGTGCAGATTTGTGTTTATATGTGATCCTTTGTCTGTGTTTAATGTATGAATCTGAAAGTGTGTGTTTGCTTATATGTGAATCTGTGTGTGAGTGTGTGTGTGTGTTTATATGTAGATCTGTATGTGAGTCTGTTTTTATAGGAATCTGTGTTTTTGTGTCTTTGTGTTTATACATGTATGTGTATGTGTGTTTATACATGAATCTGTGTCTGTGTTTATATGTGGATCGCTACATGAGTGTGTGTTTGTTTATACATGAATCTGTGCATAAGTGTATGTATGCGTGTGTGTGTGTGTGTGTGTGTGTGTGTGTGTGTGTGTGAGTGCACGTGTGTTTATATACGAGTCTGTGTGTGTGTGTTTATACACGGATTTGTGCGTGTGTGTGTGTGCGTGCGTGTGTGTGTGTGTTTATATATGAGTGTGTGTTTATACACGGATCTGTGCGTGAGTGTGTGCGTGTGTGTGTGTGCGTGTGTGTGTGGGGGGGGGGGGGTGTATGGCGCGGAGGAACAGCTGTGGTTTGGGAGTCTCCAGCCAGTCCTGCCCCAGCCGTCAGGAGCGCCCACAAGAGTCACCCTAATAAGAGGCTTCGCTCCGCATCCCTCAGGGCCTACCCATGCCTCGCCACACAACACACACACACATGCACACACACACACACACACACACACACACACACACACACACACACAGTCTGTGTGTATCTGTGTGTGTGTGTGTGTGTGTCTGTGTGTGCATGCGCATGTGTGTATCTGTGTGTTTGAGTACCTGTGTCTGTGTGTGTGTGTGCATACACACAGTGTGTGTATCTGTGTTTGTGTCTGAGTGTGTGTGTGTGTGTGTGTGTGTGTGTGTCTGCGTGTGCATGCACGTGTGTATCTGTGTTTGTTTCTGAGTATGTGTGTGTGTGTGTTTGTGTCTGACTACGTGTGTGCGTGTGTGTGTGGTGCAGTGGAGCTTAAAGTGGTCAGGGAGGCTCTTTGGCAATGGCAGGCCTCAAAGCGATGCCAACTGCAATCGAAACTGAGATAGGGGAGCCACTGCCCTGTGACAAGGAGATTACCAACGGCGACCACACTTGGTAATCTGCTGTTACCAGATATAGCCAGCCCTTTCTCTGCCTTTTTGCCCAGGCCTATTGTTTGTGTGCAGATTGTGTGCCCTTACCCCCCCCCCCCCCCAGACAACCCCCACCCACCCCTCTCTCTCTCGGGGCATCATAAGTAATCCACCTACACGCAAGCGTACACCTCTAATTGGTCCTGCGTATTGTCGGTGTAGACGTATCCAGTGTGGTCTATAATCCTTCAGTAGACATCGTCGTCGGTGTCTTCATCATCAACCAAACCTCTTTTTCACTGAGCAGGTAGCATGTTTTGTTATCTAACCATGCTGCAAAGACAAGTTCTTTAGTAACAGGATTTGTTGAGGAAATAGAATAGAATTCTCTTTTAGAAAAGAATAGAATTCTGTTTTTAGAATTCTCTTTCTCTTTTAGCTTTGTACCTAAATGTCTTGAAAAACCTCAAAGGTTTCTTTGAAATGTGCACCTTACGCCTGGTGTAGCCACTTGCAGTGTTTAATAGTGAAAGCTAATGGTTGCTTCTGTTGAGCGCTCTCTGTAGCTCATCCACGCGGGCTGATACTGAACCAAAATGGCTACGGTGATCGTAACAGTGCAGTAGTATAGGTGTAGAAATAACAAAACCCTAATTATGTGTGTGTGTATACCGTGTGACTAAGTATACTATGTGTGTGTGTGTGTGTGTACTGGGTGTGTACTGTGTCTGTGTGTGTGTGTGTGTGTGTGTGGTTGTGTGTATACCGTGTGACTGTGTGTGTGTGTGTGTGTGTGTGTGTGTGTGTGATGATGACATATGGGGGTCTGGCGGGAGAGGTTGCGTCGGCACCAGGCCCAGCTTCTCCCCATTAGTCTGTACTGTTGCAGGGATCTGATCACGGGAGTGGCAGGACAAGCCAAAACTAGGTGTGTGTGTGCGTGTGTGTGCTTGTGTGTGTGTGTGCTTGTATGTGCGTGT
>CM059278.1:30910445-30920445 GCA_030347295.1 Setipinna tenuifilis
TACCACGGCAATAAAGAAAAGAACCATCTGCTTACTTCCACCCATTACATTTCTATCAGCGAGTCATCAGTGACATAACAGATAATGTAGACACTTGCTAAGCTTGTTAACCCCTTCATTTGACGTCATCATGAGTTTTGATCGCGTTGGTTTTTTTTGTGTCTTCTGTTCACAGTTTCAGAGAAACCAAAGGCACCAGCGGCAGCCATTTTGGTGGCGTGTGGCGTGGGCAGTGTACGGCCTGCTCTTCGAGAGACCCGCGGTGGAGGGCGGCGCGCCAAGGTGAGACGGACTGAGCTGACCCAGCCACCGTGACGGACGGACCGGACCCGGACTGGAACCGGAACCGGACTACTCTAGCCGGTCCCTCTTTAGGGTGGCGTGGGGACCTCTAGTGGCACTGTCATTGTCAACATTCAACACGGGTCTCGGAGAAGGACAACAAGGAAGGAGAGCGAGAGAGAGAGGGAGAGAGAGAAGGAGAAAAGGAGAGAGATGATGAAGAGAGAGAAACTGGCAGAAAAGGAGACACTTGGTGGCCGCTGGTCGGGGAACCAAGTCCAAGTTTCTTTTATGCTGTGTTTTTTTTTTGTTTTTTTTGTTTTTTTTTTACCCCAACCCACTCCCCCCAGCCCCCCACCCACTCCACTGTTGCGACGAGATGGATTTTTTTTCTCTCTCTCTCTCTCTCTCCAAGAAGAAGATGCCATGCTGTTCACAAGATTTTTTTCTATTCCTATTTTCATAAGAAAAGACATAAAATGAAAAAAGGATTGTGAAGACAGGAAAGCGAGTGGGGAGGGTAGTATTTTGTACAGTATATTGGTCTTGTTTTGTCGTTTGCACTTCCGTATATGTACTTCTTGAATGACCTCCTTATGACTTGGGAGTGCCTTATTGTCGCCATGCCATCCAGGACTGAGTGATGGGAAGAGAAATGGGAGGAGGAGAGGATGAAGAAAGAAAGGAAAAATGAAGAGTGGGGTGGCATGGCACTCCTGTTCTGAAATCTCCCAGTAAACCAATCAACTTGACAACCAACTAATCTCCAAAGAGGCTGTTTTTGTTTTTTTGTTTTTTTTTTGTTTTGCTTTCTTTTTTCAGAACAAACTGTTTTGCACCTCAGCTTGTCCAGTTACTATTTTTTAACAAATTGTTGAGTATCTTTTTGTTCTTTCTACAACTGTTGTGTGTATGTGTATGTTGCGTCTGTGTGTTTTTTAATTCCCAGTGTCTAACTTTTTTTGTTTGTTTATTTTGAAGTACAAAGTTGTTTAATGGCTTCCTCACATGGATTCAAATCCCAGTTTTGATGTGTAGTTGTTGTGCCATGTGTGCATCATGAAGTTTGTCAAGGTGGATGGCGGACTTGACCCGAAAGGATTTAACAAAAAAAAAAAAAACTGTTGATGTTCCTACTGTAGATATGAAAGGCAGACAAAGAAACCATTAAGAAACCAACACCGTAATCGCTCCAGACAGAGTTTAGTAGTGTCTGTCTGTGCTGAGAGACCCAGACGAGCTCCTCACTCCTCGTAGTCTGTGAGGGTAACAGCTTTCCTCGTTGGGGAGTCACTGTTCCCCTATGAAATGCAACAGCACCATAACAAGGCCAGAACATGTCTCTCATATGACCAGCAGAGCCCCACATGAGCTTCGAAAGCCATTTTGCTTGCACTAGACTACGTCTGCCAAGGGTGGTTGATTTTAATCAGAAAGCACATTGTTTTTATTGTGACGTCTGTGTTTATTTTATTGTCATTACTTAATTGTTTTATTATTTTTTTTGTTTGCTTTTTTTTCCCCTACCAGTCAGGGATACACAACCTCTTAGGGATGACTTTGTCCTGAAACTGAAACCTGAATGATTGTGGTGAAGTCTCATTTTAAAACGTACCATTCTCTGTTGATTATTAACATAAACCTCTAAGAGTAAGTAATGAAGGTGACTGAACATGGATTTTTCTATCTTTAACTTTTTTGTAGTTTCTAAGAGACCTGACTTTTTACATCCTGTTTGTTGAAATCAGACAACATGGCAAACATATCCAGCCAGGGACAATATTAGGATTCCATAACAAACTAGAAAGTCCTTGACTGAACACAGCCAATCCACTGAATGCAGCTGTTCCAAGCAACCAATCAGATTGATAAAGGTGCCTCTGTCTTCCTGCCCCTAAGATGTTTTTAAAGTTGGCTCCGTGGTGCCAGTTGGAGACACTCTGAAGCACTCACCGGTGTTTTAGGCGCCTGAGCAATACTGTGCAAACAGATCTGTGAATTGACTGCATCTCTACTCTCAGGATACTTATCGGGGCTATTGTAACTTAAAGAAGTATATACGAGTAATATGCCGTTCAGGTGAATTTGTTAAACGGTGCAGTGGTGTACATGTTGAATAGAAATGACCACTACTTTCTTTTGCCTTTTTAACATTTTCTTTTTTTTACAAGACTAGAGGAGAAAATCTTCAGAAGAGAGAATTGAACTGTAATTATTGTTATTATGTTTTTGGTATGTTTGAAGACACTGATTCGTTCTCGTCAATGCTGTCATTTTTTTTGTTGTTTTTTTTTGTTTTGTATTTTTGTGTTGCCTTGTTCTTTTTTTCATTTCCAACCTCATGTCCGGGTCTGGGGAGTGGTCCACATGCTAAGAGAGATCTGAGGGAAAACTACACATATTGTCACTTTGAAGGGTTTTTTATTTTACCTTAGAGGCTGTCCACACAGTAACGTTTGTAGGTCGAAACGGTTAAGTATTTGATCGTTTTGGGCTTTCGTCCACACGGCACCTGCATTCTGGGTGCCCTGAAACGATGTTTTTTGAAAATGGGTTCCAGAGCAGAAAAATCTGACAATGCCACCATTGCGTTGTCATGTGGACAAGCAAACCCCTGTTCTTTGAAAACAATGATGTTGCCGAACTCTCACGTGCACATCTACCAACAACCACTTCAACCATTTTTCAAACGGGCTGATGTGGGATAATTTGTGGTATAATTCAGTTGTAATGTAGGGTGGGTGTAGTGCAATTGTTTTTACCTTCTTCCATTGAACTACAGGCTGTTTAATATGTTTAAAGCAAATCATTACGCAGTTGCCTTGTCCCTGCAGAAAAACGTTTGTGGACGTGACTTCTTTTCAACCTGCAAAAAAAAAATTACACCCATTGTAATGCCTTAGCCCAAATCCATCCCCAAAAATGTTATCGTTTCACACATTTCAATCAGATTCCGTTCCAATCAGAAGCCCAATGCATGAAGGATCGATTTGTGCAGCCTGTGCGTTTCAAACTCAAACGTTCAAACTCAACAAGTTCTCTTGTTCTGCATGGCCACGCTGTAGCAGACCAGCCCCTGGGTACATCCGTATGGTACAGTAGCCTCTTGTTGATGTAGCTGTAAGTCGGTGAGGTGAGTGCTGAGAGCACGTGGAGGCAGACGCTACACTGAAAGCATGTTTGACAGTTGTAGTTGTTTCCTGCAAATTGTGAACGCTGAGCCAGTTAAGTTGTAGTAGCTCTGTCTCTGTGTGCCTCTCTCTCTCTCTCTCTATCCACCCTGGCCTTGGCCTTACTGGGTTGCCATGCCTGTACTATACCTTACTCTCTCTGGGCCCTCTGTGTGGACTGCTCCTACAGCTTCTTCCGGACATTAAGGCTTTTACTCATTTTTGTTTTGTAATTTATTTTAAATTTTTGTTTTATTTTCTTTTTTTATTTTTGTTGTTCTCCTATTTATTGTTTGTATATTTGTCCATTTGCTACTGTATACTTTCATGTGTGCAATTTCTCGACTTCTTTATTTTATTGGTCTTAGATGTGTATATATTGTATTTGTGTTTCTCTGCTGAATGGTAGGGGCCAGCATTGTCTGATCGTTTCTTGGGAGTACATTTTTTAAAAGTCCAAAATCTCAGTTAATGTTCGTTTAATGAGGGGAGAAAAACAAAAAACAAAAACCGAAATCAGCAATCATCCAATCAAAAACAAAACAGGATTGGCAGAAGAAGAAAAAAATGTAGTTGCCAGTGGATGGTCCACAAACAGCATAAAATCAGAAGGGACAACTCTTGGTTTAAAACACAGATGGACAGGCCTTATTGCCTTCCTCTCTATACCTGTGACATTCTTTTGCACTGTGGTACATGTATGAAAACAATCATAAAGGCAAAAAAAGGCAAGAAGGTTACTAGTAGGTAGATTTCCCCTGGAAGGAAAGCTGTGCCTTTCTCTTGTCGAAGCTTGTTCTCTTTTTAAAGCGATGTGTCTTTCACATGAACCCCAAGGACCAAGCTTCCCCTTCTGCCACTAGCCCAAAGCCCACTCACTGAAGCCCTGTACACTGAAGTTCGCAGCCGTAGACGCTGCTTGACACTCTGCCTTTGGTAGTCATCATTGCACATACGAGTATTGCCCTAACAGTTATGTCAGTAGTCCAGTGAGACGTTACAAGTTGACCACAGTGATGATTTTCACTTGGGAAGAAGAAAGGTGGCAGTTATGCTAGTGTTATACAATTTCTCCAACCCGTGTCTGATTCTTCTGTAAAGTCACTGGGCATTTTGGTTATCTGGTTAGACTGCGTTGTTTGTTTGATTTTTATTTTCTACACTTTTTAAATTGACATGCACTGGAAAAAATAACAACTTTGGGTTCTTAATCACCCTTGTGTTACCTTAAACCCTGTCTGTTATAGTATAAAGTGTACATACATACATACATTCATACATACATAAATACATATACACTCTGGATAAGTTTCTGAAATCTCACGTGTCAGGTGCCATGCGAGCAAAACATGTCCTCCTGTGTTAATTCTCTATGGACTCAGTGCTTTTGGTCCACTCTACGGTGTACAATGAGGTTGAAGTTGGAAGGGAAGCAAGCCACCATGTTGCCCAGTGTTAGCGTTGTTTTTGTGGGGGTCCAAGGGGGGGTGGGCAGGGCGGGCCGAAGGAGCTACTGTAGGAGGTTGAGTCAGTTTCAGCCCGACCAAACTCAAAGATGGCCCACAAGAACAGTTAGCGTTAGTGTTAAAAACCATCAGTGTCTTGAATTATTATTACTAATTTTTTTTTTGTCCATTGTAATTCAAGAAGACGTGAGGAAGAGTGAACCTTCGATAATTCAACTTGGATGAATTCTTGCTCATGTTTTTTTTTTTACAACTTTTAAAAATCTTTTTATATATCTTCTTTTTAGAGACAGTTTCGGCCTATAAATTGTTTTTTATTAATACCTTTTGGAATTTCTATGAACCATCAAATGAGATCAAGGGCTTTCTTATTTTTTTGAAAGAAAAAGAAAGGAAATGAACTTGCAACATTCCTTGCTGAATTCTGAATACGGAAAGGGCGGTACGGGCTTGTGAGATTCTGTTTTTATAGCAATTTTTAAACTAAACAGAAAAGAATAAATTCACATTTTCTACACATTTTCTAAAATTGGAATATGTTAAGTATTGGAATCAAAAAAAGAAATGTAGAAAGAAATTCATAACGTAAACTGTTCAGTTACATTTCTTGCTGAAATCCTTGAAGTTGCCTTCATTTCATTACAGTTTTTAAACAAAGTTTTGAGGCTTACACTTACTCTGTATACCAAGAAATGAGACCCAGCAAAAATGTAGCATTTTTTTTTGTAAACTTCGACTGTGTGTCTACAAGACTGAGCTGTGCACTCATTACTTTTGTTTTCCTGGTTTTATACAGTATGGAGGTCTAGATGATTTGTTATATAGTGCAATATGCTGTACATAAGAGCTTTTCTCTGAAAGAAAACTTTTTTTGGTTGTTTAATTGGTACATTTTTTTTCAATAAAATGTATTAAACTCTGTGAAAATGTTGTCTCCTCCTTTTCTTCAGTACAACGATGCCATGTACACTACTAAAGTTAAAGTGTGTGCGATGCGCACAAAGAGGATTACCTAAATAGCGGTCACACATACACCACAAATGCATACAATACCTACCTGACTCTCATTGTGCTGCCTCAATGACTTTATCCCAATCATTTTATTTTTAGTGCTTGCTCTGTCCATCTCTCTCTGTTGTCTTTCTCTCTCTCTCTCTCTCTGTCTGTCTGTCTCTCTCTCTCTCTCTTTCTCTCTGTCTGTCTGTCTCGTTCTCTTCTTCTCTCTCTCTCTCTCTCTCTCTCTCTCTCTCATACACACATACAAACATACACACTCTTCCTTTCTTAATGTTTTTTTTCTCAGTATCCATCTCTTTCTTTCTCACACATACACACACTCACACACACTCCTCCTCTCCCTCTCTCTCTGCCTCTCCCTCTCTCTCTCACACACACACACACTCTGCCTCTCTGCGTCTGTCCATCTGTATTTGTGGAGTGTATGCTCCCGTGACGGGCATCTCTGCGGGCAGCCAGGCGTTTGGCAGAGCCTGCTCCCGCTGTGAGGTCATTAATTTACTGGACCCAGTCAAGCCTCCTGACCAAGCTAATGACTTCTAGTCAGTACACACACACACACACACACACACGCAGACATACACATACACACACACAGACATACACGTACACACACAGACATACACACACACATATACTCACCATTTCCATGCTTCCCCAAAAGTGTACATGTGGTAGTCCACATACACACTCATGCAACCTGGTGTTACACCTGGTGTTCAGTGTGTATTGACATGCACACAAACACACATCTGGTCAGGGCTGTTGGTTAAGCACACATTCATTCACACCATGAGACTAACATGGGGAGGTTGTGAAACAAACAACGCACGCACACACTCTACCAAGGAACCAGAGTGTGGTAACATGCACACTCACAATCAAACCGTCCTCGCAGTGAGATGTCAACACACACATGCACTCTTAGGCCATATTGTCCTACACACACAACAGCATGCACAAACAAAGGCATAGGCGTACTCACTGAAAAACTCTTAGGTACACACACACACACACACACACACACACACAGGGCACTCGGAGACATTAGCCTGGCAAAGCTACACATCCAGACCCAAATTCACAATTTATGTTGATCAGCAAACTCTTTCAGACACACACACACACACACACACACACTACCAAAACTGACCCGTGCCCTCATCTCCTGCTGAGTGGAAAAGGGGCTTGCAGTGTTAACATCCATTTATAGAGTCCCCTCTCACTCCAAATTACTGTCATTTTCCCCCAAAAGGTCACAGCTGCCTGGTTCTGGTTACGCTCAGAAGGTCCTGATCCGATGCACGCTGTATGTGTATTTGTGGGCCACGGAGACGCATCGTTTGGGGTGCGCCGTGGACAAGTGAAGGGGTCACTCGGGACTCGAGGGGCTCCCTAATTGCCCCCCCTGTCCATCTGGGGCTGTGTGACCGTATGAAGTCCCAGCTAAACACTACCCAAACAGGGTGTCTGAAGAAGTGGACTCATTGTGTGGTTCATGATGGCTGAGAGTCAAATCACAAAATTAACTGAAATCTATTTTTTATTGCCATGTTTTTTTTTTCTGTGTGTATTTACAAATCACGGGCAAATCACATCACTTCAGTCTTTCAGAGTGTTTTGGTCCTAAAGAAACAGACAGACACACACACACACACACACACACGTGCGTGCGCGCGCGCGCACACGAAGAAACAGACAGACACACACATACACACACGTACAAAGAAACAGACAGACACACATAGAAACACACAAACACACACACACACACACACAGAAACCCACATAGAAACACACACACAAACATACTCCGAGTTGGAAAAAAACATAATACAGCTAGAGAAATCTGTTTTTGTTCTCCCAAGCCAGAGCAGCTGGAGAGGCAACTCTGGTTACATCTGTTGTTTTGTTTAAAGCCGTAACCTGGAGGTGTGCAGTTCCAGGTCTCTTTCTCTTTCTCTCACTGCCTTTCATTCTCTCTCTCTCTCCCTCTCTCTCTCTCTCTCTCTCTCTCTCTCTCTCTTCCCCTCGCGTGGCAGACCTGTTGTTCAGCTCTCTCTGTCAGGTACGCTTTAGCACCTCAGCACCACCTGACACACCTGCTCCACCACTTCTCCATCATCACCTTCCCTCCCTCCCTCCTTCTCTCTCTCCCCCTCCCTCTCTTCATCTCTCTCTCTCCCTCCCTCTCTCCCTCCCTCTCTCTCCCTCCCCCTCTCTCTCCATCTCCCTCCCTTCCTCTCTCCCTCTCTTCATCTCTCTCCCTCTCTCTCCCTCTCTCAGTCCCTCCCTCTCTGCCTCTCCCTCTCTCTCTCCCTCTCCCTCCATCTCGCCGCAGGCACCACTGGCATTGGCACCAGCAGGGCCTCTGGCCTGCTCCACTGCGTCTGTCAGAGGATGGTGTGTGTGTGTGTGTGTGTGCATGTGTGTGTGTGTGTGTGTGTGTGTGTGTGTCAGGAGTGGGGGGATGGTTTTGATGTGAACAGCAGAGCCGAGGGGGTAATCACAACCAGAGAGCTCTGGGGGAAGAAAACACACACACACACACACACACACACACACACACATACACACACACACGCAAGTACACACGCTCACGTACTCTCTCACATACACATACACATACACGCACTCACTCCCTAAACTCACTCACCTACACACACACACACACACACACACAGACACACACAGAAAGGGATGTGTAGACAGGGCAATCTGTCAGGCTCATTTCTCAACAGGCGCAGCTGAAAGGAGACGAGGACAGTAAAACAGATTGCCCTGCACGCCGATGAGATGACAGATTTTTTACACTTTTTATACTTCTATACTTTTTTTATACTCTTTAATGACGTGCTATAGTGAAATATTCTTTTGCTGTGTCAAAGTGCTGGCAAGAACAACACAAAGCTTGCTTTGAGATAAGAAGAATAAATCTGGAGAAACATGAACCTATACACTCACAATGTGTAGGATATGTCACCAACAGTAGTGGTCTTTCATGGTGTGTCTAACACTGAATTGTGAAGCTCATTGTCAGTCTGACACCAATGTTCACCCAAAGCCTAAACTTGACGGCTAAGAAATGAACATTTGTGATCAATGTTTGACTAGCACACCCTCCCTTTGAAAGTGAATGAGACTGTGCTTGCCAAACACACACACACACACACACACACACACACACACACACACACACACACACACACACACACACACACACAGATACACACACACATACACATACACACACACACACACACACACACACACACACACACACACAGTGAGAGACAAAGCAAGAAAGAGAAAAATAGAGAAAGAGAGAGAGAAAGTAGGGCAGAGAAAAGTAGTGCCAGCCTTGGGGCAGCCTGTTGATGTGTAGCCATTTTGTTTTGCTAAAGTTTGAGGCAAAGTTTGAAGCCCAGACCTGCATGCTAAAACGCTGATGCGCATAATTAGCCGGTGCACGGGCCTGTAAGAAAATATCACGTCTCAGATGACCGATCGCAGATTAAGAAACCAGTGGCTCCAGCACCGGCAGCCCCACCCAGCCCCTATAACCCTCCCCCAACACCCCCCTTTCCTCCCTTCTCCTGCCCTCTCCCCACCCCACTTCTCCTCTCTCCTCTCTCTCTCCTTCTCTCCTCTCCTCTTCTCGCTCCACCTCAGCACCTATTGTGCCTGTGTGTGTAAACAGTCCGGTCAGGAGAGAAGAGAAAAGAGAGCGAAGTGGAGAGGAGGAGGAGGTGGTGGTGGTGGAGGTGGTGGTGGTGGGGATGGGGGAGGGGGGGAGGTGGAGGTGGGAGGTGGAGTGGAGGGGTAGAGATGATTATCCTGCATGGGGTTTAAAATCTCCCTCGGGACAGACGAGTGCAGGGCTTTAGGAGGCAGGCAGGAGGGGAGGGGTAGGTGGGGGATGGAGCCTCTGTGTGTCAGTATGTGTGTGTGTGTGAGTGTGTGTCAGTATGTGTGTGTGTGTGCGCGAGTGTGTGTGTGTTTGTGCAGACTGCTGGCCTGCTGAAGTTGCTGCTTCGGCTGCATCAGCACTTTTCTCCCCCTCCC